>JAYKKM010000148.1:2230000-2232500 GCA_035772405.1 Chrysogorgia sp. JL179-B06
ACAAAAAGATCGTTAATTTTCTGGACGCAACCTTGGACCTTAACAAAGGAACCCATGAGCCGTACCTCAAACCCAACAATAAGCCACTCTATGTTCACAATGGGAGCAATCATCCACCAAGCATTATAAAAAACATCCCTCTAGCAATCAACAGAAGGCTTAATGAACTTTCCTCAAACAAAGAATCATTTGACAAAGCATCACCTGAATATCAATGCGCATTACAGAAAAGTGGCTACAACTATGACCTAAAATATGAAGCAACTAACAACCAAGCCCCAGAGAGAAGACCTAGACGCAGGAATATTACATGGTATAATCCCCCATTTAGCAAAAACGTCGCCACAAATGTAGGACGCAAGTTTAGAAATATTGTGAAAGAATCCTTCAAGAGCGGACACCCACTGCAGAAAATTTTTAATAAAAACACCTTGAAAATAAGTTACTCGTGCATGCCTAATTTAGAAAGACAAATCAATATCCACAACAAATCTACCCTCAGGGAAACTCCACAACTACCTGAAAGAATGTGTAATTGTAGATCAAAACCTGATTGCCCGCTAAAAGGAGAATGCCTAAGCAATAATGTCATCTACCAAGCCACTGTAAAAACCAACGATACAAAGGAAACATACATCGGCCTTACTGGGGATCGGTTCAAAACACGATTTAACAACCACACGTGTTCATTCCGAGATGATAACAAGAGAAATTCCACAGAGCTAAGCAAACACATTTGGTCCCTAAAGGACAATGACATCACATATGCTGTAGACTGGAAGATAATGGCCCGTGCAAATTCGTATTCAAATATTGGGAAAAAATGTAATTTATGTATAATGGAAAATATTTCATCATTTGTAAACCAGAAACTTGTACTTTAAACAAAAGAAACGAACTAGCTAGTGCATGCCGGCATGCAAACAAATTTTTAATTAAAAACGGTTAGGTTTTACGCCACTATGGATGAACGGTATATAAATGGCATATTTTTAGTTTAATCTGATTATGCGCCTGAAGAGAGAGGATCTATGAAGGGTCTCTCGAAACAGAACTGTAGTGCTTTTTTAAATGAACAATCTTAGGTTTTAATCTTTAATTTTAACTTAGCTCCACTTTGGTGTAGAGCACTATACGGCTGAAGGAGAAAACCAATTTGTATATATATATATATATATATATATACAGAATATATATATATATATATATATATATATATATAAAAGTAGAGTGCTGCGTAGACAGTGTTTTGAATATATAGCAAAGTGAAAAGGTGGTAAACTGCCAAGAATTTAGTGACGAGATACTGACGTTTCGAGCGGAGCCCTTCATCAGAGTAAGACGAGATGAAATGAAATAAATAGGGCTTATATATGCCAAAAGGGTGTCACAAGTAGAAAGTAGCCAATCAAATGCACGGGAGATAAACAAACTAATAATTAATGAGATGGGAAACGTAAGATCATTTGCTATTTTTTAACAGTCGATCAGCAAGCAGACTGAGGGGGCGGGAGAAATGACAGGTCCAATATTCAAGGGGATTAGGCGATAATATTAGCATAAGAAACAAAAAATTTGAAAAGGAATGAAAATGCATACGCGAATAATAAAAAATTAATAATAATAAAGGTTCCAAGCAAACTAAAATAACCAAAAACTTGTAGGAAATTAAATAAAAGAAAAACGTTTCGTTAAGACCAAGAGGATGTGTGGTGCCAAGTTTAAAAATGAGACGCTTCTCTTGACGCTTGCGGTTATCGTTGCCACCGGAGATGGGAAGGATGGCACAGACTTTCATGTCTGAAACCAAATGGTTGGAGCTGTTGAAATGGCGGGCTACAGGTTTGTCACCATCATTGATCCTCACGGAACGAAGATGTTCAGCAAACCTGTCTGAAAGACGTCGCCCAGTTTCACCGATGTAGATTTTAGGGCATTTATCGCATGAAATGCAATAAATTATGTTGGTGGACGTGCATGAAAAAGCATGACGGATTGTGTGGTCGAATTTGGGGGCAGTAATAACTGTAGTGGGATTGAGAAAAGCGCATGTGTTACAGCGGGAACGGCCGCAAGAAAATGTTCCCGCTGGTGCCGAGGTATTTTGTTTAAGGGCACTATGTACTAAGGAGTCACGAATGTTTTTATTACGGCGAAAAGATACCAAAGGGTTGTCGGGTTAAAGGGTTATTTATATATATATAAATAGCAAATGATCTTACGTTTCCCATCTCATTAATTATTAGTTTGTTTATCTCCCGTGCATTTGATTGGCTACTTTCTACTTGTGACACCCTTTTGGCATATATAAGCCCTATTTATTTCATTTCATCTCGTCTTACTCTGATGAAGGGCTCCGCTCGAAACGTCAGTATCTCGTCACTAAATTCTTGGCAGTTTACCACCTTTTCACTTTGCTATATATATATATATATATATATTATATATATATATATATATATATATATAGTATATATATATATATATATATATATATATA
>JAYKKM010000148.1:2937500-3285000 GCA_035772405.1 Chrysogorgia sp. JL179-B06
CAGATTTGACCTTGGGGGACCGTGAAAGGTCAAGTCCAAGATGGCCGCCATTCCACGTGACCTATTTTTCAAACACGCTAAATTTTGGAGCCAAAGTTGTAGAAAAACACTTTAGGTGTCTTTTTTTAACTAAATTATGGACGCACATACAATTAGTGATACTTTTAAGATGGCCTGAACGGAATGACAAGCAGTCAGGTCAAGGTCAATCTACGTTAAATATCTATTTTATGATACTGAAGTTGGAACTGTTATTGGAAGGAGTTCGTTTGAACTTTCAAACCTTTATTTTTCCAACAAATAGCACCTAAAACTTAAAAATAACTGTTTACACAGCAAGAAGTGATGCACCACTTCTAAAATCTAGTTAAATAAAGTCCAAAAATACAAATAGGTAATGATCGAAATCTAACAGTCTCCAGAACAGAAGCACAGTGCAGTGCACTTAAGTGCAGCTTTGACACACTTGCAGCGTCCAGTGCACCCTTTCTTACAGCCGCAATGGATCAATTCATGGCACGATTTAGATGCTTCGGGAAGAGTGGTCCAAAGAGGCTGCCACCCAGTTGTATCCTTTGTCCAGCCCCAGTCAGATGGGTCTGGCATCTCTGAATCCTTCACTAATGCCTGGTTCCAACAGTGAGCCTGGAGCCTTTCTAAATTTCTCACTGACTTACTCTGTTGCCAGTTCGGCAGCCATTTTGAATAAAGGTTTCATAAGGATGGAAGTGTGATACTTCATGTAATTCGTTTTTGAACTTATTTTATATTTTGGAGACATTTTGGATACTTTTACGCGAACCGCCGCATATCGCATATTGGCGATTTCGCAAAAAGTTGGTCACTATCATATGACACCCCCCCAATCGTGATTCCTTCGCCACGTCCCTGAATGCCGGGATAAGATTCTGGGTATATTATAGGTAGTATTTGGCATTTCACTCGATCAAACTACATGTTGAAATGATTTATGGTGAAGGAAAATTTCGAGTGTTGAAATACATACATTTTAAGACCAAACCGGGACCAGTTGCGAAAAATGCAACTTAGCGGCCTTCCGGCTGGAATTGAACCCGCGACCCTGCGATTGCTAGTGCAGTGCTCTGACCACTGAGCTACATATACATATATATACATATATATATATATATAAAAAAGTAGAGTGCTGCGTAGACAGTGTTTTGAATATATAGCAAAGTGAAAAGGTGGTAAACTGCCAAGAATTTAGTGACGAGATACTGACGTTTCGAGCGGAGCCCTTCATCAGAGTAAGACGAGATGTCTTAAGAGAGACGTCTTACTCTGATGAAGGGCTCCGCTCGAAACGTCAGTATCTCGTCACTAAATTCTTGGCAGTTTACCACCTTTTCACTTTGCTATATATATATATATATACATATATATATATATACATATATATATATATATATATACATATACATACATATATATATATATATATACATATACATACATATATATATATATATATATATATATATATATATATATATATATATTAATAGGTTGTCTAACTAAAATTACACATATGTCATAACACGGTGTTTCACGCTTTACGCGATCATCTGATGATCGCGTAAAGCGTGAAACACCGTGTTATGACATATGTGTAATTTTAGTTAGACAACCTATTAATAAATAAATTCAGCTCTACAACTCTGTATTGAGCACTCTATAGATTCATCAAGAGCAAAATTGTCTATATATATATATAATATATATAGTTGCAGCATTTCATTAAAACTGTTTTTGCAGTACTGAGTCGATTATGACGTAAGACTTCTTGATTATATATGTTTTAAAGCAGTGTGGTATATCCCACATCCCATCTTTAAGATTGTGATGTTTATATATGACAATTTTTCGGATAAAATGTTGGCTAAGGATAAAATAGCTAGTGCTCAATACTGTAAACAGTAGAGCAGGTATATAGTAAACTTAAAAACCTTATTGCCGCTACTCATGGAGTTTCACGCTATACATGTAAAGCGCGAAACTATATATATATATATATTTGTGGTGAAGGAAAATTTTGGAGTGTTGAATATATACATTTTAAGACCAAACCGGGACCAGTTGCAAAAAAATGCAACTTCAAGGCTTTCCGGCTGGAATTGAACTCGCGACCCTGCGGTGCTATAGTGCAGTGCTCTGACCACTGAGCTACGGAAGCCGTTGCCGAGAGCCTAGTCACGAGTTCTGTATATATAGTGGTGGTAATGCCGGGATAAGATTCTGGGTATATTACAAATAATATTGGGCATATATGGAAAAAGTGACTTCGAACCTTGGTCTCCGAATCAACGTTTCGGTGCTCTAACCTTTGAGCTATTGATTATTAATTATTATTATTAATTATTATCTAATATTAATAATTAATAATAATTATATTAATAATATTAATATAATTAGAGCTGGGCCCGATTAATCGATTACGATACAGACAATCGATTATCATTAACAATAATCGGATCATAGAAAACAACAATACTGCTTATTTACGTTACGCTGTTCCTAATTTTTGAAAACGTACGAAAGAGCCAATCTCGTTCCCAGAGCCTGCATTCCTCCTGGCCACCGCTGCGAAAGAGCAAGCTTTTTTAAGTTTGCTTATTTACGTAATCCTAGTAGGTTAAAGTGCCCATGACCCCAAATACGATATTACGGATATAGATGCTACATGAAGTGAAAAGTTGAATGCCAAAATATTTTATGATTTGAGCTTTGCGTTGATGTGCTATAAAGATTTGTTTGTCAGAAATGCTAATGAGTGTGACGTCATTTACGGCATTTGGCTTTCTTTTCTGCTTTCCGTGGGATAGACTGCTTGAGGATTTGAGTGAAAAAGTTGATAAAATCTTTACTATAGCGGTCAAGTACAACTCAACGTTTGAGTTAGATTAATTTGCTTTAACAGTAGAATATTGTATCCGAAATGATGCCGTAAATGACGTCACACTCATTAGCATTTCTGACAAACAAATCTTTATAGCACATCAACGCAAAGCTCAAATCATAAAATATTTTGGCATTCAACTTTTCACTTCATGTAGCATCTATATCAGTAATATCGTATTTGGGGTCATGGGCACTTTAAACAAACAATGAAATAACCGAAGTTAAACCACAGGAAGGCGCAACGCACATGGTCCTGGGATCGAGCAAATCTTATGGTAGCTTGTTGACAGCAACTGATAATTAGCAAAGCTCGTATTACACAAAGCATTACGCTATCGCTAGTTTTGAGGCACGAAGTCTCGCGAAGATTTATCGTAAAGTAACAAAGCAAATCGTTCGAGATGTCGGAGCCAGTATACGTAACCAAGAGGATAGCATAGGAACAGACCAACAAACCGCGTAGTTCAACTCTTCGGAGTTTTTTCCGACGCAGACCAACGAGCTGTCTCTCAAGCCTAAGCTCAACGCCAGCCATATGTTAACGAGCGCCAAGAAACGACGCAAACTCAGATCCCAATACTCAAAAAATATCTTTTTAGTAACAGTTTTTCTTGATTGACAGATATTTTTATTTATTTATTTTTATTTTTATTTTTATTTTTATTTTTATTTTTATTTCAGTTAGATTATGTAGTTAAATTGTTATTGTAAAGCGCCCTGATCATTGTCATGGATAGAGGCGCTATATAAAATGTGTTATTATTATTATTATTACAATTACCTTGGCCTACAGGTCTAACGGTTCTTGAGGCTCTGACCACGGTAAAGCGAGGAAAATCTAGCATTATCGACATTCCAGTATCCAACACAACACAACATGACATTGTCTTACCTAGTCGATTGGTACTTGGTCATCTACAGTTGGTTCGTTCGGTAACCCCACTTGAAGTCAAACTAAAGAGTGAAGGTTTTGAAGAGCATCTAGACGCTGCTGAAACGGGATCGCAACCGAACGAACAGACTCCAGCAAAACTATTATCTACTGGAATCGGTGAATCTAGAATACCGGAAGTAGATCTGAGTGGGCTAACTCCAGACCAACAAAAAGAGGCAATTGAGATGTTGTGTGAGGAAGCAGATGCATTTGCTATGGATGACGAAGACATTGGATGTATTGAGGAACTTCAAATGAACATTAATCTGACTGATAATCAACCAATACAAAAGAACTATCTATCGATTCCAAGACCCTTGTATCCAGAAGTAAAGTCTTACATTGAGGACCTGTTGAACAGGAACTTTATTCGAAAATCGAAATCGTCATTTTCCAGCAGTGTCGTTTGTGTACGGAAGAAAGATGGAGGACTAAGACTGTGTGTAGACTACAGATCTTTGAATCAGAAAACGGTTCCTGACCGCCATCCAATACCCCGTATCCAAGAGACACTGGATAATCTAGGAGGAAACCACTGGTTTAGCGTGCTCGACCAAGGAAAGGCATACCATCAAGGTTTTATGGACAGAGACAGTCAGCCCCTTACAGCCTTCATAACCCCCTGGGGATTATATGAATGGATAAGGATACCATTTGGATTAACAAATGCGCCAGCCAATTTCCAGAGGTTTATGGAGAACTGTTTGGGAGACCTCAGAGATACCATTTGTATACCATATTTGGATGATGTTATTGTTTTCTCAAAAACATTCACAGAACATGTGCAACATCTACAACAAGTTCTTCAACGACTGAAAAGTTACGGTGTCAAGCTTAAGCCAAAGAAATGTAACTTGTTTAAGAACGAAGTTTCATTCCTAGGTAGAATAATTTCAGCAAATGGGTACCAAATGGATCCCAAGGCGACTGAGGCTGTTCAAAAGCTTAAAGATGTCAAACCTCAGACTGTTGGTGCAGTTCGCCAGATAATGGGTCTTCTCGGTGTTTATCGACGCTCGATCGAGAACTTTTCAAAGATTGCAAAGCCATTGTATGAACTGTTGAATGGGGACAAAAAGTCACAGAAGAAGGTAACAACAAACAAAAGCAATCCCAGCAAGAATGTCAACGGTCAAATGCCATCTAAATCACCAATACAATGGAAAGACGAACATGCAAATGCCTTGGAAATTCTCATTGAAAGAATAACTTCTCCACCTATTCTAGCCTTCCCACAATACAGTGACCCTTTTATTATACATACCGATGCGTCACAAGATGGGCTTGGCGCTGTGCTGTACCAAAGACAATCTGGCCTACTGAGAGTCATTGCATATGCATCCAGAACGTTGACCCCCGCAGAAAAGAACTATCATCTTCATTCCGGAAAGCTTGAATTTCTGGCACTGAAATGGGCGGTGACTGAACAGTTCCGTGATTATGTGTATTACTCTCCGAAATTCACAGTGTTTACTGATAACAACCCGCTCACCTATGTCCTAACAACAGCAAAGCTTAATGCCACAGGACTGCGATGGGTGGGTGAACTCTCAGACTTCAACTTCGACATCAAGTATCGACCTGGTCGAAGCAATACAGACGCTGACAGTTTATCCAGATTGCCCGGACACTTTGAACAGTATATAGCATCTTGTACCCAAACAGTATCACAGGAAGAACTTCACGCATCTATTACATCCATCCGAGCCCTCGGTAATGGGGAAGCAATTTGGATAACTTCCTTTACCACCAAAGAACAGATGTTAGGTGACGATGGAGCTTTCCTTAAGTCCGATCCGAGTTGTAGTCAAATCAAAGTGGTTGAAATAGCACGGGAACAGGACAACGACCAGGATATCAAGCATGTGAAGGATGTAATTCAATCTCAACAAATTCCCCCGAGGTGAAACGATTCCTGTTCGAACTACCAAAACTTCGAGTTGACTCTAAGTCTGGCATCCTGTATCACCGATCGCAAGTGGTCCTTCCAAAGAAACTGCGTCGTCGAGTACTCAAAGAACTGCATGAAGATATGGGCCACCTCGGAGTCGAGAGAGTTCTAGCTCTTGCCAGAGATCGTTTCTACTGGCCATACATGAGAAGGGACATTGAACATTTTGTCAATCGTGTCTGCCACTGCTTAAAGCACAAACGACCTACACTTCCAACTCGTGAACCCCTCCATCCCATCCTCACAACTTCTCCTTTCCAGCTTATCGCCATCGACTACGTCCATCTTGAGCGCAGTTCCGGAGGTTATGAGTACATTTTAGTGGTCGTAGACCATTTTACAAGATACACTCAAGCCTATCCCACCAAAAACAAATCGGGTACTACGGCTGCTGAAAAGATCTTTAATGAATTTATTCCTAGATTCGGATTTCCGGAGAAAATCCACCATGATATGGGTAAGGAATTTGAAAACAACTTGTTCAAGAGATTAGAGAAGTTGTCTGGAGTGAGTCACTCACGCACAACACCCTATCACCCACAAGGGAACGGTAAAGTTGAGCGAATGAATAGGACCTTACTTGGGATGCTCCGAACACTGCCTGAAACTCACAAGACACATTGGAAAGATCATGTTGCCAAACTCATACATGCGTACAACTGTACTCGCCACGAAGCCACCGGTTATTCCCCTTTCTATCTCCTATTTGGTCGCTCTCCACGATTACCTATTGATCTTGCGTTCAACCTAAAAAATGAAGATGGAGCAACTAACTACTCCCAATATGTCACCAAATGGCAAGAAGCGATGAAAGAAGCATATGCCAAAGCTTCCGACCTAGCAGGCAAGAATGCAACGCGAAGCAAAAAGCACTATGACAAGAAAGTTCGATCGACGGCTCTAAAACCTGGAGACAGGGTTCTCGTTCGAAACCTGACACCAAGAGGAGGCCCGGGGAAGTTGAGATCCTTCTGGGAGGACGAGGTGCACATCGTATTATCAAGAAAAGGCCCAGATAGCCCGGTGTACGACGTCACAGCAGAATCTAAGAACAAGAAACCTCGAACACTGCATCGCAATATGTTGCTCCCATGTGACTATTTATCGTGCGAATCAGCCGTACCAGCACCTAGACAACCTCGTAATCGGCAACGTCCCTGTAACCGTACCACATCCTCTGGGGACAGTCCATCTGACGACGAGGATGAATTTCCGTCAGTGTCGCGTCGAGTGCAAGTACAACAGACAGGCAACATTGACGACGTCGAGGACGACTTACATGATGTGGAGCAATCAGCCGAGCAACAATCGGAGATCGAGGACGACACATCTAACGCAGAGCAATCGGTGGATCTACAGTCGGAGAATTTGGACGAGGGGGGTGATCCTGTGGAACAACAACCAACGGAAACTGGCGAGATACAAGAAGAAACTGAAGAAACATTAGATGTACCTGTACCTGAAGATTTACCTGTACCTGAAGATTTACCTGTATACCTGAAGATGTACCTGTACCCGGTATGGAAGAACCCATTGGGAATAATCGCATTCCTCTTCCTCGAAGAAATAGACAAGTTCCACAACGCCTTACATATTATGCGCCAGGACACTCAGCCTGTTGTTATTGTGGAGCAGTAATTATGCCATTCAACCAACAAATACCCCAATTCCCATACCATCAACCAGAACCCCAACCCTATCAAATCCCAATTCCCTTTCAAATCCCGATACCCTGGAACTACAACTACCCTGTGTTTAAAATGCCATGGTAGGACAAGAACGTTATCTTAAAGATTCATGTATCTGTTGTTATAGATACGAAAAAAAACAAAAAAACTTGGATTGGCTTCACTTTTACAGATTGCTACAATCCTAACTTTTAGCAGTATCATTTAAGATACTTTGTATGTTTAAATCAGTTGGACGGTGAAAGAAGAAATGACAGCGGGAGGGCCTGATCAACCCAACCATTGTTCTACTGTAATGGAACAAATGTCAGAAGACTGGAACATTCGGAACTGATTTATAACTTTAGATCTTCTGAGATCGTAGAAATGTCAAGGATGCCATTTATTTGAACAGGGGGAGAGTGTAAGATGAGATATTTTATGTAGATAACACTAAGTATATCGGTTACGGACATAACGACCGTAGGCGCAGAAAAGAGCATGTTGAAAAAGGCGAAAAGAATATATTGTATTCGGGCGAGATTTCCCCGTTAAAAACTAAATAAAAGTGATAATAGCCACGTTCTTCTATCTTTATTATTACAATATGTGAAATACCAAGAACCCGTGTAACACATGCATAAAATATAGTTGAACACAAGCGGGATCCTGGACCCGATGCTTGCCAATATATTGACGACCCACCATTTATGTCATGTCATAAACTGTATTGGTATAATAGATGTTTTATATAAAACACTTGACGTCGTCTTCATTCTAAGCGGCAGACATCACTAAAAGCGTTGTAAGGCCAGAACTGAATCAGTAAGGCCAGTTAGTAAAGTTAAACGTTGACTCACAGATTTGAGACGAGTTTTTGAAAAACGTTGAAGCTTGTATGTTTAAAGTCGGACTTCATTAGGCGATATACAGGGTGTCCCAAAAAAAGGCTACCTTTTCAAATTCAAATTAGCATGTTAATTCAAGCAACCTATATTGTAGTTCTTTGAAATTCATTATCGCTTTTGAACTACGAATGCGTAAAAACACACAGTTTTATACACATGGGATATTAAACACAATAGGTTGTTTGAATTAACACGCTCATTTGAATTTGAAAAGGTAGCCTTTTTTTGGGACACTCTGTATAGAACAATACAGGATTCAAATTAGGTAAAAAGAATGTGACTGAAATGTAATTTGGTGTAAATACAATATATACGAAAATCACAAGCGTTGGTGACCATCGGACATGAGGAAAACAAAATGGCGATCTTCCATTTCGGACAAACAAAATTCAATAACGTAAAAAAAAGTCAATAACGAAAGCGAACTTCGTTAGCTTTCGTAACTTATTCGATTGACACGTGGTAGTCACAATCAAACCACAGCGATAACATTAAACGAAACGAAACGGTAATTTGCGAAACGGTACTTTGCGAAATGCAGGTACTTTGCGAAACGGCTGTTTCCTGTGAGGCTTTTCCTGCATGCGAGCCGGCTGTGTGAAAGCAGAATTTAATATGTCAATATATATATAATAACAATTCTTTTCAGGAAATATTTTTACAAAAATTAAAATATATATTGCTGGTTTTTGGTCTGTTGGTTTATTTTGTGAGATTTTTTAGGTATTTTCCTAACTCTTTCCTCAAAAATAAAATGGGTCCCTTCCAGCCAGCCAAAGCAGACTTGGTGTAAACATTTACCATAACACACAAAAAGGCATATTTTAAATGCAAACCCCAATTGCAATCATAAATATCTGTCAATGGGAAACAGAAATTTTTCTGTTTCCCACGCTTGGCACCGGACTGTTTAATATTTGCTTTGACATATTAAATTCTGCTTTCAGTGGCGGATCGCCAGACAAGTGTTTTCTGTTTTTTACCATGTCAAGACGAAGTGATAAACGCAATATTATATGACCAATTATAAGCACAATGTTTTGGTAGCTTATCCAATTTTCATTGCAAAAGCTAGAGCTAGCACAGCTCATAGATATTTTAACATGGGTTCCAAGATAAGTTTTTTTATAAAACAACGTTTATATTAAAGTGTTTCATAATCTTGATGCCCCTTTGTAATCGTGCATTTTTAGCAACGGCGTGGCGCCCTAATTTCGCAAACATTCTTATCAGAAATCGCCGGAAAAGCACTTCTGGGCTTTGCAAAATTAAACATTTTCTGAACCCCCATAGTGGGTTCTACGCCGCGAACATACACCACAATGTGCTGATTCTTCATGTGCGCCCCCCATTTCGAACAACCCGCGGCTCGCAGGAAAGGCTCACAGGAAACTGCCGTTTCGCCAAGTACCATTTCGTTTCGTTTCGCAACTAAGTCAGTAGACACAAAAAAGTCTCTTGCGTGAATAAATTATTCGTCTATAGTGAAACCGGCTTCAGGAGTTAATATACGCTCAAAAACAGACAGATTTAGGAATAGTTTTATTGTACATTACAATTACATTATAGTAATTATTACTGATAATTATTATTATAACTATTTTTACCAAAATTGTAAACCTTAACCATAATTCACCTTTATTAGCTGCAAAATTTCAGTAATAAACCATCTATATCCAACTTTATAATTTCAAGATTTCTTTCAAGTTAGGCCTATGTCAAACGTTGAACTTCACTGCATGTGCCGAACTCGATGCAAATGAGAGTGGTATTTTGTTTTGAGTTCGGCAAGGTCAAGGAGAGGACTTGTAAAGAAAGATTTATACATACGAAAATCCAGACCTGACTATAGACGACATCAAGCCGATGTATATCAAAACAGACTAATATAATTATTCCGCGACTATAAATTAAGATGTGCGTGTATGTTTCCTAACAATTGTACTGAAGACCCAGATCTGAACACAGCAAAGATTTTCCTCGAGTCAAGACGAGAAAATGAGTTTCAAACATCATGTTTTTTCTTTTGCAGTGATTCTTCTGATACAACCGACAGAACAACTATATCAACAAGGTAAAATTGAAGCAGAAGGTTCAACGTGTTTTTCACAGAATATGGGATTTCGGCAAATAAACGCTTTCATACAAAAATAATTTTGTTCTCAGACTCAGTTGTTTTCTCAGGTTAACTTGTTTCCATGGCTATACAGAACCCAACGTCCTAATGTTACTGCAAATCCACCTTGTTCACCTCATTGTCCAAAGGGTGATGTTGGTCCTGCAGGTCCAATTGGTCCCAAAGGAGAACAAGGGGACAGAGGATCAGACGGAATTGATTTAAGGATGAGATCAAACTGGAAACAATGTGCTTGGAAACGTTCGGATACTAAAGATAATGGATTGATACAGGTTAGTTTAGATGTGCTGGTGTGAACGCACCTTAAGAGTTTTAATTGTTGAACTGGCTGTGTCAAAATCTTAATACTTATGCAAGGTCGATCTCCTTAATTTCTACAGAATTGCGATTTCAACAAAAGGCATGACAACACCTCTCTGAGAGTCTTTTACGGTGGTAATCTTCGTATTAACAACTGCGACTCTTGTTGTAAACGTTGGTATTTTACATTTGGTGGAGCAGAATGTAGTAAACCAATGGCCATTGATGGTGTTTTCTTTATGTGGAAAGGCGTGGGAACACAAAATATCCACCGCCATCGCCATATCGAAGGTTACTGTAACCAAGTTCCCAAAGGCCTCGTCCAAGTGGGATTCTCGGTTGGAAATTGTGCAGGTTATGGCGATGCAGATGCTCTCACTGGTTGGAACTCAATGTCTCGTATTGTGATTGAAGAAGTCCCTCCACCTCAACCTTAATTTTTTGACAGTATGATTGCTATTACATTTTAGGTTCATGTC
This sequence comes from Chrysogorgia sp. JL179-B06, assembly GCA_035772405.1. Taxonomy (NCBI): domain Eukaryota; kingdom Metazoa; phylum Cnidaria; class Anthozoa; order Scleralcyonacea; family Chrysogorgiidae; genus Chrysogorgia; species Chrysogorgia sp. JL179-B06. The sequence continues at coordinate 2,948,796 of JAYKKM010000148.1, forward strand.
ATGTTATTGTCGCTAGTGTTAGTATTGACATGTGATCGCTTTGTATTATGGGATACCAGAAGTGAATAAAACTTGTGATCTTGGTTATATATATATTGACGTTGTAAAAATGATTATTTTTTCGTTGTTTTCGATCGCTTTTGGCGCTAAGTAAAAGGGTGACCCAAAAGGACCTTTATGCATAGTCTTTTTAGGGTTAGGGTTAATAGGTTACGATCAGGGTTCTTTTTAGTTACGACAGATTGTCTGAGCTAATCTAGTACTTACTATTGTCCGAAACTTTCACTATATCCGCAAGCCTATATAGAATCATAGCTCGAATACCTTGTGCGAAAATCGAAATCAGGCTGTCAACAATATGGAGGAACAAGAAGACGTTTCGCTCCTTGTTTCTCCTTATTCAGAGGTAACATTGGAATGTTCCGCTCGTGTACACGTGATAAGCGCATGACAGGAAAATTTCTGGACTAGAAATACGTTACGCAATAACCCCTCGCTAGCCTATCCTATCCACAAATTTTTATATTAATTATTTGGGTCGGTATCCACCTATACTAAGAATGCTACTGATCGACCGTTTGTTATTAGGAACCTTATCCTGAACTCAACCTTACCCTAACCATAAGGCTATTAGCCAATCAGGAAACCCGTTCATATAGGTAAGTCTTTACCCAATTATTTCAAAGATTGTGTTTTGCAATCAAAATACTGTAGTCTCCAGTAAGCCTCCGTCGCAAGCGCCTTGTATTTGTGGATCACAAATCGGAAGTTTAAGTACAAATTATAACATATATACGTACCTATTATATTGCGCGAACGTGCACACCATTCGAAAAACCTGTTTATGTACTTAGAAATTATTTTTTCATGTTTGAATATTAAATTTTCCTTCACTAAAAATCCTTAGAACCTGTAATTTAATCGATTGAAATGCCAAATATTACTTGTAATATACCCAGAATCTTATCACTGCATTACCACCACTATATTACAGAACTCGTGACAACGCTCTCGGCAACGGCTTCCGCAGCTCAGTGGTCAGAGCACTGCGCTAGCATCGCAGGGTCGCGGTTTCAATTCCAGCCGGAAGGCCTCGAAGTTGCATTTTTCGCAACTGGTCCCGGTTTGGTCTTAAAATGTATATATTCCAACACTCGAAATTTTCCTTCACCAAAAATCCTTAGAACCTGTAATTTAATCGAGTGAAATGCCAAATATTACTTGTAATATACCCAGAATCTTATCCCTGCATTACCACCACTATATATACAGAACTCGTGACTACGCTCTCGGCAACGGCTTCCGAAGGCCTCTAAAGCCTGGTTTCCATATACAGTCGTAAGAGCCGGTCTTAAAATGTATATATTCCAACACCCGAAATTTTCCTTCACCAAAAATCCTTAGAACCTAATATATATATATATATATATATATATATATATATATATATTATATATATATATATATATATATATATATATATATATATATATATATATATATATAATTATTAATATTAGACAGGATTTAATATAGTCATATACATATATGGAAAAAGTGACTGTCCCAATCGGGAATCGAACCCTGGTCTCTACTCTAAACTTTGAGCTATTGAGACACGGTCAGAACAGTCAGTGATTTCTCCATATACATAAGAAATTCGCCGCTTTCCGTCGACACCAAGTAACAGGCAGACATTTCATCTAACCACAACTTCCATATGTATATGACTAGGAGTAATCAAAGATTATGCATGTAAGTGCGTTCGATGCATGTGGACCAGCAAATGGTGAATTAGAAAATGGTTTATAAACATAAAATTATGCTGTAATGAGAATAAATAAAGCTAATAAATATATTACAGCGTCTTAATTCAAGGAGACAGTGACACTGTATAACCTTAATGTTTTTAACAACGGTGACATCGCGCATGATTCCGTATGTTATTTTAATATTAGAAGGTTATATTCCCGTTCGTTTGCTCGATTTGAAATATGACTGCTTGCGGACCACCAGATAAGTCGCTCAATTCAGAAATATTACACAAAAAAGTGTCGCTTGAATGAAAAATTTATAACTTCGCGAGGCTTGCTCGTTTCGAGTAAATGTTTCGAATCAGATGTATAGCGTTCAAATGGTCATATTGAATTTTGACATTATAAACGCGCCATATGATTACCGTATAAGTTATTTTAATATTAGAAGGATATAATGGGCCATATGCAGATCGCCGGTTTAGATTGTTATCGAGTGGAACACAGCAACAAACGAAAGCGTCTTAATTCAAGGAAACACTATAACCTGAATGTTTTTGACAACGGTGACATCGGATCCCGCATGATACTTCTTGACACTTCTTGGGTTTCCAGTGCGTAACTCGTGCTCAGTCTCTATGCCGAGCTATGTATAGCCGACGAATATTTCGATTTGTTCGCCGTTTGAGTTTGTCTGTCTGTCTGATGGACGCACTTTCCGCGGGGGGCACGGGGGCACTTAGTAGGGAAACTAGGGAAAACTGCGCATGTTCTATTTGAACGCTGTCTTCCGCTGATATAATAGTTGACACTAAAATCGACTCCGCTGTTTTGTCTGTTTTCGAAATTCGAGAGTATTTGAGAGCCTGTGGACAACTAGAATCCCGATTATCCATCAGCGCTGTTAACAGCACAAACTATTCCAGTTATCGAGTGGAACTCGACATCGACAATGTGAGGGATTTCTGTCGACGTGTCGTTGAACATGCAACTTACAAACTGACAACTGTTGTTTGTTGTCGTTGGTTAACACATTAGAAAAGTCAAACAACTCGTGCGTTAGACGTTGTAAAGTTTACTTTTTCTCAACCAAACGTTCGAAGAGGAGTATAAATATGCAAAAATATAATTTGGCCGCCATCTTCAAAAACAGCATCGTAATTTAACCCAAATACGTCGAACGTTTTCTTGACAAATAATCAACCCTACAAGCTCTCTTATACCTTAAAACAAAGATAATTTATCTGTCTACAATATACGTAAACGGTATTGTGCTACCTTACTTAGTTTTTTAAAAAAGCGCAATATCGAACAAGCGCGGGGTTTCCACGGAACGCTTCGAAAATACTTTTACATGCCTGTAGCTTCTACTATTAAAACTAGGAGTTCTTATCAGGAGTGAAATGCTGCCTCTGGAGTGGTACGAGGTTGGAGCAGTGTTCAGGATCAGGCAAGCAGTATAGCATATATATAGAGGATCAAATAAATAGACTGTATAATCTGCACCACATATCAAGGCGATCATTATTATAGTCTTGTAATATTAAAATAACATACGGACATACGGTAATCGTATGGCGCATTTATAATGTCAAAATTCATTGTTTGAACGCCATACATCTAATTCGAACAATATTTACTCGAAAGAGCAAGCCTCGCGAAGTTATAAATTTGCCATGATCAAGCGACACTTTTGCAAAATCGAACTTCACGTTTGTAATATTCGGTCGTGCGGTCATATTTCAAATCGAACTGAACGAACGGGAATAGGCGTTAACTCGGGCTACTTGGGCTTGTGTATGTAAAAGTACGCAGCACAACGTATGAATATACCGCATTTTGAAATCCAACGAATCACCGAATGTAGCTGTTTATATTGAAGTAAAAGCTAATATATTGTAAGCAATGATAGTATTAAATTTGGATATCTAAATGTAAACAATGTCGAACTGCGAACTATGTTGAACCGTGTAGCTTTGTTTTTTCAATAGAAACTCAAATGTCACATACTTTTGAAATACAGTAGGGTATTCCCGTTCGTTTGTACGATTTGAATTATGACCGCCAGAGAAGTCGTTCAATTCAGCAAATATTACAAATGTGGCCTGATCCTGAATTACTGAATGCTGCTCCAACCGGGAATCGAATAGTTGACACTAAAATCGACTTGTACCCACTCATGCTCCTGTGTCAGTCCCAATTAAGGCAGCATTTTACTTCTGATAAAACTCCAGTCCTAGTCTTATATTATGCTATAAGGGTATGAGCAACAAAAATCAAAGTTGAAAAATGAGATCCAAAATATCATAGCATTCGTCATTGTGTTAAAATTATCGTGTATACATATATAAGTCGGAAACTCTCAAAGGATTTCAGATCAAGATACGGATTATCCAGTCTTTCTACTATCCATGGTTGAACGCAACTACTCGGGTTACCACCTGTGGTAGCCGAGTCTAGGTTTTGGTGGCATTCCTTGATTCCTGTATTTATTTTTATTTTTCGGCTCGACAAATTGCAATTATTGCATTATACCGATAGGCTTTGCGAAACCAGGCGCTGTCTCATCTTTATGCATGCGCCATCTTCTTTGGTCACTATTGCTCTTCTCTGGATTGTCTATGCTCAAACTATCCAAATAAATATAGTAAATTTGTGACAAGATTCATAAGGAATGTGGCTGGCAAGTATCTTCATCATAAACACGCTCAGACTGCTTACAATCACACACGCCGATCATGGTAGACCTATACTATAAAAGATGGTGAGCGATTTTGATAAGTACGCGCGATCAAATCTATGTTTACATGTTTTATCGAATCGATCAAACTTATGTTTAAAATTAAATGTGCTATTGAATTGTACTGAAAAATGCTGCTGAAATGCTGTTAATCGAAGAACATTGATGAAGTGAACTTTGAAGTGACAGGTAAACATGCTGTTGTTGTGATAATAATATATACCCGAAGAGACTCAACACATATATGAACGCAGTATGGAAATACGTTACATGTACTAAGGTAACTGCATGTAATATTTATGATAAGCTTTATTGCCTGTATTGTTTATTGCGATGTTATACAAAGTAAAGTCGATGCTATTCAACAGTTTATTGTATATCGTCGATCTTCTACTGTATGTCTATGATCATCACTATGCAGTGGGGCGGATTTAACGTTAGGCAAATAAGGCAGCCGCCTAAGGTGATAAACTCAAATGACGATAATTTTACGCGATGTAAGGGATTGTAAGGAAGAGAAAGGCGTAAATAATAATATAATTCAGAAAATGAGTTTAGCATTTGTTCACAACAACGTTGAACGAAATCAATTTCTATAATTTCTTGCAGTTCCTCGGGATTTTCGTCTCGAACCTCGTCCAGGCTCTTTTTGAGACGAGGTTTGTCGGCCCCAAACTCCAAAACGCCTGCACTGCAGGCTACCTGCAGCTTCGGGATCCTTCGACCATTCGGAAATTTTGTGAGTTGCCTTAACTTGCCGAAGCTACGAAGTTGCTCCGAGCTCATTTGCCTGGTTTGCCTCATTTGCCTAAAACAATTGCTAATATTAACAATGCCAATGACGAGAAGTATTGCGAGAAATCGTCATTACTTCATCGTTCATCACTTCATTGCATTCTGCTAGAGAGCATTTTTATCTGGGAAGAGCCTGTACAGGAATTTTAGCGCCGATCGAGAGTAATGTCCGTCTTTATACGCGAAAAGTAACAAGAACCAAGCCCACCTATTACTAAACATAAACACAGAAAACAGAGACAATCTGCGAGATGAAATATATATTTGTCAACTAAAATGATACACAACTAGAAATACGTGTACACAACACCCCTCGCCCGCTTACTGTTTGAGGCTTTAATATTGCCAAACTGAACAGATTTTCAAACTGCTTATTTTTTGGGTGCAATTTGTGGGTAGTGTACTGAATAAAAAAATAATAAAAACTTGTAGGTTTGGAACTTAGGAGAATTAGTCGGCAAACTAAGCTTACCTTGGAGCGAACCTTGAGGTTGTGTATTTATTACAAACCAGAAATATTGATTTGTTAACATAAACTGCGTGCGTAAAGCGTTTAACTTGTTAATTTATTCATCAGGAAATTGAGCCTGATGTTCCACAGGTTATTCCGAGGGCTACACGTAGTAGCCCGAGGTTAGGTTCCGCGGCCAATTCTGTGTTTTTCATTTTAATATTTTTTTCCCTGCGCGAACTTTAGGCGACTTTTTTTGCGCGAAGCGACGTTTCGTTTTGCATGCACAAAATCCGAAGGAGTGAGAGATTTGCATTCAGCTCTAGGTTTTTTACTACATTTCAATTTTTACAGCTTTTTTTGCTTAAAACTAATTTGAGGGATTGCTCATTTGTCCTTCTTGTTGGTTTAAACATCCAGGCTGTAAAACACGCTAAGCAAAAGCTCGATTTTGCGAGTTCTTTTCGGGACTTTAGACGAGGTTGTTGACATTCAAATGACTTCTTTCTTCACTTCTGTTAACTGTTCTGAGGTATAACTGTAATATTTTTTTATATTAAAAAGCTTTGTTGCCTGTGTTGTTTATTGTTACAGTATGTCTATATACAAAATATTAGTCGATGCTATTAAATCAACAGTTTATTGTTTCATATGCAATGAATGTTGCCATCGAATAATCCTGTTTCACTTTATATTTTACCTGTAAGCTTAAATGGGGCTCCAAAATGTTGTGGGTTATCAGTAAGTCTGTATCGATATTTGTTCATATTATGCGAATGTTTACAAATGAACATAGTGTATAAATCTCTGACACCCATACCAACAATCAAAATCAAAGAGTAAATAGTTTGTTATTGTTTATTGGTTTACCAATGACAGCCTCATGTCCAGCCATGTACTTTCCATCACTATTATTACTTTGTCTGCGCAGCCAGATACACAACTTTCAAACTGATTTTTGGCTTTCATGATTACTGTAGCTGTACATGGAGGCAAGCTGGCTCACTCAAACCGAGACAGTAATTAGTCCTGATATTACATGAGGCAGACTAGCCCACTTGCCAGACTGACTCACAAGCACATAATTTGCCAACTGCTACTTGGTCTGTACAGCCAGATACATACCTTTTGAAATGATTTTTGGCCTTGACATGGAGGCAAGTTGGCTCACCAACCAAGACAGTAATCCGTCTTGATATTACATGAAGCAATCTGGCCGTCCACTGGACTAGTCATTCCATTCATTATAAAACCGCTAATAAATCTAATAAAAAATAATAAATGTGCTAAAATTATGAACATGTAATTTACACTGGCTCAAAATGTTGACTTCACAAAGAAATAATGATTTTGTATTACACTTCTTTAAGCAGTGTTTAGGGCTTACGACACCTTGCCAGCTAAATGGTTTGGTTTACTGTTATGCCTTATACACTGAGTTAATGATTCCAGCCGTTCTTTAAAAGGCCGAACAATCGAGCGAATATTAATGGAACAGACACAAGTTTTGTGGGATAGGGGTTTGGGGTGAAGTACTCCGATTGTAAATTTGTGGTCAAACATCATCCCAACGACTCATTGTTACATGGCCTTAGATTGTTGTCCTGGGGTATATAATCCCCATTATAGGACTATGCTAATGCCCTATAGGGGTAATAATCCCCAAGTAGGACATATCCTGCCAAAGGGGTAGCGACCCCCTAAGACATCGACCTGAACCAAGGGGTCATAATCCCCTTGGACAGTTCTTACGATTCGACTGATCATTATATTTACATAAAATAAGCTGAGTCTATGGGCTTGAATGTGACCATTGGGAGCACTTCATCCCCAAACCAAAATTTTATTTCTTACAGCAGGAACATATATAAAACCATCAATAATGACACCAATGAATTATTTACAAAAGTAGTTGCAAGTTCTACAATCTTTCTGTTCGTTCGTGGAGAAACATTACCACCAGCTTCCCATCACGTCCATTGTTTAACACCACAGGAAGGAAACTAAGCTAAAGATCTCCTATATACCAATTTTGAAGTGGTGGGTGGGTGGGAAAAAATGTCCTGTGTAGAGCTTACAATAGCTTTGAATGTAGGGCTCTTGGATAAAGTGATTCGTTTGGCGCGTTTTGAGCTTATATGTGTTTCTTGCGCACATTGTAATTGGTTGCTTTTCCCGCCGAAGAGAGAAGTAACGTTCTAATTGGTTAGCAAGTGCCGTATCACTTGTTTTTCACGTGCACTGGCAAGTTGGAAGAAAACGACCTTTAGAACTATCTGGCATATATATAGGTTGTTGATAGGTGGGAGTAACAGCTTGGCCAACCTTCCTGTTCAAGGTTTTGGCACAGCTTATAGTGAACGTTGTCTCATTAACTTTAATTTATATATTAGCACATATAAATTAGCTTTAATGATTCCAGCCGTTCTTTAAAAGGCCGAACAATCGAGCGAATATTAATGGAACAGACACAAGTTTTGTGGGATAGGGGTTTGGGGTGAAGTACTCCGATTGTAAATTTGTGGTCAAACATCATCCCAACGACTCATTGTTACATGGCCTTAGATTGTTGTCCTGGGGTATATAATCCCCATTATAGGACTATGCTAATGCCCTATAGGGGTAATAATCCCCAAGTAGGACATATCCTGCCAAAGGGGTAGCGACCCCCTAAGACATCGACCTGAACCAAGGGGTCATAATCCCCTTGGACAGTTCTTACGATTCGACTGATCATTATATTTACATAAATAAATTAAGCTGAGTCTATGGGCTTGAATGTGACCATTGGGAGCACTTCATCCCCAAAAATACACAGAATGTGTATTCCCCATAGACGAAACACACAATGGCAGTATAGAGAATTTTTGGACAAGTAGAGGGAAAAACTATACATGGTTAGTATTTCGAAACCGGTTGGCCAGCGTGGCTGATACACTTGATAGAGTACAGTATATAGTTGTCTTTATATAGCGTTCGTAACAATCCGATGACCAACGTCCTGTCTTAACGAGCCAAGAAGGCAATTTTTCTGATAGCAGGCGCTGGATTGTGATTTTTACGGCACCCTGGGCAGCTGACATATCAGGGAGGCCAGAAAAAACCTGCCTAGGAAAACCATTTAGGAAAAAACCTTGGGCAGGAAATCTGAGTCGGGGCCAAGATATTGACAGCTATAGCTCCCCGACGAAGCTTTACAAAGTGCAGCAGAAGTCGCATATCCAGCATTGCGCCGATTAATAATCAGCAATAAGCCTATTGATTTGTTTTTCGTGCTTGAGTTAAACACAATATACGTGTGGGCTTGTCGCGATAACGTTTAGTGTTTGATTTACTATACAAGTGCTAATTGTTCAGATTCAAGTTCATTGTGTACGATGAATATCGACTAGGTGAAACACGTGGAGTTCCAACGTCCGTTCTTTCTTTGGTTCTGAGAGTTTAATTGGCCAGTACGTATCAGGGCCAGATGCTGCTCTTCCATTGGGAGGTTGTTTCTCATAGAAAAGAAAAAGAATCGCAGGCAGTAGAAAATGCGTGAGCAGGGGTGTGTGTTGTGTTGGCCAATTTGATCGGGGTTGAGGATCTGGGCTGAGATAATATTGAGATGGCAAGCAAGCAAGCTGAAGTTGGCGAGTTATTGCCGACGTCGCACGCGGCAACGAACCAAATAAATAGCGTGGGCTATATTTAAAAGTGTAACTTACGCCAACATTCTGTACTAAATTGATAGCGGGATATCGGCTGTTTGATCTATAGTTTAATATTAAGACGTTCTGAAAATATTTCACTAATTGCTGCCGCTAGACGTCTTCCTGTTCTGGACATATAATTCATGTTGTCCGGATGTGGTTACGACCGCATGGAATGCTGCGGTAATTGTTAGCCATTTACAACGCTTCTTTTACACGGCTGTGACTTCCAGACGTACGGATCACACGATTATTAAGAAGGCTATATATCACAATGTATCATAACACATTTTCGCAAAATAAATAAGTTACGCGAGCGGCTAGCGCGCATAACTCTAATGTAAACATGCATGCACTGTTAAGAAAGGGTACTAGTTTTTATGCCCCACCGTATCAATACTATCAAGTATTATTATCAATAGTATCAAGTTCATAAACCGCGTTCGAAAGATTGACGAACGAACTCGCGCAAATCGTTTGCGGAGGACGAAACTTCATGTGGAATATTCCAATCACGAACTAATACGTAACGTTCGCATTAGTTTTGAATATAGACCACGGTTGGCTGAGTATGAATACGATAGGCTTTCTGCGGAACGTGATGAGGTACATGTGGCAGGTTAACGATATGTGTCTAACAAACCCTTTCTAGCCGCACTTAGCGCCGCTTTAATGCAGGTTAAGCGACATGTGGCGGCGTTAGCCTTGGCAATTTTAAGACATAAAAGACTGATAAAAGGAAGTGGAACGTACTCGCCATACTAGGCTTGACAGTTTATACTTATCGTATGAAAGCTGATCCGCCGACAACCATTTCTATTGTATAGGTCCATTTGTTTACTCCCCTCTTTTGCCATCGTGACATAAAAACTGCTATTTTACAGAATGGTTGCAGGTTACAAGAGGTTGATCAGTAGAGGGGTCGATTAGGTTAGTTGGCGTCATTCGTCGAAGAGGACGACACAATTTGCCAGTCCTAAAAAATGTCCTGTGTAGAGCTTACAATAGCTTTGAATGTAGGGCTCTTGGATAAAGTGATTCGTTTGGCGCGTTTTGAGCTTATATGTGTTTCTTGCGCACATTGTAATTGGTTGCTTTTCCCGCCGAAGAGAGAAGTAACGTTCTAATTGGTTAGCAAGTGCCGTATCACTTGTTTTTCACGTGCACTGGCAAGTTGGAAGAAAACGACCTTTAGAACTATCTGGCATATATATAGGTTGTTGATAGGTGGGAGTAACAGCTTGGCCAACCTTCCTGTTCAAGGTTTTATGGAGGGTGATGTCCGCCAATATTAATGTTTACATTTTGCATTCCAATTTGTACATTTTGTTATTGCCACAATGCATTATGACATTAAAGACTTGAATTGTGATATGGAATATTCACGTTTTGTCCTCTCTTTGCTCATTATGACATTGAAGATTTGAATTGTGATATGGACGATTCACGTTGTCCTCTGTTTGCTCATTATGACATTAAAGACTTGAATTGTGATATGGACGATTTACGTTGTCCTCTGTTTGCTCATTTTGGCCTGATCAAGTTGAGACATATCCTGAGACATTCCATTGTGATGACGTAACATTATGTGTAGCATTTGGGACGTTGGAAATTAACGATAATTTATTTCCCGCCAGAATTCTAATTATCATACAACAAAATGGCGGAGGCCGCGGTTGAAAGCGAAGGAACGGAGTTTAGACACCTGCTTCGAAGATGCATTTTGAATTGTATATCAGAACTGGAATCAAGTGCTCCCGATCGAGACTACAACTATTTTCGTCTTGATACACTGTACCAGATTACGCTACGATACGGAGAGTTATTAGACTTAGACGAATCCGTGGTTCACTTGATTTTCGATGCGAGAGATTTGTTTTCTCAATATTACGATGGCGTGCAACACCAGACATTTCAAAGTCAAAAACTATTCACTGGCCAACCTGGACGACCAAAATTTGAAGTACCGGAGGAGATCTTACGGTTCTTGTTGGACAAGCGTTTTACTGTCAAAGATATGGCAACCCTTCTCGGAGTAAGCAAACGAACCGTCGAGCGAAGAATGAACAAATTCGGTTTTCAAATTGCTAATTATTATTCCGATATCGATGACCATGATCTTGAGGAAACAGTTAGAAGTATTATACAACAATTTCCAAACACCGGGTACAAACGAATGACTGGATTGTTGTTTTCTCGTGAAGTGATGAGGAGAGTTGATCCCGTTGGAACTCTGTTCCGAACCCTAGCATTAAGGACCGTAAATCGGAGATGTTACAACGTTTCAAGTCCATTGGCACTTTGGCACATAGATGGCAATCATAAACTTATAAGGTAACATGTGACGTCACCTAAATGCTACAAACTACATTATCCCTGTCAACGCGATAGCTAATTGGTCCTTTTTCAGGTCAGAATTTGTGTCACCATATTCACAGAAATTTATATCTTTTAACTAAGATGGAGGTTCGTGATACATGGTGGAATAGATGGGTACTCGAGGATGCTTGTTTTCATCCAGTGTAGCAATAATAACAGAGCTGAGACAGTTTTCTCTACTTTTCACAATGGTGTACGTTCCTATGGGTTGCCATCAAGAGTAAGAACTGATAAAGGAGGAGAGAATGTAGCTATCGCCCGATATATGTTGAGTCATCCTTTACGAGGCCCTGGACGGGCTAGTCATATTACTGGAAGAAGTGTACACAATCAGCGGATTGAAAGGTGACAAACATTACATTTTGAATATGAGCTTGAATATGCCATACACATAAACAATGTTAGCAATTTGTCTAATTGTATTATGTTATTTGAAACAAATGATCTAATATCTCATCTGAAACCTTTGCAAAATGCTTTAAAAAGTGACTCAATCATTTTGCTACAAGTGGTCTATTCGATCACCAATATACTGTGAGCAGCTCAGGCAATCAGAATACAGGATTTGTAAGTAATAGACTACTAGTAGTTGTAGTATGGTTTATACCTGTACTAATTATAGCTGAACTTATTGTTATTACTTTTCTATTCCATTCTAAAGGTTTTGGAGAGATCTTTTTTCCGGTTGTACAGGTTTAAAGCAGGCTCAGGAACTACTTATACGGGTGGAAAATGAATGCAGCAAAATAGGATTAGGTATAAATGTCAAGAAGACAGAAGTTATGACCTACAATATCCCAGAACATGATCCATTGATTACAACCTCAGGAAAGGTGATTAAGGAAGTCATTGATTTCAAGTACCTGGGATCATGGATTGAATCCACTGAAGCAGACATCAAGATACGGAAGGCATTGGCGTGGAAGGCCCTAAACAACATGAACCGCATATGGAAGTCCCACATGTCTCGCAAGGTCAAGCTGAGCTTTTTCACGGCTACTGTGGAATCGGTGCTTCTTTATGGGTGTGAAGCTTGGACGCTGTCCCCAGAATTAGAGAAGTCTCTTAATGGTTGTTATATGCGCATGCTTAGAACAGTTCTGGGAATCAGCTGGAAACAGCATATGACAAATGTTGAACTGTATGGAGAGCTACCAAGGATTGGGGACAAGGTTGCATATAGGAGGATGCGACTAGCTGGGCACTGTTATCGACACCCAGAGTTACCGGCCAGTGGTCTAATACTATGGGAACCAAATCAAGGACATCGAAAACGTGGGAGACAGAAGAGAACATACGTGGACATACTGAAAAGAGATACTGGAGTGGAGGACACAAACGAGTTAGTAGGATGTATGATGGATCGAGTTAACTGGAGGATTCGTACAATAGCCCGGCTGAGGCCGACCTAATAATAACAAGACGCCCGCTAGGCGTTAACTCGGGCTACTTGAGGTTGTGGCTTGTTGAAAGACATTGTAGGCAAATTCAGTGATTTTAATTCAATATACACAAATCTATAGTTGTAGGTACAATGGTTGGTTAAATTTTCCATCATTGTAAACCCATAACATAGTGTTGGCCAACAGCTTTGATTATATGAACTGAGAAGTCTGCTCCACCAAATGAGCCATCCTGTTTGCTGACCTAATCTAGTTCTAGTCAACAGGGTCAGCCTGGCAAGCAAGCCGGCCTGTGCTCATGTAATAATAATTCATATGGTCAGTCCGGCAAACAGGTTCAGTTTGAGCAATCATTAAATCAGTTAATCTTGTTCTCAGTGTATAAGGCATAGCAGTAAATCAAACCATTTAGCTGGCAGTAGCAAGGTGTCATAAGCTATTATAAAATAGTTTAAAGAAATGTAATTCAAAATCATTATTTCTTTGAAGTTATATTAACATTTTGAGCCAGTAAACATATTCATAATTTTAGCATATTTATTATTTGAGAGGCTTTATACATACTAGTGACTAGTCCAGTGGGCCGGCCAGCTAGCTAATTGCAATATAAAGACAGATTACTGCATATAGTTAACTATGTTACTGTTTCGGTTAGCGAGCCAACTCGCTTTCCATGTAGTCAAGGCCAAAATTCAGACCCGTCACTGGTAGTAAAATAGCAAACAACAACAAACTCTTTACTCCTTGATATTGATAGTTGGTATGGGTGTCACAGATTTATATACTGTGTGTACATTTGTAAGCATTTGTGTATAATAATACATGTATGAACAATCGATACAAATTTACTGATAACCCAGAACATTTTGGAGCTCCATTTAAGCTTACAGGTAAAATATCGAGTGAAACAGGGTAAAATATCAAGTGAAACAAGGTAAAATATCAAGTGAAACAGGGTAAAATTCGATAGCAACTAATTACTAAACATTAACATAGGCTCATAGCATCAACTTTATTTTGTATAACATAACAATAAACAATACAGCCAACAAAGCTTATAAAAATATTACAGTTACCTCAGAACAATTAACATATTTCCATACAGCATTCATATGTTGAGTCTCATTTAGTTAAACATTTAGTAGACAAAAAGCGTATGGAAATTGGAACAGATAATTTGATCGAGTACAGGTTCTCGAAATCGTAGACCAACCCGTTTCGAAAGCGATCGGGATTGTGAGCGTATATATATAAGATCAAGATACTTGCCAGTTGCCAGCCACATCAAAGATTTTCAGTAAAGAGCACTCGAAGAAAGGTTATCAGATCACTGGATCAGATGAGTAAATAAAGCACAATGGCGCATATATGCAGTGTTTTCAGTTTCGCAAAGGTGAAAAGCCTGGGTACGAGGCAAAAAAGTTTTGGGGATCACTTGACTGCGCATGTGTAGTAATCCCACATTCATAGTCTCGCTCACTAGTCTACAAATTTAGTCAACAATGATGCAATAATTGCCATTTCGCGACATTGCCAAAATAAAAATAATAAAAATAAAAATAAACAGAGCCCTTTCTAAGACTCGTGCTCTCCCCCCAGGGGGGGGAGGCCCGAGTAATAATAATGTACAGGTTTATTTTACCATCTCTTCAACCACATGGAAAGCTCTGGTGTATTGGATCCCTCAAATGAGGCACATCTATTTTCTTTACATTATGTCTTTCTTCCTATTATTAACCGAAATTTGGCAGTGTTTCAACAAGGTCACAACAGAGCTCCAGTGCGGACAGAAAGAAATATGTCACCAGAGCAACTGTGGATACAAGGTTTCTGCACAAATGGCGCATCAGATCCTAGACTATCACAAGAATTTTCAGCAATGGTAATTATGAATTATCAGTAATTTTTGCAGAGTGTAGAGACTGAGAGAAGTACTTTGATGGTGTTATGACCATAGGACAAATTGATAGATTGTGACAAAGCCTAGCCTCTTTTGCAGGCCCACAAAGAACGTCTGTGAAGGTCCTTTTCAGTCAATTCTAAGAGAAAATTTGATTTTCGAATTGGTACTTTCAGAGCCTGAAATAATTTCAAAATTTGTCCGGACATAATTTCCGAACAAAATGACATTTGATCGGAAATTTTCAAATTTGATCGGAAATTTTCAAATTTGATCGGAAATTTGTTTTCGATTTTAGTTTGACCCCCTCCGTTGAGTAAATCCCGTCAAGCAGTAAATCACTCTATGCTATAGAGTTTACACAAAGTTTAAAGATGAAATTGCAAGAATATCTTATTTTTTTATCATATTTAACACTTACTTTTGAAAAACGAAGCAGTTATAAATGACATATTTTGACTTTGAGGAATTGTTGCAAACTTGCAATATTACAAATATATGTATTTACTATCATAAATTATTTTAACACTTTTAATATACAAAATTATATTCTAAAATAAGGCAAGAAGCACTTTCCATCATGTCATCTCGTAGACAAAGATGAGTGTGGTGCTCACCTTTCAGTTCAAAAGGAAAAAATGATTGGATTTTTTTTCAAACTTGTCCAGACAAAACTTCCGATCAATTCAGCATTTGGTCGGAAAAACTGGAATTTGGTCGGAAAACCGCGGACCGCCGGCCGTTATTTCAGGCTCTGTACTTTTTTCATATTGGTACCAGCTTACTGTATTGGTACTGTAGGGCAAAACAGTGTTTTAATTAATGCTGTCCAAATTGATTTCTTATTTACCACAGATTGACCCACAGCCATATGGATTCAATTTAGATGATAATGTGATTAGTAATTGTGAGCAAGTTACCATCCCAGAGACTATTGTTGCACTGAGTGACACAGATTTCGATGAACTCAGGCAAACTATCAACCCACTGAGGCCATCATATCACAATGGTGTGGATATTTATTTGGAAGTTCTACAATTTGTTCATGTAAAGCTTCTACAACCTTGATTAAATAAAATACTTTGTAACAATACAATACACAGATCGCGAATCTCAAAAATATACCCACGCTTTGTATTGTGGGATACTAGAGTTACCGTATAGTAAAAGTCATGGTTTTGCTTCATCATAGGACGTTTAGAAAATAGTTATTTTTCGTTGTTTTCTACGATTTGTTTAATAAAGCGCTTTGATTGTTTATCTTAACAAGATAAACACTTGAATATTGTTACTTAGGCAACCGGAAGAATGTTAATGGTGATTCTGTTGGTTTTTCGCCCAACTGACTTCATTGAGTACATCAATAACATTTAATTTGTTTTTTAATTGTTATGTATTTTTACCATCATTCCTTTTTTGACCATCATGGCACCTAAAATATCCCATAATGCAGCAAATACACACATTTTTGGAGATTCGCAATCTGTGTATTAACAATAACATAAAAAATTTGAAATTTCTTGTATGCATATAATAGTTTATATTATGCAGTAATTTAACAGTTCAAACACATCCATAGCCTTGTCCATCAAAAATATCATCGGCAAAGTTAGCAATAAACGCTGAGGATTCTTCACTAAAATAACGGCTGTTTACTGGAATTGTGAGTTGCAATGCACACGTGTTGGCCTTAACACGTTGACCTTTGTCAGCATTATGAAGAAACTGAATGCTTCCTTGTATGCTTCCAAGAGGTAAATGGCTCGCTCCAGAAATGAACTGCAGAATGTCATGCAAGGTTAAGGTCTGGTCACTTTCTTCAGCCTCTCCAGATTCTAGGGTGGTAATATCAATAAAAGATCTCTGAACATTCCCTTTCTCACATTGCTTCAGGAACTGATTAAAGTTGAACATAATGGTCTCTTCAGACTGACGCTTGGATGAACCACTTACAGAGAAATTTGGAATGAATGACTTCCTGACATCTTCAATGGTTAGTTTGGCAAAGGTGAAATGCTTCACACTCTCTTCCGGGTGACCTTTCAAAGCATCCAATACTCCAAATGCAGATAGCCCTTCTTGAAAACTGAATATCTCCTCTGCAACACAACTCACCATGATGTGCTTGTTAGTTGCCTTTATGAAATCTTCCTTTTCATGAGGTGGGATTGTTGCCTTGTTAATCCCCATGTCAAACCGCTCTTCAAACTGCACAATGGCTTCATCCCAATCAGCAGGAGTTTCACACTGCAACAAGGCCTTTAACTTCTCTTTAACAACTACCTGGTCATCGGGTATTTCGTCAACCATATTGACCAGTTCAAGATTGGAATGTGTTCCTAATATGTAATGTGCAACACTTGGACTGAAAAAATGTGGGGTACTAGCTCTGTTTAGAAAGGCTAAAGCTGTAAGTTGGCCCAGAGTTTTATACTCACCAGCCATTAAAGCTCCTTGATCATGTGTAAAAGTTAGATTGGGAAAGGAGCCTCTTGTCAGCTTACCATCAATCACTTGCTTGTAAACAAGAGAAAAGAGCTCTCTTGTTGGTCCTCCAGTGTCAGCAGCACACTCACCGATAAATTCAACAGACATTTTACATGTTGATAATTCACTGTTTCTCAGCTCTTCAAACACATTTTTCCACACTCTCGACCGCTGAACAAAGAAAGTGATATCGTCAGACTCAGAGTTGCTAGAAGCATTAGAGGACTTTATCGATATCTTCTCGAGAGCCTCTTGCAATGTAGAGGGGAAGGAAACTAATTCACTACTAGAGGGTAATGCTGATGTAGGAGAAATGTAATCGTCATCATCATTGTCTTGCAGTTCTTCAGCAAGCACATGATCACGTTCAATTTGTTCTGCAATTGAGGAGTCTTCTACAATCAAAAAGTATAGGATTGAACATTATGAGATTGAACATTATGATGTTAATATTATGTAATACTTAATGCATGGATAAATTCTTCCTGTAACCATCCCCCCCTGGGCAATACCCCGGGGATTTGTATTTTTTATGAAGCTCGTCACAAATTCCCCACCCCGGGGCAAGCCTGAAACAATAGCCCATTTCTGTTGCTGCTTCCTTTGAACTATAGTTTGTTTCGCTTTTTCAGCCCCCCTACGTCGATTTTCAGCAACTTTTTTCGTCACCATTTTGAACATGAATACTTTAGTTACCAGACTTCCAAGGACGGGCCTTTCCCCGCCCTATACCCCAGAGCAAAAATAATAAAACAATTCCCCACCCCCGGGATTTGATTTTCTGCATTGTCTCCAGGCGGGATGGTTACAGGAAGAATTGACCATTTTATGCATAACTTTATGTAAAAAAGTCCCAAACAATATATGTCATTGCGACCGAGTGGAGAGCCGCTGAGAGAGCTACGGCAGAGGTCTGGGGACACAGCCCCCTATTCTATGTCTGACTGTTGTACGTTATCATGCTATTATCTTATTTTGTCTCTATTTTATTTTTGTTTGACAATTGTCTAACTCTTGCCAAATAAAAACAAATGGATTTGACAAGGCAATTGGCACCCCCCTTGGCCAAGGCCAGGGGGGTGTGCACCCCCCCAATAACAGGGGGGTGTGTGCACCCCCCACCCAATAAATCCATCACTGATCTGGATAACTCTTGATAAGCCCAATCCAATAATTGTTTTATACATTGCTGTAGTCAAAAGTCTGGCTGTAAAAAACTTGCCATTAATCTTACAAAACTGACTTTATTAATGATTTTGTTTAGAAATTTTTGCGCACACTGAGGTACTGATATCATATTGGACACTGAATCAGTGTCATCCATCCATCCATCCAATAATTAACATTGTTTGGTGGAAATTATGTCACAGCTGCTGCACATTGATATTTAACTGCAGTAACAGAACAATAAGGAACAAGAATGAAGTTTGAATGTACTGGTATAAAAATTTATAAAGTCTGTTTTAAAAAAATATACAATAACTACACAGAAAAACATTTGGTATGTGAAAAAATTGGTGTCCAGGACAATTATATTGCAAATAAGTATTTTTCTCCTGTGGATTTGGTGGAACCCACATCAATCTTGGTAGATTCAGGTTGTCTAACAATGTACAGTACATGTACCTGATGTAGGTAATTGCTAATGTGTTTTCAAAAAGTAAAATGTAAATATACATAGTTGCAATATGGTAACGACCCCCACAATTTGAGCAGATACAATTGAAAAAGGACTGAGCCTTACATAAAACATATCCAGCCAACATTTCTCATCTACTGTACTATACATGTATTTGGAAATCTGGTATCTGGCCAGATGGTAAAAATCACTATGGTGCATTACAATATGTCATTACAATTTTGCATCCACTCAATATTTTCTACTTACCAGATGATGACAATGTGGTTGCACTTGCTAAAGTATGTGTGCAATTGTTTTGATGTCTTCTAAACTCATTCATGCAAAGTGATGTTCCACATTTCAAACATTCAACTGTAAATGACTCTTCTACCTATAAAATCAGAATAGCAAATAAGATGTTATTAAATCATTTTTTAAAAAAATTTGGTGAAATTTAGTTTATAATTTATTTGTAGACATATCCCTATAACCCTAATGCTTTGCACATCTGTAGTTTATAATTTTTTGTGCTAGCTAGTACCTGTAGGTGATGATCTACACAGAGGCGTAGTCAGGTTTTTCTGTCAAGGGGGGCCAGGAAAAACCTTTCTGTCAAGGGGGGCCAGGAAAAACCTAGGGGGGCCATCCTAACTGAGGCATATGAAGACCTAAGAGTACAAATTTTCTCAGGGGGGGCCAACACTACTAATTTATACTTTAACTAGTGAAGGGGTTACAAAATAATACAGTTTATTATATAAAGTAGAGTGTTTTATTGATTTTTCCACAACTAATAAAAGTGATAATCACACGTGATTATTTATGGTAATCACACATGTGACGATTATCGCTGACACAGCACTATAGTTTAAAGCTGTTTTTTCTAAGCAATTCGACATTGTAAGTCTATCCGAATAAAAAGTCTATATCCGAATAAAAAGTCTATATCCGAATAATAAGTATATATCCGAATAAAAAGTCTATATCCGAATAAGTGTACGAAAACGAAAAGTCATCCCAAATATAAAAATGTCTCCCTGAATATGTAAATATTGTACCCAAAAATAAGATATATATGCTTAAAATAGGAAAAGTAATTTTGGCACCAACGGCGCTTCATAGTTTTCTTACCATTGCCTGACTTCCATGACCTTCTGGCAGCAATGACAGTGGCGTTGTATCTAAATCTCTCTGAAGAGGTCTAATATACGCGATTGCTTGGCCCAAACCAGAACAATCCCGTAAAAATGGAACGGAATAGCCGCTTTTTGGAGGCTGGATCACTTCCAAATCACTGGGTAACAAGCTGCTTCTCAACAACTCAAATCCACCACCCATGGCAAGTTTTGGATAAGCTTCTTCGAGTTTATCTTTAACTTGCGAAGAGTTAGCTTTTCTTTGAAACACAATTCGCTTTCTTCCAACACCAGCTTTCTGTAACTTTGACTTTTCCACTCTGTTGGGAGTATACTTCTGTTGGTGGTTAGCTAAACAGAAGAACTCGTGTGTCCACGAGTCATGCGGTTTGAAATAGGCTCGCGTTGGCCCCCAACAATTCGTCCGACCACGTTTTGCTGGAGGTTGGCGTACAAGGCTGCTGTTACTTGCATTATTATAAGGGGCAAAGAGACGCCGAAACTCTTCATTAGACGTTAGATGGTTGGATGGTTGAGCTGGTAAAAGCGCCATCGATGATGGTAAAGATGCGGTTGGGCTGGCGGTAGCTGTGTCGTTGCTCCTTGTCCTTGGTGTCATGGAGTTTGAAACCGACGACGACGTTGATACTGTGCTGGATGTGTTGTCTGGCACTGAACGAGTCGAAGATGACGATTCCTCCGTTAAAATACTTGCTGCTCGTCGTAAAAGCGCTGCTGCTTCGTGTGACTTTGATCGGGTTTCCCCATGGGTTTCCCCTTCCGCCATTTTAGCAAGATAATTGAAGGACGGAATAATTAGAATTCTGGCGGGAAATAAATTATCGTTAATTTCCAACGTCCCAAATTCGTGTTCTGAGTGCTACACATAATGTTACGTCATCACAATGGAATGTCTCAGGATATGTCTCAACTTGAGGCCAAAATGAGCAAACAGAGGACAACGTAAATCGTCCATATCGCAATTCAAGTCTTTAATGTCATAATGAGCAAACAGAGGACAACGTAAATCGTCCATATCACAATTCAAGTCTCGAATATCATGAGCAAACAGAGGACAAAACGTGAATCGTCCATATCACAATTCAAATCTTCAATGTCATAATGAGCAAAGAGAGGACAAAACGTGAATATTCCATATCACAATTCAAGTCTTTAATGTCATAATGCATTGTGGCAATAACAAAATGTACAAATTGGAATGCAAAATGTAAACATTAATATTGGCGGACATCACCCTCCATAAG
Organism: Chrysogorgia sp. JL179-B06; assembly: GCA_035772405.1. Lineage (NCBI taxonomy): Eukaryota > Metazoa > Cnidaria > Anthozoa > Scleralcyonacea > Chrysogorgiidae > Chrysogorgia > Chrysogorgia sp. JL179-B06. The sequence continues at coordinate 2,970,419 of JAYKKM010000148.1, forward strand.
GTTTTGGCACAGCTTATAGTGAACGTTGTCTCATTAACTTTAATTTATATATTAGCACATATAAATTAGCTAAAAAGATTAACTGATTTAATTATTTTAATGCTTGCTCAAACTGAACTTGTTTGACAGATTGGCCAGATGAATTGTTATTACATGAGCAAAGGCAAGCTTGCATCTTGCCGCCTTGCCAGGAATTAGAACTGAATTGGGTCAGCAAACAGGATGGCTCGTTTGGTGTCCTAGACTTCTTAGTAAGCCAGCTCTGATACTGAGCCATGTAATCAAAGCCGTTGGCAAACACTCTGTGATGGCTTTGTTACAAGTGTGCAGTTTGGTGATGTTGAAAATTTCAGTGGAAAATTTAACCACCCCTGCACTGACAGAGCTGTATCATTACCACAACTATAGATTTGTGTATACCTGTATTGTCTTGTTTATAAATATTCTTCTGTCAACAAAAGAATGGATTATATGCTGGCTTACTGTATTTTGCGAAACGAAATGGTTTCGTTCAACGAAACGAAATGGCTTCGTTCAACGAAACGAAATGGTTTCGTTCAACGAAACGGTATTTTGCGAAACGAAATGGTTTCGTTCAACGAAACGAAACTGTATCTTGCGAAGGGTTGGATACGGACGGACGGATTAAAGTACAAAACGCGGATTGTGTTGATATTATGCTTTTCCCGTACTTTTTCATTTAATATGATTCATACGACAATATGTGACATTACATATGTTTTGATTAGTAGCGTGGTTATCGATCCGATCATGCAGGTTTCGCCGGTTCACAGATAAACTACACGACAAATGTTCAGCGATGCGTGACTAAGCGAGAGAGTAATAAAGGATTATCGAAACGTGAGCTTCATTCTTTATTTGCCTGAAGTCGGTTCTGGTTCTCTTCAAGCGATTTAAGCGAATCGGTCATGTTGTGGACAGCAGCGACGAAAAACTTCAACCAATTACTTTTCTGTCATATTAGTTATACATTTTACAGTTCATTTGTAATGTTTTTGAGGCTCCATTGCTTCGAACTTTCTTTGTCGAGACTCGAGGCAGTTAAAATTTCGTTTCGGCCTTTAAAATTGCCTAAAAACTTGATTGACATGAGGTTTGCTCTGTTTGTCATTTTTTCCCAATCAGATTAAAAGCATGCATACATTTGAATGGCGAATAAAATACAAGTCATGTATATAATAAATATTCCATTGAGTGGTTTGTCCGATAATATGCAGGGTATTTTACTCGTTTCTCGCATTTTCGAATTCCGAAACTCGCAAACTTGTACTCGGCCGTATATACTGTTCGGTTCATGAGAAGTATGACGTTTGAATTAGTTGTTCAGTCTAATCATTCCTTCATGAACTTAATTCGCTGAATTAGGTTCGGAAGAATGAGAAGTTCGACGTTTGAACCGGCCTTAGCGGTCTGTATTAAAAATGATCATTAAATATTATTTAATAAAACAGAAATAAAGAACACAAAAACATAAGTTGTAGTTTACGCGTGTATTTTGATCATGTTTGTTATGATTGTATAGATCTTATCTCTGTAGGAATTCACCCCAAAAATAGAGTTTAAATAACTCCGACAAGGTACTGTATGTTGCGGGGACATTTCCCCTGTTGAGGACTTAATACGAGGGGACATGTCAGAGAAGGAAAAGGAGAATAAATATTTGATTGGTTTATTTTAATTTTGTCGCAGGGACTAGTTGCTGTTTATACGATGGGACATGAGACAAAATTTTGTCTCCGTGACAAGATTTCGCATGGTGCATACGACGGGATTTGTCCCTGCAACATGTCCCCGCGATTTATTGCCTCGTGTGTCCCAACCACCAGTTGAGATGACGGTACTCCAAAAAGTAGAGTTAAAATAATTCCTGTAAAATAACTCACCCGCATGGAGTTAACTTTGATCCTCTTAAAAGAGTTAAAACTACCGCCCCCTCATTAATCGTGAACCACTTAGTCAAAACATGTTTATGTATTGTCACATATTGTCGTATGAATGATATATTGAATAAAGAAAAGGCGTAACTGATAAACTCGTTAAAAAAGTACAGGAAAAGCATAATATCAACAAAATTGCGTTCATCCGCGTTTTGTACTTTCTCTGATAAACTCGTTAAAAAAGTACAGGAAAAGCATAATATCAACAAAATTGGGTTCATTTCATCATCCGCGGTCAGGACGCATTTTGACCGGTCAAATGAGAATTCTGACCAAAATATTCCCCAAAAAAACCCAACAGGCAATAAAACACAACATAACAAAAACATCCTCAAAAACATTTCCATGGGTTAAAAAAGTCCGTGATTGAGTCAAAATGATAATTCAAACGTACATTTAATACGTTATTATGCGCTACTAATCGATAGTCGATCAGTAGTTTGACGTCGACATGTAATTTATCATAAATCACGCACGCTAGATTAACTTCCTTCGACTAGAAATGAGAAAAATAAGTATTTTCTTAGATCCTCAATTTTAGATTACCAATAATTCCGCAACAGTAAATTGTAGGATTCTAGAACACAACCCCCGTCTTCCACTTCATTGTAACCCTAACCCCCGGCCTAAACACGAGAGGTAATGCTTATGGCATTCTTAAATTACCATTATTGGTAATCTAAGAGCATTTTACATTTACCTATGATTGGTAATCTAAGACTGATGATATGTTACATAGGTGATACCTGTAAAAATATATGGTATATAACTGTTGTTCTGTGTGCGTAGTGTAGAGATACAAATCAAATAATGTGAAAGCCCGAGGGACTGCACAAATCCTGCTTTCGGGGACATTTAATCACTAATTTCCCTTGTGTCATGGTATTACTTATATTTTAGATAAAATGGATAAAAAACGATCACTTCTCTCTGCAGAGTTATAGCTTAATATAGGCAAATCGTTTTTCTTGAGCTCACAGAGGGCATGGAAGCCCCTGCGGAGCAGAGTGGCAATCGTTCTGGCCGCGCTGAAACTTCAGCCCGGCCTCATGGAAAAAGGAAAAAAATTAAAGAAATACTTCTATTCGCACGCAGACAGACAGACAGACAGATTTTAAAAATCGGTTTAATAAATATAATTAACTACAATCGTTGACAGAATACTTCTCATAATGGTTTATTAGACGTTTTCATTTTACTCTTTTTAACTTTAATCTTTCCAGACGGCTGTAGTGTTTTAACCTGGGATTCTACGTAAATACAGTCAACGGATCTCTTGCCTAGATCACACACAGAGCTTTTATCTTGTTTTTGTTGAAGTTTTCCTTGTGATAAACCACCTTTTACAAGGCTATCACCACGTTGGTTAGAATCCATCGTTTCTTTATGGGACGTATCTTCTAGTAAGCTCTGGTCCCATACTTGCAACCACGAAAATGATAATGGTGGTATCTTACACACGATGTACTCCACCAGATCACGCAATACTTGTACAGTAAGACCTTTCTACAAAAATAAACATGTTTATAATATGAAAATAATTAATTAGAAATGTGAACAACAGAGTCAACGGACATTGGTGAAAAGCTATATACAGTACATATAACAACAACTTAAAGGACATTGGCAACAAAAATTAAGTTTGTCTAATGTTAAAGAACTCGTAAAATGATATAGTAACGCCTTTTACAACTTTTCCGTATTTTACTTCGTTTTTGAAATATTTCAGTTTGTTTGATATGTAAATGACGTCAGGTGCTGGGATCTTCAAGTTTGTTCCACAAATTTACTTGAAAATGTGCGTATAATAACTCCTCATGATGATGAACGTTGTAAACTTACACGCAATCACTGAGACATACCCAGCACCTGACGTCAGAGACCATCTCATTTGCATATCAAACAAACTGAAATAAGTTGAAAGTTCTTTCATATTAGACAAACTTAATTTTTGTTGCCAATGTCCTTTAAGAAAAAACGTAAGAATAATACTGCATGTATTATCTATATTTTTGGCGCCGCTTGCTTTCGTCACTTGCCTGCACCGGATAAACGGCGGCTCAGATAAACGACGGCTACTAAATATCACATCACGACCAAGTAGTGAAAGCAAATGACGTGTAAAATGGAAGATATTTTACTCGTAGTCAAATCTATTTTGATGTGGTAGACTTCTACCCATCTATTCAGAAGTTCAATCGAGATACTGTAGATGGTTGAAGTCTACCACAATGTAGCTGCATTGGATTTTGCCTCAAGCCATGACAACATCACAGACGATGAGAGGCAAATCATCATCCATGCAAAGAAGTCATGCCTATTCAATTCAGGAGACCAATGGGGAAATCATCCAACTTCTTTGATATTACCATGGGCACACCGGTGAAATATCCTGTGTAGGATCCTGTGTAGGATATTTCACCGAGGCAGTTATGACGGTACTGAATTTTTCGAATTAGTTGGTTCTTTTTCCTCTACCTGGTCTAATTAATACCTGTTAAGGTCTCTTCCCAACACAGCCTACATGTTTATCAGTATAAACTAGAAATACGAATCCGCACCGCAATAATCTCCTCGCCCGCCTTTTCTATCCCCCCGCCCCCCCTACGGGAATTTCCCATCCATGGTGCCCAGACCTCGCACGCAGTGGCCGTGTATTTGTGTTTTGCAAAAATCCACAATTTGCAAAAGCCCGTTTCGTCGAAGAAATGTTTGAACGTTATCTCGTCCAATATTTAACCGATTTAAACTCTGAAAACAGATTTGGAATTAGCGAGTCAACATACATAACATACGTGTTTACTATATTACGAGAACGTGAGTACCCTTCGTAAAAACGGTTTATGTACTTAGAAATTAGTCGACTATAAGCTGGTCACTTCGTCGTATATTATTTTGTACGTTATCTCGATCAATATTTAACCGTTTTCAATTCTGAAAACAGATTTAGAATTAGCGAGTCAAAATACATACTCGGACTCGGATTTCTATTTCCTCAAAAAACTATGTCTCTTTTGGAAAAAAAAACCTTTGAATCCGTTTCAATTTTTGCATTCGCAATCATGTGACGGTTTCAATTTAAATATTAATTCAAATGCTGAGTATCTAGTTACCAGGACCAAATTTTCCGATGTCGCGCGGACGGCCGTTATATATATATATATATATATATATATATATATATATATATATATATATATATATATATATATATATATATATATATATATAATATATATATATATATATATATATATATATATATATATATATATATATATATATATATATATATATATATATATATATATATATTGAAAGGATTTATGGTGAAGGAAAATTTCGAGTGTTGGAATACATACATTTTAAGACCAAACTGCGAAAAATGCAACTTTAAGGCCTTCCGGCTGGGAATTGAACCCGCGACCCTGCGATGCTAGTGCAGTGCTCTGACCACTGATGCACGATGATGATGGACGATGAAGATGGATGATGAAGATGGATGATGATAATGAAGATGATGATAATGATGGTGAGGGATAATGACAATGGAGAACAAACAGGAATACCTTAAAACCACATGCTGCAACAGTTTTTATTCCAAGAAGTGGGGCCATAACTTCACTTAAACCAAAGAGACCAGAAGCAGGAGTTTTTCTTGTCGCACTCAGAAGAATTAAGTGATTGGCAAGTGTAGATGGCTTTGTAGATTTACAAACCTTTAAAGAAAAAATCCATTTCAAAGTCTGCAATAAACCAGAAATATCATAAAACACAGATGCTGTGAGTACAGTAAAGTGAAAAGGTGGTGAACTGCCAATATCTTTAGCAACAAAACACTAACATTTCATGCGGAGCCCTTCATCGGAGTAAAAAGTGACTTTTTAAAAGCGACTTTTTAAGTCAATAGATAACGCGCGCGTAATCGCCCGGAAAATACGGTACTGTACCTCCATAACTCGATTGACTGGCACGCAACATATCTTCTATTTGTAAATTTGTTTAAAATTCGTGAGTACTGTACATCTACTAGTGTACATTAATACTTACCAACACCAGTAATAAATTATCTTTCTCCAATGCTTTTGTTACTTCATTAACACCAACCAACAGCGAGTTTTTCATATTCTCCCAACTTACAGTCAAATTTTCTTCACTCAAATCGCCATCGTTTTCATCCTTCTTTTTTCTCTTAATTCTTAGTGGTGGAAACACTCTAATAAAACATTTAGTATAACTACATGTTCATGCCATGGGGTGGTAAACTAGGGAATGGGCTTCATAATGGCTGCTACTGGTATCTAATCTCATCTTTTTTACTATACAGGATTACAGGTACACGGATCGCGAATCTTAAAGAATCTGCATATTTGGTGCATTATGAACCAGCTGTTGTGGTCTAGTGGTTACCACACATGTCTATGAGCTGGGAGACACAGGTTAAAATCCTGGGTCGGACCTCCACTCAGGGTCTTAAAAATAATCGAGGAGAAAGTGCTGCCTTTGGTAAGACTTTCGGGTCTTCTCGGATAACGACCTTAAGTCGTAGGCCCTCGGAACCCGTATCAATTGGGCTTCTAGCCTGTTGGGGTATTCTGTCCACCAAAGAGTGATAAATCTAATAAAAATAACCTAACCATTATGGGATATTTTAGATGAGTAAAATTCTGACCTAGCGCTCCTACAGATGATGTACCACGATGGTCAAAAAAGGAATGACGGTAAAAACGCATTATAACACTTAAGAAAGTACTTCTAAATGTTATTGACGTACTGTAGTCAATGAAACTATATATACAGTATATGCAGTAATATATGTTAAAACTGACCGCAGTAATTGGTAATTGCTGTTGTGGCTTTCCTAGCCTTGTAACTAATTTTATAATTATTGACTACTGTATTGTCATTTTTATACATTTACTTTATAAAATCACATATTATTCTAGGCAAAGTTAAATAAAAAAAACGCAAAAAACAAAAAACAAACAATAAAACAACTTCTGGTTGGCTAAGTAACAATATTCAAGTGTTTATCTTGTTCAAGTTTAACTACTGTACAATGTTTCTACGCATGTAACAAAAATCAATTGAAAGCACTTTATTAAACATAAATCGTATAGAAAACAATGAAAAATAACCATTTTTTAAACGTCTGTGATTAAGCAAAACCGTGACTTTTACTCACCTCTAGTATCCCACAATACAAAGCGCGGGTACATTTTTTTGAGATTCGCGATCTGTGTACTTGTACACTTGATTAATGTACATTGTGAATTGTGATCTATGAAGGCATTTTAGATGATTGAGGGCTACACTTCTAGAAATAATATGGCCCCTAAGTACAGTACATGGAGAAGGGTGGATACTGTACATGGAGAAGGCTGATTGAATGCAAATTTCCCTTAAGGGGGTTGAAATTGAATTAGGGACAGTGCCAGTGTCATCCACTACCGTGTGATTTGTGTCCCTCTAAATTGTATAGTAATATCAAAAGCTATACTGTAACACAATCTCACATAAGCCTACAGTTTAACATAATCTGTGTATGGAGACCCACATTTCCCTAGTAAAACTAATGGTCAATCAGGGGCGAAACTAGACCTTTTTCGCTGGGGGGTGTACGGTAAAATTGCCCTGCTAAAATCTTTCGTGCCCTGCAGCTCCGTAGGTAAAATTTACCGAAACGTATAAATGGAACCGTGTCTCAATCTAAATGCATGTGACGTCAAACTGGCAATTGGCAAGACAATACAGAGTTAAAAATAGATATTAATTTATAACAAGACATGAGAGTAGGCATTCAGCCGCTCCAACGAGGATGACACAACTACAGCCCGTGCGTTTCAGGTTTCCTAAATCACAGTACGCATGAACAGCTGCACAACCGCTGCGTGCGCGGACTAAGTTCACTTTAGTTAATTTGTATAACATACAGAATTGATCATTGATCGTGCATAAAACTGATGAAAGTATAATTGTCATGCATTATTTTTCTGGAAGCAGAGGCATAGGAACGGATGTAAAATCAACACTAAGCAGGTAATCAGTACGTGTCCGCATTTTTAGGGGAAGAACCCCCGGAAAATTTTGAAATCTAGAAGCTCGGAAAGACAATTTGCAGCAATTTGAGCAAACTTTTTCATCTAATTCTACAGCGAGCATATTTCAAATGAATCCAAGCTTACCTGCTGCGCAGGCCAAAAGGAATGCAGGCTCTGGGGTTGGCTAACACGTATTCAGGCTACATCCGTTTGTAAAATCTCGTGTAGATGAAGCCCATAAGTAGATTACCTTAAGTAGCTTCTCTCTGAGCCTCCGACTGCGCTGCCCTGCAAGATCTCTGTTTTCCCTGCCAATTGGTGTTTTTAGTATTTTGGGGGGTCACACCCCCTACACCCCACACCCCCTACACCCCCCCTCCCCCCCCCCTAAGGTTCGCCCCTGTGGTCAATGGCCAAAGGTCTAAAATTCATTTAATAGCCGTACGGTACTTGCTAAATTTGGAACTTGGAATTATTTAGGAGTTTAACCTAACAAGAATAGGGAACTTGTACTTCACAGTTCAATTTCTACTTCACAGTTCAATTCATTTCATGGATATCTTCTAGGGCGTGCATAAACACAACCTCGTACGCAGGGTCTTATCTCCACTCCCAACCGCCCCCAGGAGCAGTGATAAGACCGTGGGTACGAGGTTGCATGGCATAAACACAGCAAAATTATTTAGGAGTTCACCAGACTGCAGAGTTGGGCACATTACACCAAGATCTTGGCTGTGGCAAAGCCTTAAAATGTCAGGTGTAAGGGTGCAGAATGTCTACCAGACGCACTCAGGAGATGGTAAACTTACAGTAAATCATGCTCTTGCTGTAAGTACAGGTGTATTTAATCATTCAGAATACAAGTTTACTGTGAGTTCAGTGACATCACAATGCTGATGCAGAATGCAGATTGCAACTACTGTATATTGTGAGGAGCAGTTCCGCACTTTGTAACTGATAAATTATTGGCATTATTTTAGCATTGTACCAAATAAGTTATTGGATTGTATTCATTGTAAGCAACCCTAAAACAACAAAGATCCTAATCCTCCATTTAACTGCATTCTGCAAATCACCCCTGCCTTTGTATCCTAAAAAATCTCAGCCATGCTGAAATTCATCACATAACATGCCTCAGGCATGAAAGATTAAGACTGGATCGAGCAACCTATTGTCCTCCGATTCCAGAAAATGAAGCCCGAAAAATTTGACAGGTGTCATTACTAAGGGACCAAAGTCGCAGTAAATCTGTAGGCAGCAGGTCATGAATCGTTTTGCCAAGTAATTTGAAAAATGTCTTCTGGACCACATAATACAACAAAAAACCTTGTGGGATCAGTTGGTCCCTTAGTAATGGTGGATTTCTGGCTTCAGTGTCCTCGTGATCAGGGACACCATTTGTCATATCTCAGGTACACCATTGCCCAACTCTGCAGTCTGGATTGTTAAAAAGTCAATTAGCACTAATTAGTTAATGATGGTAAATACCTAATATACAATTTTATTTCAGCATGATTTGTTTAACAAATTTGGTTGAAATTTCTCGGGGTAAATTAAAACCTTTCTGAATTTAAACAATAATTTTAAAAGAAAATCCCATCTTTTTCACACTCAGAACATGTTCACAAATGCTTCACTAATCCAAGTCTCTTTCTATAATTGACATGCGGATTTTTAGAATGCCCCAAGGGTTAACTTCATGCCATAGAATTCTTCAGGGGTTCAAATTTCTTTAAAATTTGTGGAATTCTTCAGGGGCCAAGGCCAGTATATTCAAAAAACATAAACAAACTGAAAGGTTGGTGTACAGTTGTCCCATTTATTTTAAATTGTGTTTCCAGCCTGACGAATTTCTGGTCACGGTTATCAAAGGTTTATTGCATTATTTACAGCCATATTTATGTACTAGTTACCTTCTAACTTCATCCAGAATGCTTTTATTATCACCTTTGTCGAGTTCTGGCCTAGGTATAATACACAAAGGAAGACTTAAAAACAGACTTTATGATTTACTAAACTTGAGTTAAAAACAGTAATAATCTAAGAATGTTACCAGCTTAATATATATGGAGAATTTAAACAATATTTCACAGGTTTCTTTCTGTTTTGAGTCGCCATATTGGAACTTAAATTTGTCACCAGGCTCTTTTGTGTAATGATGACGTTTCCGAAGATGGCGTGCGTCGACTTCGGTCAACCTTCGGAAGACCATTAAAAGTGTTATTAGGGTTAACTTTCGCTCAGCGAGTCCGCCGAGCGTGTGAAAAGCCTGGGTACGAGGTTGACAAAAGCAATGTTTTTAATGTTTTGGCCGAGCCAAATTAACAAGAGCATGGGGAGAGAGAAATTAAATGCACGAGGGGAGGGGGATATCCCTCTCTCCTCCGCAGAGGCGCGCAGGGAATGACGGGAAGAGAGAGAAATTTTTCTCGATCCACTTCCCGCGCGCTTCCCCATTTTGCCCGCACGCCTTCCTCTAATAAAAATAAGCCTCTGCGGAGGAGAGAGGGGATATCCCCTCTTCGTCGGCCAATCCCTTCACAAATCCCAGCAATCTCAGCCAAAACATTGCTTGCACAGCTAGTCCTAGAAGCTCTCTAACTCTGGAAAACTAAGAAGTGAGAAGACACAGAGTTGCCTGCGGAGGAGGCAAAGTGTTGACAAGTGTTGAGGTCTTTTGGAAAGTTTTCATCTTCGCTTTTGAAGAGGGAAAATGTCGTACTGTGTTATTATTATTATTATTATTATTTACGAATATTTAAAACAGGATAACCTAATCAGTACAAAAACTACTATTATCAACAGGGATCCTGTGTTTACCTAATACAATCATAAAAATACTCCTAAAATAATATTAATTTTATACAATACAAGAAGCTAACTAAAATAATCATCCACAGCTCGTACAAATAGTGCTCGTGATAGATAATTGTCTAATGTCCAATGGTAGCTCATTAAAAATGGTTTCTTTTTGACAAAGGCGCATGCGCATTTATGTCTACTTGTCCCACAAGGAGTTCGACCACATGGACATAAAGTGAATATATACGTTGGCGTTTCTTATACGAATAAGACATATAAGTGCAACACCATGCCTTCGGTTTGAATAAACGTCATGTTGAATACTAATGAGCAGAGTTTAGGGGTGGGAAGGACTAGTACTGTGACGTAAGCATAACCAATATTAAGGCGGCTATAAAATGGAACTATGATTACACACACTGAGATTAGTAATAGTAGAAGGGATGGTTTGGAAGGTCCGCAAAAGTCATTCTATGTTGTTCACTTTCGGTTACTGAACGTATTGTATTTTCTGTATAATGACCAGTCATCCAATAACAACGTTGCTAGGATACGTAATAAATACTGTGGGATGAATAAATTAACAAACACTTAGAAATAGTGACGTCATAGGTGGATCAAAATGATCCACTGGTACAGCGACCGTAGAAGCCCCATTCTGTTTACTACTTGCGCAGGTTGTGGTGTTTACTGTCTTTTAATAAAAAATATTCAAGCTTATATAGGTATGCTAGTTTTCATATATTACAACTCCCTTTGATAAATTATAAAAGTACACACTGCAATAAAGCAGCGTGAACGGCGCTTCGCGATAAAACTGATAAGAGCAAATGGTTTACAACAGCATAAACCCTGATCGGCTAATGCGACTAATGCGAGTCTGAATTAAGGAAGTTAAGCTTGAAAATATTTGGGTAAATAACGTTGCAAGCATTTAGGCCAAGTGGACCACGACCAACCAACGAACGGGAATTTTCTTGACTTAACATCTTCGAGCAGCGAAGTCAATGTCCAAAGATTAGCATTTCCACTCAGGAAGGAAATTCCTTCCACAGATGCGTCACTATACGGGGGAAGGGCTTCGATAAATTTTCTTTTGGTGTACCTTAACAATAGATTTATAAATGGCTTCTTTTGTTAGGGTGCTCTTCTGTCGTTTAAATATCTTGCGGTATAGACTTGATCACGTGATTGGACACGATCTATATTAGGCGTTTGAGAGGAAATCAGTAGAGATCGGGGTGCAAGAATTAAAACAAAGCGTCCAAGAGTTCATGTTAACGTTAATAATAACTTTTAATAATAATAACTTTATTTCACACTGTGTAATTAGTACATGAGATTAGAATTATAGCGAATATTAGAAAATTTGATTTACATTAATTTAAAAAAAGAGAAAAATACGAAATAAGTGGGAAGTAGCCAAAGTAGATAAAGGTGAATTGTTTATATATTTGGTAGGATCATCATCACTACACTCTATTGAATCTGCTAAATTTGATCCGACATTGGTAAAATAATTAAATTGATTAGCAATTGACTTTTCAGTGGAATATGTTTTTCCATTTATAACAAGCCTACAGTAGATGGTTGTAATTGTGCTTTTGTTTTACGTTTTATTAAAGTACCTATTAATTTCCAAGTCTGTTTAAGGTTGTCTTTACAGGCTTGGAAATATTTGGTATAATACTGTTTCTTAGATCTAGACTTAACATGATTTAGTGTATTTGAGTACTGTTTATAACTTTTAATTAGATTTTTATCATTTGATAAAAAGTGTGTACGATACATTTTTTGTTTGATTTTAATGGATCTTAAAATACCATAAGTCAGCCAGGGTTTAGCCAATTGTTTGATTTTAGATTGAGAAGCAGGTACATTTGGGGCATGCTTATTAATAATGGTATCAATTACATTTATTGCTTTAGTTGCCTTTTCATCTAGGTCCTTACTCTCAGAAAAAGTAGTAGTCCAATCAATAGAGTTTATATCAGCCAAATATTGCTCTTTATTAAAGTTTTTATAATTTCTAATAAGAGGTTTCACTTTTGTTCTTTTAATGGAAGTACTTGTCATACAAAAAACAGGTAAATGATCAGATATATCTGCCATAAGGATACCTGAAATAATATCATGAATAGGTATATTTGTATAAATATGATCAATTAAAGTTGCAGTATGATCAGTTAATCGTGTTGGTTTTGTAATTAAAGGAAGAAAATTATTTGTATAAAGCATATTAAGATATTCCTCTGTTTGTGCATGATTCGTATAAACTAAAACTAATGAACTAAAACTAAACTATTTATTCCAAGCATTTCGAAGAATTTTCCTTGTAAAAAAAGTGACAATGTCCACATTTATTATCACACTAAACAATAATAAATTATTTTGTAATTTACAATAATGTCACGCAAGATCACTTTAGTCAATACCGACATTCGTACTCAAGTTTACCCCAGTCAATAATACATTTAATAATGACAGTAAACACTATCACTTGAATATCGACATCATCCTGTTCTATAGATGATACATTTTACAAGTAGTTGCAGTAATTATAGTTGGTGTGATGTCCAAATTTACCTTTGCCAACTAAGCTATGCATGAGATGTAGAAATATAATCTATAAGTCAGTCTTGTTTCTCTTTATTTCTAGACCTGAAGAAGTTCTAATTTCCGATATTCTAGAGAAAACCAAACAGCACCTACCACCCAGGATAGAGTAAGTCCCAAACAAAAGAACAATAAAGAAGTTTGAGTGAATATAAAACCTGAAATTATGCGACTAAGTACGAACCCTAGGTGAAGTGTGGCATACGAAGAACCTTGGTAAAAGGCAGCGTCGTCTGGATGAGTGACTTTAGACAAGAGTGAACAACCCAAGGCGAATTGAAAATAAGGCATTCCTATACAGATGTAGATAATAAGTACATAGCTATTGATTTCAGAACTGGAAACATTTTTCCAACTAAAAGCAAAGTACGATAATATGGAAATGGCGAGGATTTGGAAAAACATTAAAAATGCCAATAGCTTTCTTTCATCGAAGTAGTCGGCGACGATGTAAAGTACTAAAAAGAGGACTAATGCAAACAACGAGCTATTTAAAAAAAGTAATTTAACATGAATGAATTGAAGGTGAAAGTGTTGTGCCGCCAGCAAGGGAGTGTAAAATGTTACCGTAGTAGAATAGAATAGGCTAAAAAATATCAGATAGAATAAAAAAAATATCGTAGAGTTACAGCAGCGTTGTGGAGGATCAGGTGTATTTAGTTTTATAGCAAGATCTTGTAGTTCATTATCATGGAATTTTGTCTTTTCACGTGACATCTTCTCTTTCCCAAACTCACTTGGCAAGAATCGCCCAACTACCAGTGTGACAAACCATATAATTGCCAAAACCACTCCGGGAGAGTTACCGGCGTTGATTTTCCAACCTACGATATTGACGTTAAATAGCATAAGACTGCTGAGAAACGGACCAAAAGCAGCGCCTAAGGTGAACATTCCGTCAAGAAAAATGAAAACTTGGGCACAATATTTTTCATGCGTGTACAACACTATTTGACCATAAAATACTCCAGAACATGCGTTGCCAATTCCACTGATGAAGCGACCTGTCAATGGAAAGTATGCAGAGACTGGGATAGAATATAATATGTTTCCAACGACATGCAGGATAAAACAGATTGTGGCGATAAATTTGATATTTCCAAGCCTGTCAGCCAGTTTTCCAACAATAGGACCAGTAAGTACAGCGGAAATACTGTATGCAGATAGTAATAATCCAAGAAAAGCTTTCGTTTGTCCGAAGGATTCGATGTAATACCAGGCTGTTGGTAATATAAAGAATTCCTCAACTCCCTCCATAAAAACACGATATGAAATGAAAAGAAATACCCAGGTTTTCATTGATGTAAAATACATTTTCAACGTGTTTTTATCTCCAGCTACAGAGAGAATGAAATGGTATGGAATTAGTAAATAAAACAGGAATTGACAAGTGTTCAATATACAAACATACGCAAACACTTTCCACGATGTGATCTGTTTGTTACATGCATTACAATAATTGTTTGACCATTTTCAAATGCTGAATGAGAAATATCAAAAGTCAGATAAAGTACAACCCCTTTTGAAGCGTCTTCATAAACAATTCATTGAAGAAAACTAAACGTGTTCACTGAGTAGTAAATTGCATTTTATAATTAATTTAAAAGGATAGAATAAGATAACAACAATAATAATAATAATAATAATAATATTATTCAGGATACGCACGTGCACAGTGCACAGTCCATAGCACATAGCACATAGCACATAGCACATAGCACATAGCACATAACACATAGCACATAGCACATTGCACAGCATAGCATATCATTGCATGATTGCATTGCATTGCATTGCATTGCATTGCATTGCATTGCATTGCATTGCATTGCATTGCATTGCATTGCATTGCATTGCAAATTATATTAAGTCACGTAACATTACATTGCATCACATCACATTGCATTACTATGATAAACTGTACAATATGCTCTCACCATGCACTTTGAAACTAATTAAATTGGTGTTTTTTCAGTTCATTTTTAAATATTGTTAGCAAGATAAGACAGTTAGAAAGATACAAGTAAACAACTTCCTGTCCAGCTATATATCAAATTTTCACTCGCTTTTACGCTAACGTTTCTATAGGCTATTGCAGACTGTAATTTGACGTATCAAATTCTCACATACAAGAGATTTTGATTAATCGTGACAGTTTGATCGAGCTGGGCAGCAATTAGATGTAAAATGAGCGATATTAAAAGTTGTGCCCCAAAATGACTATTCAATACAATAACAACAGTGATCCCTCGCCCGGCGAGAAGGCCTGAGGGCGAGGGTATTAATATCGACTGTCCCTTATCACGGGAGATGCAAGCGAGTCCTGATCTTGCATCGGGTTTATTTGTTCATATATATATATATATATATATATATATATATATATATATATATATATATATATATATATATATATATATATATATATATATATATATATATATATATATATATATATATATATATATATATATATATATATATATATACATACAGGCCTTGAAGTTGCATTTTTCGCAACTGGTCCCAGTTTGGTCTTAAGATGTATGTATTACAACACTCGAAATTTTCCTTCACCATAAATCCTTTCAACATGTAGTTTGATCGAGTGAAATGCCAAATATTACCTATAATATACCCAGAATCTTATCCCGGCATTATCACCACCATATATACAGAACTCATAACAACAATGTCGGCGAAATCTTGCCTGAGGTCTTGAGGGTCTTGGACCTCATTACGTCATACTCGACCAGCATCGTGACATGTCGATAAGATCGCTCGGGTATTCGAGAAATAAATATAAAGCAACAACAAGCTTACAAGCGCTAAAATCTGTCGACATTGTAATAACTACAACATGCAAAGGAAGAGCAAAGAAGCAAGGTAAGCGTATTACATATTTTTATCTATATTTTATCTGTCTTTGGTTCTATTGATGTTTACACTAGAAGCTTTAAGTCAACTATTTATGGTGTTAATTAAACGACTTGAGCTTCGTTTAATCATTTGGTAGTGTCTGTATACCATAAGCGGGAAACTAAGATACACAGTACAATTTATTGAATGGATTGTTTATATATTATTTCTCATAGAACACAAATTTATCTTCACTGATTTCATATCTAGTGTCTGTTTTATTTCCGATGACTTGTTTTAATATCTTAATATTTTAGATCTGGCGCATCTGGAAATTGTTTGTATACTGTAGCTAGCTCTGTGTCCTTAGCAGTGGTAGGAAATAATTATCTTGTTGAAAGTCTGAGGGTGATGGTATCCATTGATCTTTTTTTAAATTCCAATTTTTATTATAATCACCTGTCATTTAATAAATTCCATCTATGCAAAGCACAAGGAGCTTCACATATATACCTTCTCCTTACAATACAATATTGTATTGTATTGTATTGTATTGTATTGTATTGTATTGTATTGTATTGTATTGTATTGTATTGTATTGTATTGTAAGGAGAACTGAAGGTGTGTACTATTGTAAACAAACATTTTCCTAATTTTCTTGTTTATATGTTGAGTGAGGTAGATATTTATAAGATGTCATCTGCAATTTATAAAAAAATATTTTTATAAATTATATTTTTAAAAAAAAAACAATTTGATATGGCAATATCAAATTGTTGTTTTTTTTTAATATGGTTTACTTTCTATTTATGTGTATATTGGTGTGAGTTTATTGTTTCTCACAAGAGCCAAATTGTGTTCACGCTTATCAGCATCTGCGAAGCAACATCGATCGAAATATCACATCAGAAGAAGACATGGTCTTTTTTATTCTTGAATATGGCAAATCATTAAATATCACATACTATTGTATGTGATATCTACATTATTACTTTAGAGATCTACATTATTATGTAGATATCAAGATAACATATATTTTGTCTGTCCCTGCAACTGTGTTGAAGCAGTGCCTGGATATTCTATTGCCAGCCTTAACCAAGATTGTGAACCTATCAATTGGTCAGGGGATAATGCCTGCATCTATGAAGAAAGCTTTGTTGGAACCACTGCTGAAACAGTCATCACTTGACCATGAGTTGTTCCCTAACTATAGACCTATATCCAATCTAATGTTCACTTCCAAATCATGCGAGAGAGTTGTTGCTTTGCAAGTAAATAATTACCTGCATGACAATAAACTAGTTGAGTCTCTCCAGTCTGCGTACAAAGTTGGTCACAGCACTTGACACAGAATGACATATTGCGTTCAATAGATGATGACACATGCGTGGTCCTGTTGCTGCTTGACCTGTCCGCAGCGTTCGATACGGTAAATCACCAGACTCTGCTTCATAGGCTATATCACCGTTTTGGTATTCAAGGCGTGGCTCATCAGTGGTTTACGTCATACTTGGCAGATAGAACACAGTTTGTCTCTATTGGAAACGAACGGTCGACCCATCGTGCTTTGACCTGTGGGGTCCCACAGGGTTCCGTGCTTGGGCCTCTGCTGTATTCACTCTACACGACCCCACTGGGCGACATCATGCGCAATCATGGGGTCTCCTTCCATCAATACGCTGATGACACACAGATTTACTACACTTTTAAGACATCTATTGCTGGATATCTCGAGCATACCAAACTAAGGCTGGAAACATGCATTAATGATATTGATGCCTGGATGCACAACAACTTGAAATTGAATGACGATAAGACAAAGATCCTAGTCCTCCATGCTAAGCATCGTCCTACTCCACCTCTGGATTGCATGCAAGTAGCCAGCCAGCGTACAACTTCAGCCCTCTGACCATGCGAGGAACATTGGCGTCACTTTTGACTCATATGTTAGCCTAGATAACCACATCACCAACATTTGTAAATCTGCTTTCTACTCGATCAGAGTTATTTCGCGTATCAGAAAGTTTCGTAGTCTGGATACTGCTAAGACTCTTGTACATGCCTTTGTTACATCAAAACTGGACAACTGCAATGCACTTTTATATGGCCTTCCTAAATATAAAATCCAGCGCCTTCAATACGTACTTAATTCTGCAGCAAGACTTGTTACACTATCTTGGAAATACGAACATATAACTCCTGTTCTAAAAGAACTTCACTGGTTACCAGTCGAGAAGCGCATAGAGTTTAAGATTCTGCTATATACATACAAAGTAGTGAATGGTATGGCACCTACCTATCTTGAATAACTTTTAGAACTATATAGACCAGGATGTAGCCTTAGATAAGATAATAAGCAGTTACTGAAGACGCAATCTTATAATTTAAAATCTTACTGCTATAGAGCATTTTCTGTGTGCGCCCCTCAGCTCTGGAATGCCCTTCCATTAGAGCTGACGGGGTGTCAATCTGTAACAAGTTTTTAAAAGGCTCTGAAGACGTTTTTATTCAAGGAAACATATTTTTAACTTTTTTAACTTGGCTTAACTTTTTAACTTGACTTTTAGATTTCTGTATTTTTACAGTAATAATTATTCGATTATTTATATGTAATAGATTTAGACATGTGTAGATGTGAAGTGCTTTTGGACTTTTAAGGAATTAGCGCTATAGAAATAAATTTTTATTATTATTATTATTTGTCTGGTCTGGTGTCCACATCAGAAACAAATTCTGATTAACTTAGTTTATCAACTGTTATTACTTCAACTGTTTTGTGGTCATATTGAACTGCATTTTTATGCAAGCCTTGTGCAGAGAACTATGTTATACAACTGCAGTTTTATCTTTTAACTGCATTTGTTATTGAAATGTTCAAGTTACATCTGTTTAATATTATACATGTTCATGAACCACTATATTGTGAATAGATGTTGAGAGGGGGGGTCAACAAGGGAGGGGGTGGGGCAGATGTGAGGCATCCGAATATATGCCAGGGACCCCTGCACGTGCTTCCAGCAAGCACAGTGTGAGCTCAATATATATGTTGAGCTTACTGCTCTGGTCTTACCTAAACCGTAACCTATTTATTGGGTATGAGGCTGTATACTAGCTCTGCTGCAACTTTGACTTCAATAAGCCCACATACCTGTACCACTTATTTTTTGCAGTTTTGCACAATATCACAATTACCTTGGATTTCAAGGCAGCACTTCTCTTGTGATAGTAACTTCTAGTATAATCATATTTGGACCAAAATATATATTTAAAATGATGAGATACCCGTTTAAAAATTTTAATTTAAGACCATTATATTTTGCTCAAAAGTACTCTCAAATTTCAGGAAATGTAGTTTACCCAAAATTCAAATATTTTCCAAGGACCCCGAGAAGTGTGTCATCACTTTTGTCTGATATGTTCCCAAATTGGATACCCTGTTTCAGAATCCTGGCCACTAACATTTCTTTTTTACTTGTTTCTACTGTTGATTAGTGCTGTCCATTTACTCCATGTTGGAATCACTATACTTAGTGTTTCTGGGCATGCCTGATGAGTTTTGATATATGCCAAAATTGCCAAATTTCTTGTTTCCATACAATTTATTATACTTTACAGCTGCAATTGCTTGTTCCCCCAAAATGGGGGGTTGTTTTCTGACCACCCCGCCGGAATTTTTTGATGTAGGTAAGGAAAATCCTAGATCCGCCCCTGTCAAATCACCACAAGTGGTTTTCTAGCTAGGACTTATCAACCGGATAAACTATCCATGCTTCGTATATAACCAGCCTCAGATGTTTTATTTACAAGTTCACTTCAAATAAAATTTGAGGGCATGTTTATGATATGCTATCAATATTTTGGAAACAACCCATATAAAAATGTATGTATAGTATGTGCCATGTTCAAATAAGCAACACATTTTATTTTATAAAATGATTTATAATAACTATCAATTTCTTTGTGTCTCGTGTTGTTTACATGCATTTTCATGCATTGCTTCTTAAGTCTATATGGTCTATCCTAAATAGCGGTAGTCACATGTACGAATTGCGTACCTATTTTTTGGTTATTGGCAAGAGTATAAAAGAAACTGAACTAGAACAATAAAGGAGTTCTGACTGAAAGCCTGTTGTATCAATATGGCGGCGGTTGGGCAGTCATGCTCTCGAAATCTTTGCTACATTATGTTCTTGTGGATTTGCTTTCTTGGTCAACGAGAGATTTACGACGAAAATAAATCATTGTTCGTCAGTATGGAATTAAATCAACCTGGATGTATCTTTCCTTCCTCACAATTTACCTATCGCAAAATCAAAGCCTGCTCGTGAATTAACAAGCACTGAAGTTTCTGTTTTAAGCTGCAGGTTGGTAAAAAGGTTCATGCTTGTATTGTTATTAGCGTGCGAACGATGTCCACACAAATCCTGGTCCAATTCGTGATAACTTTAAATTTAACGTGAAGGATTTTACCCGGGCGCGTGGTTTAAAAGTTGTTACATTAATATACGAAGTGTCATCAACAAGATGGACTCGCTTGAAATATTACTCAAAGATAAGCCTTTTGACGTATTTACCGTATCGTAGACGTGGCTTAAGCCACAAATACCGGACTGTGAAGTAAGCATTTCAGGATACTCTTGTGTGCGCCAGGATAGACTTGGAAAAACAGGTGGTGGAACTATGATTTATGTGCGTGATGGGATCCCTTACCGTCACAGACAAGATTTGGGAGGGGGTAACTGAATCGTGTGTTGTTGAGATAACTCGGTTTAAGTGAAAGAATTAGCTGTTGATTTGGACAGTTTATCGAGCTCCAGATATTAATCTGGAGAGGGCTATTGAAGAAATTCAGGATCGTTTGCTTAATACTTCTGATTCGGTCGAACTGGTTATGTTGGGTGACTTTAATGTAAACTTTTTGGAAGAATGGCGAATCTGAACGACTTGGAACAGGTTATTTCGCAACCCACGCGAATAACTGTTAGCTCAAAAACCCTAATTGACTTATTGTTTTCAAATTCTTGTCATCGTGTCGTGGATGCTGGTGTCATTAATTTAACAATAAGTGATCATTCACTTACAGTATATTTTGTGTACTTACTTAAAGCTGGTTGTCCTAAAAATACCGTTCATACAAGAATTATTCCAGAACAAATTTCGCAAATGAGCTTAAAGGAATTAATTGGGAAACTGTTGAAAATGAACCAGATATTAACGCTGCTGTTAGTATTTGGAACGCACTATTTACTGAATCAGCAAATTATATACGCTCCTATAAACACAGCGTTGTAAGTCAGAGTACTATACTAAGCTTATACATGTAGATGAAAATAAGCAGAATGCGTCGGCGTTATGGAAAACTTTAAACAAAGCTACTTCGCGGAAAAAGAGTCCAGGTATTTCATGTTTGGAATCGGATGGAATTATTTATTCTGATGCTAAATCGATGGCCGCTATTTTTAATGAACATTTCGCTAGTATAGGTACTATAAGTTAGCAAACTAAGTACTCCACCGTCGCCACCACAGTTACTAGTTCAACTTGGTTTGATGGCGATGCAACTCCCAAGTTTAAACTTCAACTTAAGGTTCGAAATTTGTTACCGCCCGCGCAATTTGTCTCCGATTTGTCTCAAATTTGCACCAAATATTGTTAAGTATGCGAAGAACACTCTCAAATTGTGAAAAAAATAAAAAATACAATATGTTTCCAGATATATTCATCAATTTAAAATCATATGACCTTCGCGCCGCGGTTTAACCTGGTCCTTGGTTTTATCAAAAAGCTCTCAATTTACCATATTTACACTTTTCGATGTTTGTTCTAAAAAAGTGTGTCGGTTTTTTTATTACTGGAGGGGTTTAGCAGCTAGGATATTTTATTCCTCGACCTATGTTGTGGAAGAAGCAATTGATGAATAAAGGCCTGTAACTCAGTTAGTTTTTACATTAAAAAAAAACTCCGACACACCTTTGTAGCCCAGCTGTTCGCTGACATCCTGTGCAAGTTTGGTGGAAATCGGTTAAAACGCGCGATCGGGTTACACCTTTTAGTGCCCCTATGTGACTCAAAATTGATGTGGTAATAAATAAGCCGTGAAAGTTTGGCGCAGTTTTAACAGCTATTGCAAATTCTCCGCCCCCTCTAATAATTGAATTACTTTCCACGATATTAATTGTTAATGTTTGTTTTGGGTAGTCTAAGATATGCTAAGACAATTTTCTGCTGCGGCTTTGCCTTTTCCTATTGCTCTGAAAGCAACAACAGAGGATGTATTCACCGAAATTCACGTCGTATTTCTGGCCTGTTCTTTTCGAAATCGGTTCAGGAAAACATGTTTGGTGCGAAATACATGTCTTACTTGAGCAAGAAAAAATCCATTTCGCTCCTGAACCTTGTCTCGAATTCATTTTTTCAAGTAGTTTTAGTGGAAGCTGGCACTCTGCAGAGTTTTCTAGCATTAATTCCAAACATTCTGGACTAACAATATAATTGCCGATACTCAACCAAAACCAGTAAAATAAATAAGAAGCTTTTTAGGTCTCGCAGGCTAGGTTTCGTGACAGTGTAGGGGTCATCCTAAGGAAAATTTAGAACTGTTCATTTCAACTTATATACGTTAAAATCTGATAAAAATGAGTATCATTGTGCCCACGTGAAATATTGTGTCACTAGTAAGGCCCCGTTTCCACGTAGCCGCGGCTATGATTGTAACCGATAGACGTTCTCTTTGTTTCCACGTGACGGTTACAAATTAAATGAATACATATATAGTCGCGTTGCCATGTATTCCCACTATCTCTAATTTTGTCGACCAACCAACCGAACTGTTGCATGTTGGGACGGACGAAGAAAATGAACTGCTTTTGTCTATATATAGCAAACGACTATAAGACTGAGAATGCTTGTTCCGGAACTGATTGAGAATCGGTTCGAACGAAATACGAAATACAAAGTTCAAATTAGCCCATACATGAGCAGAACATTTAAGTGAAGAATTGCCAAAAACCCAAAAATTAATGCGCCTAACACACGAAATTTTTTCAAGTGCACTTCGAGACTAGAGCCATCTTGGGGACTAAACTTTACCCGAAGTATACCAGAAACAGACACAACCTTATCAGACAACAGTTATCCACCTTTGAAGCCGGATACGGTTATATTTGTAACCGCTAAGGAATGTGCCTGGTTAGGTGGCCTGTTAGAAACGTAACTGGCTATAGGTGGAAACGGGGCCTAAGACTGGACACTAATAACACCTGCAGAACGTTTCTTGGCAACGTTTTGTGGTGGATTTTAGAAGCTGTGGTAGGCATGCTATGGGGAAAGTAATGAGGAAGATATTTAAAAAATGTGGTGCTCATCAGTTGTCCAAAGTACCTATTAGTGGACAGAAAATTTTGAATGCCTTGGGCCGTTATCTAAAATTTGTTTTCATAGATATCGTACTACAGAATTCAATTTAGTTGTGGTTTTTTAACTCGTCATTTCCTCCAAAAGGTGAAAAACTCAATTTAAGAACTGCCCATTTTATATTTATATTAGAAGTGCCCATTTTGAAAAATGGGACGCCTTAGGATGACCCCCGGACAATGACTGTGCAAGTTGGTCGCCTCACTAAAAAGACCTCATCTTTTAACTGGACAGAAGAATGCGAAAACTCTTTCTATATGGGTCCACTACCAGAAACTAGTCGCGGCAACAAGAACATACTTGTAGTTTACAATCATTTTACGAAGTGATGCGATGCATTTGCAACTTCTGACCAAAAAGCTAGCACGGTTGCGCCGATTCTGATAATTAGAATATTATCTCGATTCCGACCACCTGC
The DNA here is from genome assembly GCA_035772405.1 of Chrysogorgia sp. JL179-B06. Classification (NCBI taxonomy): domain Eukaryota; kingdom Metazoa; phylum Cnidaria; class Anthozoa; order Scleralcyonacea; family Chrysogorgiidae; genus Chrysogorgia; species Chrysogorgia sp. JL179-B06. Next base: position 2,994,526 of record JAYKKM010000148.1, read on the forward strand.
TGTACTGCACTCGGATCAAGGGCGTAACTTTGAGAGTGTTTTGATGCGCGAAATTTCAAATTTACAACTAAATGGGCATCACTGAGACGAGAACAGCTATACATATTACCCGCAATGCGAAGGCCAAACAGAACGACAAAACAGAATACTACATGGCATGCTTTCGTCCTTTGTTTCTAGCCGAAGGGACGATTGGGATTTGTAATTGGACAGCCTTACATTTGCTGAAGTAGTATAGAGAGTGGGGGTACGAGCCCAATCGATGTTAACCGTGAATATAATTACCAAAACATCACCAAATTTGTGTCAAACCACGGCTCGACATTTCGGTAATTCTATATTCACGGTTAACATCGAATAAGCTCGAACCCCCACTCTCTATACTACTATGGCGGTCATTAATCAAGCTAGACACCCCTCACGTTTTCTACTCAATTGATGTCAAACACACGCGAGACTAACGAAACAATACCAAATTCATACCAAATCACGATTTTCGCTAAATTTGGTGTTATTTCAGTCATATTTAAAAAATAGAATGTGTCGCTTCGTCATTTTCGCATATTTAAAAAAATAGAAAGTGTCGTTTCGTCGTTTTCGCATTTTTGTTTGACAAACTACGACCGACACGTTCTGCTGTTGTCTCAATTCACGCGCGAAAAAAAAAAACACTAGATTTTGATTCTAGTGGTGATGTTTATCCAAATGGATAGCGAAATGGCGCTCTTTTGATTGGTCAATTCACACCAGCGTCCACAACAAATGTTTTATCCAAACAAGTACCCAAATGGATAGCAAAATGGCGCTCTTTTGATTGGTTAACAACATTGACTAATTTGCATACTAACAGGTGGCCGGTTGTTTTGCGAATTAGTCCGTTTGTTCACTATTTTCAGTGTTTGTCGCCTCACTTCTAAAATGGTGATCGTACACATATTTCGACGTTGTGATTCCTCCCGACAACAAACCCAAGAAAGGTACGTACGGTGTCACAACCGCGACAATGCTCTCAACGTCTTTCTTTAGTAGCGAGTCTTTTTGCAACTCATCATTTAGTTCGTCAGGGTTCTCAATAGCGTTCAACCCATCTAGTAAGCTAGCGAGTTTGCTGATTAGCAAGTCGGTGAGAAAAGCGTTTGCAATTTCCATTCTCTTCAACTCATATTGGCGCCATATCTTATCGATAACCTTTGCGGACGCTTTTTTAATGTATGCTTCAGATTGGCTTACCACACCATCGCCAGACAGTCTAATAAGTTCGGCTCTCCTAACGTCAATGTCGTCTTCCACAGTCGAGGCACTAGCGGCTTGAGTATCCTCAACTAATTCCTCAATCGTGGGGTTTTCTTGATCACTTTTGCGTTTCACCATCACGCTATTACTTATACCCATATTTTATTGCGGAATAACAACTTCGTGACTGTATGGATAGCGTAGTGAGATTTCGAGTCTAGCGTACTTATTATTTTTTAATGCGGTCACAATCGCCGACGCTTCCTCTTTGCTAATGTTTCCAAGATAATCGTCAATAACAACCTTCATATCACTTCTGCTCGGACAGTAAAAGCAAATGAGCTTACTAATGTTTTCTCTATACGGTTTTGCGATCGACGTCAGTTGTTGTGTGATGACAATAACGCTCAACATAAAATGTCGCGCGCTAAAAGCTAAGTTGACCAACTGACTAGTCCTATTTTTGACGTCCTGCCCACTCGCACAGTCATCCAACACGATCAGAGTGTTAGTGCCTTTAAAAACGTTCGTCACACACTTGAGAACAGCGTCAACATTATCCTGCGCTAACACATCAGGGTCGCGCACATATCTCCAATCTTGATACGCTTTGTTCCACTCAAAAGTGGGGCAAATCAACACAATGTAGTCAAACTTACCACGATACTCAGATTCCAGTGTATTGAGTAAATAATGCGTCTTACCACAAGCTGTCATCCCAACAATTAGCGCATTAAACGGAGTCTCCATTAACTCGCGTTTGATTTAATACTGGATTGATTGCAACCCGTTGTTCATAAAGTTGACCAACCCATCACTCATCACGAACACCCTACACATGACATTTGTAGTCGTCGCTTTTTTAGTGATCTCAAGAAGCACGCCGGATTGTGTGTTCACAATTTTCTTGCCAGTGGCGACGTTGCGATTATCTTGAACGCTCCTCAAGTCAATGACCAACGCAAAGCCACTTTGGTAGAATTTCTGTATAGTCATGAACTGAGCATGTTCTTCACCTAGCCCAAACAGTCGTTTCGCTTCTGCATAGAACTTTGACTTTGGGATGCCTTGTGAGTACACGCTATTTGGCACACCTTCAATTGTGACTCTAACACTCTCAATATTTGGGTAAAGAAACTCCTCACTGTCTGCTCGCACCTTATTCGTGAATAGCAACACAATTGCCTTCATGCTTTTTCTTGGTAAATTAACATTCTCGTTCACAATGGTTGTGCCCTTATCCCATTCAGTGGTTTTCATCAACGTGACGTGTTCGTATGACAAACTACGACCACTTGCATAGCCTGACGCTATTTCATCAGAGAGCTCCTGGTTATCGATCGTCTCATACTCAAGCTCGAGGTTTTCCAGAGTGTATCCACCTACACTTTGATTGGATTGTGCCACCATGCATGATGTCTGCGGCCTTTGGAAGTGTGATCACATACTGCAAGTTGTTATTCATGCTAAAAGGAGCGTACAACCCATGGTCATTCATGATCTTACCAAGCTTAATCCGCAGTTTCGTTCCAATCACACCAAACATCAACGCGTCACTAACTTTAGCAACGTTCCCACTTGTCGCGCCACTGTCATCCTTAGAAATTAGCTTTCTCAAGTTCTCACCACCAATACCATAATCAATCATTTGATTTCGCGTACTGATGCTTTCCCAAAGGTCACGATAAACGCCAGTGTAATTTTCCCCACTGTTGTCATACACAGTCTCCCCAGCTAGTCTCACAACAAGTTTCTCACAAAGTAACTTGCTCACATTATTCAAGAACCAACTTTTGTCGTTTGCATTTTTAAAGTCGAACACTAAACCCAACGATCCAGGCACCAAACAGCTACTAACCTTGAGCTTCGGTACATCAATGTAAAGTTCCTCACCAGGACTGACTTTATTAGGGTTCAACGTGATCACATGCTGCGTTCTCGCCCCTTTTATGACACCCATGGTTGCTCGTCTAAAACCAGGACTCAATTCTGCTGACGTGACGTTCATATACTTTACACATATTTTGTTATCTTCGAAGCTGAGACCCTCGAAGATGAGACTACCGTTTTAGCTTGTAATAATCATAAGCAAACCACGCAAATATCACCGCGAGTACCCACAGATTTTGAGCCAACCACGCAAGACCCTTTGCACCCAACGTCAACGCATTATAAACTAAGTTAGCCAACCCAACAGCCCATGGACCCATCTTCATGATTGCGTTCTTAACAGCCTGTGCGAACGACTTTGTGGCTTTAGCGCCTTTCGTAACAGCAGACCTCCCAGCGATAATAACAGTTGTCACAATTCCAGCTATCGTAATCGCTAAAGCGCTCAACCCAACCATATTTTTTCTAGCCCATTTCTTGAATCTCTCTAACCTAGACAAGTCGTTGTTTCTGACCTCATCAACAATAATTTTATTAGCTTCTTCATGTTCTGGTTTGAGACCCTCCTGAAGTCGTATGCTATCCGCTTTCAACTCGGCTGTCTCACTAATGTTTTTATACCATCGTTCTTTCACTAGGTCAGTCTCGTTTAGAGCTTTCAAGCGGTATCTATCAACCATGATTTCTAAAGCTTGTATCTTCATATCGTTTGGACCCTTTGGACTCAATACACCTGCGAGCTCTCTTATTTCCTCTTCAGTAGCGACCGTCGCGTTTAGCTCACTCTCTCGTGACTCTACTTTGTCTTCAACCCTATCACTAGCGGTAGAGACTATAGCGTCTGTTAAATCTTCTGTTGGCGCTATATCCTCAGACCTCAACTGTGCGTCAACCACACCACTTGACGTGTTTTTGTGTTCCTTTCCAGCTCGCTTGATGAGTTGTTTGAACTCTTTAACGACTTTAACAGCTTCTTTTGCGTTACTATACTGAAACGTCTTACCTTGGTTCCTTGAGATGACAACTTTTACATCTCTAAACACAATACCGCTTTGCTTACCCCTCTTATCGAAAGTTATGGTTGACCCATCAATGAGTTCCTTTGAGTTCGGTCCATCTGCCTTTCTAATGTCTAATCTTAGAGCATTTTTGAAGAAGTCTTTTTTATCCCTCGTTATTGCTGAGTTTATGGTTGGTCCAAGTCTCTTCGTGTTTGGTATGTCGTCTAAATCTATTTTGGAGCCCTCTGTTGGCGCTGCGGGGACTTCTATAGTCACCGTCGTACCATCATCAATAAACGGCGTCTCTTTTTCTTGAACCCCTCTTCTATCCTGTTCGTCCTGCAATTTATTTACTCTCTCAAACAATTTATCATACTTGACACGCTCGATGTCTGGCATGTCAGCACCAACGTATTTGTCGCTAATTAAATTATAATCTCGAGTGAGTTTTTCGAGTTCGTCATTTATTTGATCATCGGTGTACCTATCAAGTCTATCGAAGTTTTCCATCTCGATCTCGTCAAAACCTTCCCCACCTTCAGCCATATTACATTAGCTCACGTTTTGAATATCGTTTTCTAGCATCTACGAATCACGTTTGCTTTTAGTTTAAATAATTGTACAGATTTTGAGCTAACCAAGCGAGACCCTTTGCGCCTACCACCAGCGCGTCGTAAACTAAGTTAGCTAATCCAACAGCCCATGGACCCATCTTCATTATCGCGTTTTTAACAGCCTGCGCAAACGACCTCGTGGTCATAGCGCCTTTCATAACGTTAGTCCTCCCAGCGATAATAATAGTTGTTATAATTGCAGCTACTGAAATCGCTAAAGCACTCATCCCAACCATATTTTCTCTAGCCCATTTCTTGAACTTCTGCAATCTGTCAATGTCAACTTCTTGTTGCTCTCTAACCTCCTCTATTTCCCGCTGCTTAACAAGCATGTCTTTAGCCTGTATAAGTCCAATCACTCTTTCAGCTAGATCAATATACTCTTCGCTCCCCACAGTCGTGAGATCTTTTTTTTTGCCGAGCTCTGCCATTCTCTCGCTCGCTTTGTCTATCGCTTCTCGAAAATGGTTTGCTTGTATTTGCAATGTGCCAGTATCGCCTATTCTTGACTCAGACATCACACTCTCGCTTGGGTTGAGTAGCGCGCTCAACTCATGGTTCTCGATTGGTGTTAGTTTAGGTATGTTGACGTACTCTGGTGTCTAACAATGGCGCACTCCTCGCGACGTCTTCGTAGTCTTTTGCGTTGTCATTAATCCGCGTCTCAATATCACTAAAGGCCTCCTCTATGTGTTGACGCATTCTTCTACCACTCTCAAGAATCAGCCCACTCCTCACTTTAGTTAGTCTAACTCTCTCGCCGACTGCAACGTTTGGGTCGTCCCAAGCTAGTTCACTATCTTGAGTGGCTTTTTCAAGACTATACTTTAGTTCGTCATCAGTGACATCTTTGTATTCATTAGAGCCCTCCGTCTCGAGGTCGTCGAAGCCACTCTCAGCCATATTACATTAGCTCACATTTTGAATATCGCTTTCTGGTATCCACGAATTATGTTTGCTCTCATAACCCAACCATTTGACCAGCGCCATCTTCTTCCCTCTGACTTTCTTTCTTTTCAGCACCTTTTCGACTCTGTACACATCGCCACCATGTTTCTTATTGACCAGCGATAATTCCTGTTCATAAAATTTCCCAATAATCTGTTCACCACTTATGTCCTCAATTTCATACACATTCGGATCACCACGAATAACTTTCACCACTTTAAACAGCTCTTCAGTGAAGTTGGCTTCATAGCCCTTTGTGAACACGCTCTTGTATTTACTAATTCTCACTGATTGACCAACCCTAAACTTTGGCAATGGGTTGTCTGCAAATTGATGACCAAACAAAGTGGTCCAAACTTCACCCTCATTTGACTTATCGACATCCTTTGGCTTCATCATAATGCTTCGATTCACATTGCTATTGTAATTGTCCACAAACTGATCCAAAACGTCAATCCATTTATACGTCCCGCGAGTATAAAAGTACTTCCACATAATACTCTTGAGACTTCTATTAAAACGTTCGACAACAGCAGCCTTTTTATCGCTCTTAGTGCTGAAATATTTAACGTCGTGTTCTTTCAACAAACTTTTCACCCCAACGTTGTAGAATTCAAGTCCATCATCAAATTGTGCTAGCTTAGGCGTGGCTCCAAACCGATCTTTAAAATCATTCAACAATTTTCCAACAGCCTTAGTCATGTTAGCAGTGTCTTTTCTGTAAACCGCAATGCCAAAAGCGTATCTACTCAATATTTCAATACCTGTCAATATCCAATAGTACCCTTTGTTCTGTTTTGAGTACTTACTCATGTCCACTAAGTCCATTTGGAGCTCTTCACCAAGAAACCCGACGAAGGTAGCGCGGAACTTGTGTCTTCTCACAATGGGTTTGTACCTAGTGTAAGTGTCCTGCGTGGTCAACCACTCTTTCACTGTTTTTCTAGTTACTTTCAATCCGTCTCCTAACGCGCTTTGATACAACCTCTCTGCACCACTGTACCCTTTCTTGAGACTATAATAGATGTCTCTCAACCCTTGCTCTGTCTCCACACCGAGCTCCATATAATTCACACAATATACAGTTCCAATAGCACCGCGCCAATTTTAAGATCATCGTTATTTGGTTTGACACGAAACGTCATACTTGAGTAAACACCTTTTTTAATACTCACCTTAGATTCAATGTCCACGTGACGTTGCACTGACCCCTTCAAAGACTGTTCAGTAGGTATTGGTAACGTTGTGATCACGTCGCTACGCTTCCCATCAGTACCTACGTTGCTTTCAGTCTCAACAATGTCACACGAGACTTCTATGTACTTCAGACCTCTATACATATCAACCTTGTTTGGGCTGATGTGCCAGTCCTTCCCTTGGATTAACGTGTTTTCTGCAAAGCCAAGGAGAGGTCCAACCCCCAGCAATCTAAACGAGGCCACAGTCTTTACTCTACATCCTCCAGATGGGATTTTCTCTATTTCGAGACTTGGTACGTTTGGTCTTATGTCAGAGACCTGAAGCTTCATGTACTCAACCAACGCGTTGAAGTTATAGTGCCCCTGAGGCACTGAGAACCGCAAGAGACTACCGAGGGAAAAGTCGATTGTGTTTGCCAATACGTTGTCGTAGTCCCAAAACACAGTGGCTGTCTTAACCATAATGCATGGGTTGTCGTGCGTGATCATTATTGCGTTGTCAAAGGACACCACTTTTTCTGCGCCTTCAATGAATACCGTCAACTTTCGCATTGTGTATAACATACAGTATATTATATATAGAAAGCCCTTCACAACTACTATGGAAAGTACTACAAGCGTGCGATGGCTAACACATCGAAGGCTACACACGACGCAAAGGCAGACCTCATCAAAAAGTACCCCCACGCTACTTTAAGCAAATTCAAGTTCTATCCAAATATTTCGCAAGATGGTGAAATCCTATAGGTGTTGACGTGTACTTCAAAAACAACGACATCCTCAGCACAGACATAACCAGCGCAACCTTCAAAAATAATAAAAACATGTGGAAGTGGCTACACAATAGTAAGTTCCCAATAATATGGCAAGGCGGTGGAACTATCCAACCACTACCAAAAGGTCATAAGAACCACTGGGGACTTTGGGACGGCTACCCAACAGAAAATGTGTTAAATTATCCAGTGAATAACTTCAAAGTTTTTGTTAACCAAAATAGTTACTTCATGTCAAAGCTACCAACCTTACAAATCACCACGTCAAAGACCATGTCAAAGTGGGACGACAACGAATCTTACTACCGTGTTGTGTTTGCGACGTATTGTGCAAGTTTCTGTTGTGGGGTGTCGTTGCAACATTTATCAGTGTCACAAGAAGTTCACCCTGTGGTCACAAGTGTGATGAGATTTCATGTATACTTCACCATTAGAAGACTTCTCAGAAGAATGGAAGGTGGCGAGACCATGAAATCAATAAGTAGAGAATTCAACGCTTCCGAATTGTATGGTAAGATTTCCAAGATCCCCAGAAAACACTACTACCAGAGTAAAGTCCTGAGCGATGGCACTTTAGGTGAATCCAGAGTCTACACACTCAACGACGTTCAGAACGATTATAAACGATACGTCGCGCGATTGTCAGACGGCTTTACCAACATTGGACTACAATATCTAAATCAGAGCATAGAAGCCTTTGTGTACTCCACACTTGGCGCGCAAGCGAGAACACGTGTATCTGTCGTTGGTGGTTCTGCAGGAAGTCTAGAAACCCAACAAGAGTTCCGCAAGTTGTTTGCTGACAGTGTTGTCAACTATGACGTATCAACATGGATCCTCAACATGAATAAATCGATTAGAGACACCAACGTTGTCCAAAATCTCGCAGTGTCGCCAAGTACATGGTTAATGCCAAGTAATGTGGTGATACTCAAGAATAAAATCGCTGGGTACAACAACTTATTAAAGATTGCCACAGAGTCCATGAAATTTGGAGTGAACACTCGCTTGAATGCAACAACACCAACGACTGTGGCTAAAAAAGTCCACCAAGAAAACGTGGTGGCTAACTTGGTAGCACCACCCGTGAAGAGAGCAGTGGTCACCACCAATCAAATAGCACGCACTACCACCACAAGTAAGTCAGACACGACAACGCTAGCGATAGTGTTAGGGTTCTCAGCAGTCTCTGGCTATCTAGTAAGCAAACACACCTTGAAGTAGTAATGAGTCTAAACTACGGGTATGAGTCTGACGACCCTCACGATAAAATACTAAAGAGAACGAAAAGGCATCTGGACGAAGATCCCAAATTAAGCGCGACTGGCGGAAGGATGTCTGGAATAATAGACATGCAAGGCTCAGCGATAAAAAACGTAGCAGATCCAGTCGATGACTCAGATGCCACGAATAAAAGAACTCTAGAGCAATTGCTATCAGGTTTCCTCAAGAGTCAGTCCTATAATGTCGTGCTCGACTTCAACGTTAGCACACACGCCTTGAAAAACGTGGAATTTCACACCAATGGTTCAAACAAAGTGAAAGCTATTGGCGAAACAAGTAAATTAGTGCAAAACAACCCAACCTATGGCCCTATTGTTGGCATCAACGGTGCAGGCCAAAGTTTTCTATCACCTGTGTTAACACCACTCCCACTTGAGTCAGGTCTCCATTTTAACTGCCCGAGTATGCAATGGTGTGATCTTTCCATTTTTGTTGTGGTGAGGTTACCTATGAGAACCGCTGGATCAAATTGGGAGACAATTATATCAAACGACGACGGTCAGTGGGATAAGTTCATAGGGTACAAGACTGGTATGACTAATGGACTCGCGTATGGTGGTAGCAACCCAGCAATGGAGAGCATATGCACTATTCCAAGTGGCGTTGACCTCACAAAAATGCATATGATATCAATACACTGGCAAATGAGCAATTCGCATGTCAGGGTCAATAACACCAAGTCAACCGATTCAGACTTCATAGCGAATATGAAAAAAATAGGCACACCCTATGGAACGATTTTTGGAGTACATCGACCAAGAATACCACTCGCACCCTATGCATACCCATCATTGGTAGAATTCTACGGTGTGAAAATTGTGAGTGGCTACATGACAAACCGGGACATCATAATCATGGGTGGAGAAATGATGAAGGAATATGGTATAAAGTAAATGGGAGCGTGTATTTCGAGACCCCATGAAATATATAAAATAAATAAGACGACTGATCACATGTTCAAAGCTGGTGGGTCATTTGGTCGTGGTGATATAACTCTCGAGCTCCACGCTGAGATTGGTATGAGGTCTAAAAAGACTTACGGCGAACCTATTGTGTTACCAGAATCAGACACTGTGGGAGTGGTAGGAGACGTGACCTAAGTTAAAATGGGTTGGTTTAGAGAGCTGGTTCGTAACATTAGAAACTTTTTCGGACGACGTAGCAAACCGAAGACTAATAAAACACACCTGATGCGTTGGTACACAACAAACCAAATCTATAAAAAACCTAACGCCCACATCGAGTAGTTTTTTTTTTCGTGGGAGACTATATATAGCGATGACTTCCATGGCACTTCAACTATTTGATTTCGATGGTCACCAAATCACGACGGCTATGAATAACGGTGACATATGGTTCAAAGCGAAAGAAGTCGCGAGCGCTCTAGGTTATGCTCGACCAAAAGATGCAGTTCACGACCACGTCGAACCTGACTGTAGAATGAAGATGGAGCAGGCCTCGTTTATCAACGAACTTGGGGTCTACTCGTTGGTGTTCTCGAGTAAAATGGAGCGTGCGAAACACTTCGGGAGGTGGGTGCACTCAGAAGTCTTGCCAAGTGTTAGAAAGACTGTAGCTGACGTCGGTCTCAAACACAATCAGTTTAAAATGATCACCGAGTTCGATCTTCACACGAAAGTCGTTGGTTTTCTTAGGAAATATTATCCAGAAGCTATTTTGATAGCCGCTTGTGGCGAAAATCAAGACACTTCAAGTAAAAGAATAAATTCGTGGAAAAAAGGTTACCAACGTGGGACACCTGATTTGATTATTGCTAATGTGAACCGACAGCACAGCGGGCTTGTGATTGAGTTCAAGAACCCAGGTGGCACAGGTAAGACATCCAAAGAACAAGACTCTCTGCTACTCAGATACAAATCCGCTGGGTATCTAACATTGTTGTGCGACTCGTACGACGACGCTATTACTGTGATAATAAAATATTTCTTTGACATTGGGTTTCAATGTTCCCAGTGTTTTCGTAAATTTAAAAATAAAGCAGCGTTAAGTAACCACGAGAGACACTATTGTAAAGAGACTTTTTAGACAACGAGTAATGAGTCGAATTAGCGCCCACTCTTGTTGTTGAGACGACGCTCGAAGTGACAACTGTTCTAGCATTTTTTAAAGACGTTTTTAACTTGATAAAAATATCTGCGAAACTTTCTCTCAATGAAAATGTTTGTGGAACTCTCTTTATTTCACAAACCTAGTCTGACCACTGTGTGGTGCGCGACTAATTTTATGTGTGTGACATTACTGGCTTCAACACCTCTAATGTCTATGTGTGTGAAAATGTTTCTATGACATTGGACGCTTCATGTGACCAATGTATAAATTTAAAAAAGTGGGGTGTATTGAGAACACCCTTAATTTTGTGTTGAAGGATGATGACGTCTACACACTGCACGATATTGCTCAGCACCACCAACAAACGATGGTCCTGGGTTGTATCTCCAATTGAATGGCGCTTCAACAGTTGCTCCGCGAGTGTCACGACAAACGGCGCAGTACGCTTTTAGAAATGTGATGTCGTCTGCCACTGGGAAGAGCGTGTCGAGCTCACCAAGTCTTTTTAAGTGCTCCGTTGTTATGAGACCACAAATAATGACGTGAATGCCAGCTTTGATGTACAGGTAGTCACGAATAACTGGGAGTAGATCAGAGTACCAATGGCCTTCATCAATACCAATGACGTCGTAGCCAGCTAGTTTGGAAGAACTTGGGAGGTTGGTGATTAACTTTGCAGGTAAACTGTCTGATCCGACAACAATGGTTTGACGATGTGTGGAGAACGTGTGGTCAGTTCGTCTAGTGTCACCTGCATTGTTCATGTAAAGGACTCTAAGCCCTGATTTACTTAACGTGACTAACCTACGGAGAGTCTCTGTTGTTTTTCCTGCAAACATGGGACCAATCACGATCTCTAGTTTACCAACTTTCTTCATGGTTACTATATCTCCAGAGAAATATTTATTTTTTTATTGTGGTGGTGGAAACCGTCGTTCGTTGTCAAATAACCGCTGAAGCTCTAAGTTTTTAATATGGGATAACGAGCTCTCGTGTCTTGAGCGACACATTGGGCTATTGGTGGCCACACCACATGGGTAACACTTGTACCCCAAACCATCATGCGCAAAATTTAGGTGAGTATGTGAGAGTATGTGATCCATAATATCATCCGCACCCACTATTTCATTACACCCCACCCTACAAACGTTGACGTCGCGGTTTGCGGCGAGCTCTAGCCACGCTTTGAGTTTGGTTGGACATGGTCTCCATAGAAGGATCGCTAGGAACACTTCGAGGTAGTTACCGAGTAGTGTAGCGGTGGACTCACAAGGGTTGCTTAAGTAACGACTACTTGCTAACACAAGACGTTTGAATGGTGAGTAACACCACACAGGGATCATCTCGGCTAGTTCGTTAACCATCCTGTTGGCTCTAACTTCATCAAGTCCGACCCAAGCCTCATGAGCAAACTTTGTATAGAGAATCTGAGTATCAAATTGTCTTGACACCTCTTCGTTTTTACAATCGGGGTCGCGCAACTCGAAGACTCGCGAGTACTTTTTTAGGACGTTGGGTCCAGAGGCGTCTTGTGGGGTAGACACATTGATAAAGGCCATTCTCAGCAAGTAGTTGATCTCCTCTTCTTCGGTGTCTTGGACTTGAGTCATTATACTATACCTTCAGAGAAAAAGCTCCTCTTTTTTTTAGTGCGTTTGGTCTGGAACTGTGAGATACCTGTGAGGTCAACTGTGAGATACCTGTGAGGTCAACTGTGAGTAAGATAACACGTGATAGTGTATTAAATGGCTGAGGACTCACAGACGGCTGTTGAGGCGAAGATCACGGCTGATGTGAAAAGTGTTAAGGTGAAGGATCCGAAGCGTGTCGCTGCTGGTAAAAAGTTGGCTGAGATATCGAAAGCTGCGAAAGAAAAGAAAATGCGTGAAATGATAGTCAACGAAGAGCAGGGTAGTGAGTGGGGCTATGGTTACATTGTCGGAACACTTGGTGTTATCATTGCTGCTGCTTCGCTATGGTACACAATTAGCAGTAAAAAAGAAACACGATTAGAGCCCGCGAGTACTGTGGTTAGTGTGTCAGAAAGTTGTAGAACTCGTCGCCCAACACTCGACACATTTGATTCTTGAACAAAACACACGACAATGTATATATATGGCCACGATCGATCGAAAAGAACTCATGAACGAATTGTACGATGCGCTACTTGTTACGACTGGTGCTGTGGTAGTGAGTATGATTTCGAAAAAGGCTTTGGGAGAGCCATTGGGAACACCAGAGACAGTGAGAGGCACAGTGAGACTTGCTGCAGCTGTTGGTGCAGGAACGTTGCTAGTAAAATGGGCGCAATCGAAAAAGTGGATACCGACGGACCCATTTAAATCAACGTAAGTTAATGGTGAGCGTTGTGGCTGGAGGGATTTTTAATGCAGTGGCTTTTGCAGGCGCTGGCTTTATGTTTTCGAAGTTTAACCACACAGGCTATGAAGCTGAGATGAAAAGACACAACCATGCGTTGGAACAGTTAGCCAGTGCGAAAGAAGTGTGGTATGAAAATGAAATCGCTAAAAAAGATCAGATTCAGCGCTTGCGACAACAGCTCTCAGATGCTAATGCTGACATCAATGACACAAACCACGCGTTGGAAGAACTTAGAAGCGTAATGACCATTCACTACAGCGGTCGAGTGTTCACTGAGAGTCCGAAGATTGCGGATTACTACCAACCAAGTGCGGAAATGAAGGATTACCAATTATTGTTTGTTGGTGCGCTAGGTTTGGGTAGTGGAATAGCGGTATGGGTACTCACTCGATAAAAAAAATGTTGGAGTAGTATAAGTGATGGACAAACTTATGAGACAGATGAGTTTTGGTTTGACAATTGATGAGATCGCAAATGAGACGCAAATTGAGTGTGGAGACACCCTCAGGCTTTACTACTGCTCGGATTGTGACGTTGTGAAAAACATGACTGGCTGTGGTGGGTATGCATGTCCAAAGTGTGGCGACACCGAATGGGGTTACACTCAGAGTTATAGTGACATGAGACTCACACGACCAAAAAGCGTTCACAAACGGTCTTGGTGGATGGGAAGGAGACTACGAAACGTTGTGAAGGGTGAGCACCTTGAGTTGATAAAAGAGGACTTCTTGAAAGTTGTCAATGTGTTACACTCATGCAATTTGATAAAAGGTAGAAACGTCAGCAGATACGGATACTACATTATTAGGTTGTGCCATAGAAGACAACTCGAGACACTCGAAAGGGTGTCAGACCTTAGATACGGAAAGGTGAAAGAGAAGTTTGACGACAATCTGTTTGGGGTGGTGTATCCAAAGTTGGGATGGTGTGAAAGTAGCGATCGTTATTACAACGAGTGGCTTAGGAAAAAAAATACAAGTGTGTATATAGAAGCCATGGGTGACGTCACAGAAAACTTACTCGCTAGAACTGGTGCTGTTGTGAATCCACTAACAGGTAGAGCAGTCAACGTTCATGGGCGAGTCTACAATCAACTTGTTAGAGATGGTGTTTTTAGTGACACGACAAATGCAACTATTGTTAATCCACTGACAAACAGGCGAGTTAATGTTGGTAGTCGGACGCATAACCGTCTTGTTAGAGATCAGGAAGCACAACCTACAGTTGAGGACCATAGCCCACGGCTGTTGGGTCAAGCGTTGAGAGGGTTCACCAGGTCTTATGGAGTCGAGGTGGTTAACGACAGAGACATCAATCAGGTAAACGCAACTAGAAGCGCTGTCATTAACCTTTTGAGACGTGAGTTGGGTGAGACCAACGGAATGAAAGTGGTAGAGACAGTTAAGATCACTTTCAAGAAAGCTCTAGAGTCCAATAAGACCACATATAAAACTGCCTACTTTAACAGCGGAACGTTTGTCGTCATTAATGAGCGTGATATTGACGATGTCGCCAATCGTGGATCGGAACAGATCTTGACGCGGATAGCTGGGTGGTTATCTGAGGGGTCTGGATGGACTATCGACAAAATAGATGCACATTACGTTAATATCGCTATTTATAGACCTTTGCATGGGGTAGTTACATTGCGTTGCCAAAGGAGCTGCGCAACAGTAAGAAGGGCTTGATAAACGTAAATAATGGGGATGACAACGAGTGCTTTAGATGGTGTCACCTAGCGCATAAGTTTCCTGTTGGAAAACACTCCGATAGAACGTCGAAGTACGTCAGCCACATCAGCGAGCTGAATTACGACGGAGTTGACTTCCCAGTCACACTCAAAGACTACAACAAGATCGAAAAGGCTAACGATATTAGTATCAACGTCTTTGGGTATGAAAATAAGCAGCCATTCGCTGTGTACGTTTCTAAGGAGGTGTATCCTCATGACCATATGGACCTATTGTTGATAACTACCGATAGCAACAAGCATTATGTGTATATTCGTGATTTCAACAAATTCATGTACCGTCAGACAGAGCATAAGGCTAGAAAACACTTTTGTAGATATTGCCTGCAGTGTTTTAGTCGCGAGGACGTGCTTGAACGCCATGTGGAAGTGTGTTTGGTCATCAATGGGAAGCAAGCTATTAAAATGCCGCAAAAAGACGCTAAAGTGAAATATGAGAATTTTAGTAGACAACTAAACGTACCATTTGTGGTGTACGCAGACTTTGAGGCTATCACACAGAAGGTGCACACAGCAACACCATCAAGCGAGTGTAGCTACACAAATGCCTACCAGAGGCATGTTGACTGTGGTTATGGGTATAAATTGGTTTGTTGCTACGACGACGAGTATATATAGTAAGCCGGTAAAAGTGTATCGCGGTGAAAATGCAGTTAACAAGTTCATTGGGGAGATGTTAGAAATTGTCGAATATTGTAAAGAGACATCTGAGAGTCACTTTAACAAAGAAATGACACTGACTGATGACGACAAGAAGGACTTTGACGAGGCTAAAAGTTGTCATATTTGCAGTGTTGAGTACACTGGCGCTGACGTTAGAGTGAGAGACCACTGTCACGTGTTAGGTAATTACAGAGGGTCCGCACATCGCGACTGTAATGTGAACTTTAAGTTGACTGATAAAATTCCTGTGATCTTTCATAACTTACGCGGTTACGATAGCCATTTCATTATGCAGGAGATTGGCAAGTTTGGTCAAGACATAAATGTGATACCGAACAACATGGAGAAGTACATGGCGTTCATGCTTGGAAAAAACTTGGTATTTTTGGACAGCTTTCAGTTCATGAGTAGTGGTCTAGACAACTTGGTGAGGAACCTACCAAGGGACGCTTTCAAATACACGTCAGAAGCGTCTCACGATGAGGGGTTGGCACTTATGACAAGAAAGGGGGTCTATCCCTACGATTATATGGACTCCTTTGATAAATTCGATGAACGCGAGCTACCCTCCAAAAAGGACTTCTACAATATTCTGAATGACGAGCATATTACGGAAGAAATGCATGAGCACGCTTGCGATGTGTGGGACTACTTCGACGTTGAAAGTATGGGTGGGTATCACGACCTGTATTTAAAAAGCGATGTGCTCTTGCTCGCTGACGTTTTTGAGAACTTTAGAAAGACATGCCATCGCGAGTATAAATTAGACCCGTGTCACTATTTCACGTCGCCTGGATTGGCTTGGGATGCCATGTTAAAGATGACTGGAGTGGAACTCGAATTATTGTCTGACATTGACATGTTCCAGTTCGTAGAATTGGGTATGCGTGGTGGTGTGAGCTACATATGCAACAGACATGGCGTGGCGAATAATAAATACATGAAGGGGTACGATAAAGCGCAAGAGTCGAAGTATTTGATGTACCTTGACGCCAACAATTTGTATGGGTGGGCAATGAGTCGAAGTCTACCTACGGGTGGTTTTAAATGGTTGACAAAGAAAGAAATAGAAGAGGTTAATCTATGCGACTATCACAACAATAGTAAAAAGGGCTTACTGCTTGAAGTCGACTTGGAGTATCCAGACCATTTGCATGACCTGCATAACGATTACCCGCTGGCTCCTGAGAAGATGGAGATAACTGTTGACATGTTGTCGGAGTACTGCACGAAAATCAAAAATAAGTTTAATGTGAGTGTTGGTGGTGCGAAGAAGCTGGTGACTAATTTGATGGACAAAAAAAAGTACGTGTGTCACTATAGAAATCTGCAGTTGTACATAGATCTTGGATTGAAAATCAAAAAGGTGCATAGGGTCCTACAATTTGATCAGTCCAAGTGGTTGGGCAAGTACATCGACTTTAACACAGTCAAAAGAACTGCGGCTAAGAACGCTTTCGAGAAGGACTTCTTCAAGTTGATGAACAACAGCGTGTTTGGGAAAACAATGGAAAATTTGAGGAAGCGTGTGGACGTAAGATTAGTGACCACTGCGAAGAAATTTAAAAAGCTTGTCTCGAAGCCGACGTTTGTGTCTTGCAAGATATTTAGCGAGAACTTAGTCGCTGTCCATAAAGTTAAAGAAACGCTGACACTAAATCGACCTGCATATGTGGGTATGTGTATACTAGACTTAAGCAAAACGCTGATGTACAATTTTCACTATAATTACATCATGAAAAAGTACTCTAGCGACACCTGTAGATTACACTTCACTGACACTGACAGTCTGTTGTACACAATCAAAACCGATGACGTTTATTCTGACTTTATGATGGAGTGTGAAAAGTTTGACAACAGCGACTACCCTGCAGACAGCCCATTCGCTTTTAAAGAGAACAAGAAAGTTATTGGGAAGATGAAAGACGAGTGCGCTGGAACGCCAATTATTGAGTTCGTTGGGTTGCGCAGTAAGATGTACAGTTATTTGAAAGAGGATGGAGGTGGTGGGAAAACTGCTAAAGGTATTAGAAAGAATATAATTAAAAAGGTAATCAGACACGAAGATTACAAAAGTGTGTTACTTGAGCGGAAACAATTGCGGCACACAATGAAGACCATTAAAAGTATCAAACATCAGCTCGGTAGTTATGAAATTAATAAAGTGTCGCTATCCTGTTTTGATGATAAACGATACCTTCTAGAAAATGGTATTGACTCCTATGCGTATGGTCACAAAAACATTGAAGTGAGAGGCGAGGCGACAAACACTGAAAATAGTGAACAAACGGACTAATCTATTATTAACAGGTGGCAATAATCTAATTTGCATAACAGGTGGCAATTTTATCACGCGTGAGACACTTTTACGATACATAAATTTGTAAAAATGTTTAAACGACTATTTTCCTAAATGTGATTTGACAAATTTGTGAAAATGTTGAAACGACACTTTCTATTTTTTTAAAATGTGATTTAACAAATTTGTGAAAATGTTGAAACGATTACTTTTTAAATGCGATTTGACAAATTTGTGAAAATGTTGAAACGGCACTTTCTATT
This sequence comes from Chrysogorgia sp. JL179-B06, assembly GCA_035772405.1. NCBI lineage: Eukaryota > Metazoa > Cnidaria > Anthozoa > Scleralcyonacea > Chrysogorgiidae > Chrysogorgia > Chrysogorgia sp. JL179-B06. The sequence continues at coordinate 3,012,895 of JAYKKM010000148.1, forward strand.
TTTTTAAATACGATTTGACAAATTTGTGAAAATGTTGAAACGGCACTCTCTATTTTTTTAAATGTGATTTAACAAATTTGTGAAAATGTTGAAACGACACTTTCTATTTTTTAAATGTGATTTGACACAAATTTGTGAAAATGTTGAAACGACACTTTCTATTTTTTTAAATGTGATTTGACAAATTTGTGAAAATGTTGAAACGACTATTTTTTAAATATGACTGAAATAACACCAAATTTAGCGAAAATCGTGATTTGGTATAAATTTGGTATTGTTTCGTGAGTCTCGCGTGTGTTTGACATCAATTGAGTAGAAAACGCGAAGGGTGTCTAGCAGAGCGCGTCGGTGGTCGTAGTTTGTTGAACAAAAATGCGAAAATGTTGAAATGACACTTTCTATTTTTTTTAAATATGTGAAAATGTTGAAACGACACTTTCTATTTTTAAATATGTGAAAATGTTGAAACGACACTTTCTATTTTTTAAAAAATGCGAAAATGACGAAGCGACACATTCTATTTTTAAAATATGACTGAAATAACACCAAATTTAGCGAAAATCGTGATTTGGTATAAATTTGGTATTGTTTCGTTAGTCTCGCGTGTGTTTGACATCAATTGAGTAGAAAACGTGAGGGGTGTCTAGCTTGATTAACGACCGCCATAGTAGTATAGAGAGTGGGGGTACGAGCTTATTCGATGTTTTCCGTGAATATAGAATTACCGAAATGACAGCGAATTTTGTCGAGCCGTGGTTTGACACAAATTTGGTGATGTTTTGGTAATTATATTCACGTATAACATCGATTGGGCTCGTACCCCCACTCTCTATACTACTTGAGTAGTATAGCAAGTAGGGCTGCGAGCTCATTCGACCTCAACCGTGAATATAAGTACCAAAATATCACCAAATTTGCCAAGCCATGACTCGACAAATTTGGTGATGTTTTGGTATTTATATTCACGGTTGAGTTCGAATATGCCCACAGCCCTACTTGCTATACTACTACAGCAATCGTTAGTCGATCTAAACACCCCTCCCACGTTTTCTACTAAATTGATGCCAAACACACGCGAGACTCACGAGACAACACCAAATCGCTATTTTAACGAAATACGACACATTTCGTCAAATTTAGAGAAAGTTTTGTGTCGCCATTTTCGCATTTGTGTTCAACAAACTACAACAGACGCGCTCTAACCATTGTTTCAATTCACGCGCGAAAAAAAAGCCACTAGATTTTGATTCTAGTGACGATGTTTAATAAATTTCAACGAGAAAGCCACTAGAGTCTAGTGTTAAATAGATTTCATATGCGAGTGCTGTACCTGCTATACGAATCAAGGTCACCTGTTGATGTTGCTAGCAACAACATTCCATTGCGAATAGCAACCACGACTTTTCAAAAAAATGTTTTCACTTTTAAAAAATATTTTCACTTTTAAAAAATATTTTCACTTTGAAAAAATATTTTCATTTTAAAATATTTTTTTCAAAAAGTTGTGGTTGCTATTCGCAATGGAATGTTGTTGTTAGCGACACACCACGTACAACCACCTGCTGTCGTGCGAGGTGGAGATAGCTGACCACGAGAGAAGAATCGCGATGTTTGAAGAAGGGGTGAGGACCACCATGCTAAGACTGTCTAACTTTGAGCGTACACTATGATTGTACACTATAAATATCGTGAATAAAAAACCGTTGTGTGAATGGACTCGCGCGGTTGTTATGAGACCACCTGCTAACATGCAAATTAGTCCACCCGCTCGCTATTTTCAGTGTTTGTCGTACTTCTGAAATGGTGGTCGTACACATATTTAGACGTTGTGATTCCTCCCGACAACAAGCCCAAGAAAGGCACGTACGGCGTCACAATCGCGACAATGCTCTCGACGTCTTTTTTTAATAGCGGGTCTTTTTGTAGTTCGTCATTTAGTTCGTCAGGATTTTCAATAGCGTTCAACCCATCCAGTAAGCTGGCGAATTTGCTGATTAGCAAGTCGGTGAGAAAAGCGTTCGCAATTTCGCACGCGTGGAGAGAGTGACCTTATGGGAATCACGTCGCAGTGTTTAAGGTATGTCTCTCACTACAATGTTTTTGTGACCATACGCGTAGGAGTCAATACCATTTTCTAAAAGGTATCGTTTATCATCAAAACAGGATAACGACACCTTATTAATTTCATAACTACCTAGCTGATGTTTGACACTTCTAATGGTCTTCATTGTGTGTCGCAATTGTTTCTGCTCAAGTAACACACTTTTATAATCTTCGTGCTTGATCACTTTTTTAATTATATTCTTTCTAATGCCTTTAGCGGTTTTCCCACCACCCCCATCCTCTTTCAAATAGCTATACATTTTACTGCGCAACCCGACGAACTCAATAATTGGTGTTCCAGCGCACTCGTCCTTCATCTTGCCAATAACTTTCTTATTCTCTTTGAAAGCGAACGGGTTGTCTGCAGGGTAATCGCTATTGTCAAACTTTTCGCGCTCCTCCATGAAGTCAGAATAAACGTCACCAGTTTTGATTGTGTACAACAGACTGTCAGTGTCGGTGAAGTGTAGTCTGCAGGTATCGCTAGAGTACTTTTTCATGATATAGTTGTAGTGGAAGTCATACATCAACGTTTTGCTCAAGTCTAGTATGCACATACCCACATATGCAGGTCTATTTAATGTTAGCGTCTCTTTGACTTTGTGGACAGCGACTAGATTCTCGCTAAATATCTTGCAAGACACAAACGTAGGCTTTGAGACAAGCTTTTCTAACTTTTTCTCGGTGGTCACTAATCTTACGTCCACACGCTTCCTCAAGTTTTCCATCGTTTTTCCAAACACACTGTTGTTCATCAACTTGAAGAAATCCTTCTCGAAAGCGTTCTTAGCCGCAGTTCTCTTGACTGTGTTAAAGTCGATGTACTTGCCCAACCACTTGGACTGGTCGAACTGTAGGACCCTATGAATCTTTTTGATTTTCAATCCAAGATCCATATACAACTGCAGATTTCTATAGTGGCACACATACTTTTTTTTGTCCATCAAATTAGTCACCAGCTTTTTCACACCACCAACACTCACGTTAAACTTATTTTTGATTTTTGTGCAGTACTCCGACAACATGTCAACAGTTATTTCCATCTTCTCAGGAGCCAGCGGGTAGTCGTTATGTAGGTCATGCAAATGGGCTGGATACTCCAAGTCGACTTCAAGCAGTAAGCCCTTTTTACTATTGTTGTGATAGTCGCATAGATTAACCTTTTCTATCTCTCTCTCAGTCAACCACTTGAAGCCACCTGTAGGTAGACTTCGACTCATCGCCCACCCATATAAATTGTTGGCGTCAAGGTACATCAAATACTTCGACTCTTGCGCTTTATCGTACCCCTTCATGTATTTATTATTCGCCACACCATGTCTGTTGCATATGTAGCTCACACCACCACGCATACCTAATTCTACGAACTGGAACATGTCGATGTCGGACAATAACTCGAGTTCTACTCCAGTCATCTTTAACATGGCATCCCAAGCCAATCCAGGCGACGTGAAATAGTGACACGGGTCTAATTTATACTCACGATGGCATGTCTTTCTAAAGTTCTCAAAAACGTCGGCAAGCAAGAGCACATCGCTTTTCAAATACAGGTCGTGATACTCACCCATGTTTTCAACGTCGAAGTAGTCCCACACATCGATGGCGCGCTCATGCATTTCTTCCGTAATGTGCTCATCGTTCAGAACGCTGTAGAAATCTTTTTTGGAGGGTAGCTCGCGCTCGTCGAATTTCTCAAAGGAGTCCATATAATCATAGGGATAGACCCCCTTTCTTGTCATAAGTGCCAACCCCTCGTCACGAAACACTTCTGACGTGTACTTGAAAGCGTCCCTTGGTAGGTTCTTCACCAAGTTGTCTAGGCCGCTACTCATGAACTGAAAGCTGTCCAAAAATACCAAGTTTTTTCCAAGCATGAACGCCATGTACTTCTCCATGTTGTTCGGTATCACGTTTATGTCTTGACCAAACTTACCAATCTCCTGCATAATGAAATGACTATCGTAACCGCGTAAGTTATGGAAGATCACAGGAATTTTATCAGTCAACTTAAAGTTCACATTACACTCACGATGTGCGGACCCTCTGTACTTACCTGAGACATGACAGTGGTCTCTCACTCTAACGTCAGCGTCAGTGTACTCAACACTGCAAATATGACAACTTTTAACCTCGTCAAAGTTCTTCTTATCGGCGTCAGTCAGTATCATTTCTTTGTTAAAGTGACTCTCAGATGTCTCTTTACAATATTCGACAATTTCTAACATCTCCCCAATGAACTTGTTGACTGCATTTTCACCGCGATACACCTTCACTGGCTTACTATACGCATTGTCATAGCAACAAACCAATTTATACCCATAACCACAGTCAACATGCCTCTGGTAAGCATTTGTGTAGCTACACTCGCTTGATGGTGTCGCTGTGTGCACCTTCTGTGTGATAGCCTCGAAGTCTGCGTACACCACAAATGGTACATTTAGCTGTCTACTAAAATTCTCGTATTTCACTTTCGCACCTTTTTGCGGCATTTTAATAGCTTGTTTCCCATTAATGACCAAACACACTTCAATATGACTTTCAAGCACGTCCGCACGGGTGAAACACTGCAAACAATACCTACAAAAGTGCTTTCTCGCCTTATACTTTGTCTGACGGTACATGAATTTGTCGAAATCGCGAATGTACACATAATGCTTGTTGCCCACGTCATTAGTTATCAACAATAGGTCCATATGGTCAGGATACGTCTCCTTAGAAACGTACACAGGGAATGGCTGCTTATTTTCATACCCAAAAACATTGATGCTAATTTCGTTAGCCTTTTCAATCTTGTTGTAGTCTTTGACTGATACTGGGAAGTCAACTCCGTCATAATTCAGCTCACCGACATGCCTAGCGTACTTTGACGTTCTGTCAGAGTTTTTTCCAACAGGAAATTTGTGTGCAAGGTGGCACCATCTAAAGCACTCGTTGTCATCATCGTTATTTACGTTTATCAGACCCTTCATACTGTTGCGCAGCTCCTTTGGCAACACAATGTAGCTACTCCCATGCAAAGGTCTGTAAATAGCGACATTAACGTAGTGTGCGTCTATTTTGTCGATAGTCCATCCAGACCCCTCAGATAGCCACCCAGCTATCCGCGTCAAAATCTGCTCCGACCCACGATTGGCGACACCCTCGATGTCGTGTTCATTAATGACGACGAACGTCTCGCTGTTAAAGTAGGCAGTTTTGTACGTGGTCTTATTGAGTTCTAAAACTTTCTCAAAAGTGACCTTGACTGTCTCCACCACTTTCATTCCGTTGGTTTCACCTAGTTCACGTCTCAAAAGGTTAGTGACAGCACTTCTACTACCATTTACCTGATTGATGTCTCTGTCGTCAATCACTTCGACTCCATAGGACCTTGTGAACCCTCTCAGTGCTCGATCCAACAGATGCGTTGACGGTGCGAGGTCTTCGACTACAGGTTGTGTTTCTTGGTCTCTAAAGAAGCCGTGAACGTTGGTCGCTTCATCTGTTAGTGAATTGACAACGGCTGCGCTCGTCTTATGCGCCCGTCTTTTTTTCAGCGGGTTTTTCACAGTCCGACTCATTGGCTTCTATATACACTACGCTTATTTATTTTTTCCTAAGCCACTCATTGTAATAACGATCACCACTTTCACACCATCCCAGCTTTGGGTACACCACCCCAAACAGATTGTCGTCAAACAAGTCTTTCACCTTCCCGTCTTTGAGGTCTGACACCTTCTTAAGTGTCTTGACTCGTCTTCTGTGACACAACCTAATAATGTAGTATCCATATCTGCTAACATTTCTACCCTTTATCAAATTGCATGAGTGCAGCACATTGACAACTTTCAGGAAGTCCTCTTTTATCAACTCAAGGTGCTCACCCTTCACAACATTCCGTAGTCTCCTCCCCATCCACCAAGACCGTTTGTGAACGCTTTTTAATCGCGTGAGTCTCATGTCGCTATAACTCTGAGTGTAACCCCATTCGGTGTCACCGCACTTTGGGCATGCGTACCCACCACATTCAGTCACATTTTTCACAACGTTGCAATCCGAGCAGTAGTAAAACCTGAAGGTGTCTCCACACTCAATTTGCGTCTCATTCGCGATTTCGTCAATTGTCAAGCCATAACTCATCTGCCTCATAAGTTTGTCCATCACTCTTATACTACTCCAACATTTTTTCTCACCGAACTAGTACCCACACCGCTATTCCACTACCCAAACCTAGCGCGCTAACAAACAACAATTGGTATTCCTTCATTTCCGCACTCGGTTGGTAGTAATCCGCAATCTTCGGGAGGTCAGTGAACACTCGTCCGCTGTACTGTATGGTCATTACGCTTCTAAGTTCTTCCAACGCGTGGTTTGTGTCGTTGATGTCAGCGTTAGCATCAGAGAGCCGTTGTCGTAAACGCTGGATCTTATCTTTCTTGGCGACCTCATTCTCATACCACACTTCTTTCGCACTGGCTAGCTGTTCCAACGCGTGGTTGTGTCTTTTCATCTCAGCTTCATAGCCTGAGTGATTAAACTTTGAAAACATAAAGCCAGCGCCTGCAAAAGCCACTGCATTAAATATCCCTCCAGCCACAACACTCACCATTAACTTACGTTGATTTGAATGGGTCTGTCGGTATCCACTTTTTTGATTGCACCCATTTTACTAACAACGTTCCTGCACCAACAGCTGCAGCAAGTTTCACTGTGCCTTTCACAGTCTCTGGTGTTCCCAATGGTTCCCCCAAAGCCTTTTTCGAAATCATACTCACTGCCACAGCACCAGTCGTAACAAGTAACGCGTCGTACAGTTCGTTCATAAGTTCTTTTCGATCGATCGCAGCCATATATACATTGTCGTGTGTTTTGTTCAAGAATCAAATGTGTCTAACGCTGGACGACAAGTTCTACGATTTTCTGACGCGCTAACCACAGTGCTCACAGGTTCCAGTTGTGTCTCTTTTTCATTGCTAATTGTATACCACAATGAAGCACCAGCAATGATTACACCAAGTGTTCCAACAATGTAACCATAGCTCCACTCACCACCCTGCTCTTCGTTAACTATCATTTCGCGCATTTTCTTTTCTTTCGCAGCTTTCGATATCTCAGCCAACTTTTTACCAGCGGCGACGCGCTTTGGGTCCTTCACCTTAACACTTTTCACATCAGCTGTGATCTTAGCTTCAACAGCCGTCTGTGAGTCTTCAGTCATCTAATACACTATCACGTGTTATCTTACTCACAGATGACCTCACAGGTGTCTCACAGATGACCTCACAGGTGTCTCACAGTTCCAGACCAAACGCATTAAAACTTAGAGCTCCAGCGGATATTCAACATGGAACGACGGTTTCCACCATAATAAAAAAATATTTCTCTGAGGGTATAGTGACCATGAGAAAAGTTGGTAGACTAGAAATCGTGATTGGTCCCATGTTCGCAGGAAAAACGACAGAGACTCTCCGCAGGTTAGTCACGTTAAGTAAATCAGGACTCAAAGTCCTCTACATGAACAACACACGTGACACTAGGCGAACTGGCCACGCGTTCTCCACACATCGTCAGACCATTGTCGTCGGATCAGACAGTTTACCTGCGAAGTTAATCACCAACCTTCCAAGTTCTTCCGAGATAGCTGATTATGACGTCATCGGCATTGATGAAGGCCATTGGTACTCTGGGTTACTCCCAATTACCCGTGAATACATTAAAGCTGGCATTCACGTCATTATTTGTGGTCTCATATCAACAGAGCACTTAAAAAGACTTGGTGAGCTCGACACGTTGTTCCCAATAGCAGACGACATCACATTTCTAAAAGCGTATTGCGCCGTTTGTTGTGACACTCGCGGAACAACTGTTGAAGCGCCATTCACTTGGAGATACAACCCAGGACCATCATTCGTTGGTGGCGCTGAGCAATATCGTGCAGTGTGCAGACGTCATCATCCTTCCACACAAAATTAAGGGTGTTCTCGGATACCCCACTTTATTAAATTTAGACATTGGTCACACGAAGCGTCCAATGTATCGTAGAAACATTTTTTCACACAGTGGCCAGAGAAATCTTCGCAGACACCTTTATCAAGTTAAAAAATATCTTTTAAAAATGTTAGAGCAGTTGTCACCTCAAGTGTCGTCTCAACAACGAGAACGAGTGCTAATTCGACTTATTACTCACTGTCTAAAAAGTCTCTTTACAATAGCGTCTCTCATGGTTACTCAACGCTGATTTATTTTTAAATTTACGAAAACACTGGGAGCATTGAAACCCAACGTCAAAGAGATATTTTATTACTGTGGTAATAGCGTCGTCGTACGAGTCGCACAAGAGTGTTAGATAACCAGCGGATTTGTATCTGAGCAACAGAGACTCCTGCTCTTTGGATGTCTTACCTGTGCCACCTGGGTTCTTGAACTCAATCACGAGTCCGCTATGCTGTCGGTTCGCATTAGCAATAACCAAGTCAGGTGTTCCACGTTGGTAACCTTTTTTCCACGAGTTTATTCTTTTACTCGAAGTGTCTTGATTCTCACCACAAGCAGCTATCAAAATAGCTTCTGGATAATATTTCCTAAGAAAACCAACAACTTTCGTGTGAAGGTCGAACTCGGTGATCATTACGAATTGATTGTGTTTGAGACCAACGTCAGCTAAACTTTTTCTAACGCTTGGCAAGACCTCTGAGTGCACCCACCTTCCAAAGTGTTTCGCACGCTCCATTTTACTTGAGAACACTAACGAGTAGACCCCAAGTTCGTTGATAAACGAGGCCTGTTCCATCTTCATTTTGCAATCAGGTTCGACGTGGTCGTTGACTGCATCTTTTGGTCGAGCGTAACCTAGAGCGCTTGCGACTTCTCTTGCTTTGAACCATATTTCACCGTTGTCCATGACCGTTGTGATTTGGTGACCATCGAAGTCGAATAATCGAAGCGCTGTGGAAGTCATCACTATATTATAGTCTCCTACAAAAAACTACTCGACATAGGTGTCAGGTTTTTTATAGATCTGGTTTGTTGTGTACCAATGCATCAGGTGTGTTTTATTAGCCCTCAGTTTTCTACGTCGTCTGAAAAAGTTTCTAATGTTACGAACCAGTTTTCTAAGCCAACCCATTTTAACTTAGGTCACGTCTCCTACAAGTCCCACAGTGTCTAATTCTGCGGGTAGCGTAATAGGTTCGCCGTAAGTCTTTTTAGACCTCATACCAATCTCAGCGTGGAGCTCGAGAGTAACGTCACCGCGACCAAACGATCCACCAGCTTTGAACATGTGGTCAGTCGTCTTATTTATCTTATATATTTCATGAGGTCTCGAAATACACGCTCCCATTTACTTTACACCATATTCCTTCATCATTTCTCCACCCATGATTATGATGTCTCGGTTCGTCATGTAACCACTCACAATTTTCACACCGTAGAATTCTATCAACGATGGGTGCGCATAAGGTGCGAGTGGTATTCTTGGTCGATGTATTCCAAAAATTGTTCCATAGGGTGCGCCTATCTTTTTCATATTTGCTATGAAGTCTGAGTCGGTTGACTTAACGTTATTGACCCTGACATGTGAATTGTACATTTGCCAGTGTATCGATATCATATGCATTTTTGTGATGTCGACGCCACTTGGAATAGTGCATATGCTCTCCATCGCTGGGATGCTACCACCATACGCGAGTCCATTAGTCATACCAGTCTTGTACCCTATGAACTTATCCCAACTACCATCGTCGTTTGATATAATTGTCTCCCAATTTGATCCAGCGGTTCTCATTGGTAACCTCACCACGACAAAAATGGAGAGATCACACCATTGCATACTTGGACAATTAAAATGGAGACCTGACTCAAGTGGGATTGGTGCTAACACGGGTGATAGAAAACTTTGACTCACACCGCTGATGCCAACAATAGGACCATAAGCTGGGTTGTTTTGCACTAATTTGCTTGTTTCACCAATGGCTTTCACTTTGTTTGAACCATTGGTGTGAAATTCCACGTTTTTCAAGGCGTGTGTGCTAACGTTGAAGTCGAGCACAACATTGTAGGACTGACTCTTGAGGAAACCTGCTAACAATTGCTCTAGAGTTCTTTTATTCGCAGCGTCTGAGTCATCGACTGGGTCTGCTACGTTTTTTATCGCTGAGCCTTGCATGTCTATTATTCCAGACATCCTTCCACCAGTCGCACTTAATTTAGGATCTTCGTCCAGATGCCTTTTCGTTCTCTTTAGTATTTTATCGTGAGGGTCGTCAGACTCATACCCGTAGTTTAGACTCATTACTACTTCAAGGTGTATTTGGTTAGCAGATAGCCAGATACCGCTGAGAACCCTAACACTATCGCCAGCGTTGTCGTGTCTGACTTACTTGTGGGAAGTGCCTCTCTCATGGGAAGTGGTGCCGCACTTTTTTGGTAGACTTTTTTAGCCACAGTCGTTGGTACCACCACACTTTCTTGGTGAGCTTTTTTCTTCACGGTCGTTGGTGCTACTAATGAGTGAGTCACCACATTTTCTTGGTGGACTTTTTTAGCCGTAATTGTTGGTGTTGTTGCATTCAAGCTAGTGTTCACTCCAAATCTCATGGACTCTGTGGCAATCTTTAATAAGTTGTTGTACCCAGCGATTTTATTCTTGAGTATCACTAGGTTACTCGGCATTAACCATGTACTTGGCGACACTGCAAGATTTTGAACAACGTTGGTGTCTCTAATCGATTTATTCATGTTGAGAATCCATGTCGACACGTCATACTGAATAACACTGTCAGAAAACAACTTGCGGAATTCTTGTTGGGTTTCTAGACTTCCTGCAGAACCACCAACGACTGATACACGTGTTCTCGCTTGCGCACCAAGTGTGGAGTACACAAAGGACTCTATGCTCTGATTTAGATATTGCAGTCCAATGTTGGTAAAGCCGTCTGACAATCGCGCGACGTATCGTTTGTAATCGTTGTGGATGTCGTTGAGTGTGAAGACTCTGGATTCACCTGTTGTGCCATCGCTCAGGACTTTATTCTGGTAGTAATGCTTTTTGGGAATCTTGGAAATCTTACCATACAACTCATAAGCGTTAAATTCTCTACTTATTGATTTCATGGTCTCACCACCTTCCATTCTTCTGAGAAGTCTTCTAATGGTGAAGTACAAATGAAATCTCATTACACTTGTGACCACAGGATGAACTTCTTGCGATACTGATAAATGTTGCAATGACACCCCACAACAGAAACTCGCACAATACGTTGCAAACACAACACGATAGTAAGATTCGTTGTCATCCCACTCTGATTTTGTCTTTGACGTAGTGATTTGTAGGACTGGTAGCTTTGACATGAAGTAGCTATTTTGGTTAACAAAAACTTTAAAGTTATTCACTGGATAATTTAACACGTTTTCCGTTGGGTAGCCATCCCAAAGCCCCCAGTGGTTCTTATGACCTTTTGGTAGTGGTTGGATAGTTCCACCACCTTGCCATATTATTGGGAACTTACTATTGTGTAACCACTTCCACATGTTTTTATCATTTTTGAAGGTTGCGCTGGTTATGTCTGTGCTAAGGATGTCATTGTTTCTGAAATACACGTCGACACTCATGATTTTACCGTCTTGTGAAATATTTGGATAGAACTCGAATTTACTTAAAGTAGCGTGGGGGTACTTTTTGATGAGGTCTGCCTTTGCGTCGTGTGTAGCCTTTGATGTGTTAGCCATCGCACGTTTGTAGTACTCTCCATAGTACTCACGAAGGGCTTTCTGCATATAATATACTGTATGTTATACATGACGCGAAAGTTGACAGTACTCATTGAAGGTGTGGAAAAAGTTGTGTCCTTTGACAACGCGATGATGGTCATACACGATAACCCATACATTGTGGTCAAGACAGCCACTGTGTTTTGGGACTACCATAACACAACAAATGACGACAGCATTCAGGTCTTCACGCTGGATAACTCTAGGGTTGGCTCTTTTAAAAAGATTAAAGTGGGTGAAGGGTACTTTAGCTTCGACGCATTGGTCAAAGTCTTGAAACACGAGTCTAGCGAGCTTAAGGTGGATCTTGAGATAGAGAAACTAGTGCCCACAGGTAAATGTAGGGTCAAGGTTAGTAGTTCAGCTGTGTTAGACACCCTTGGGCCTCTACTTGGTTTCGCGAAGGGTGAGGTGATTCAGAATGACTCACAGTGGCACACTAGCCCAAGCGAGGTCGACATGTATAGAGGCCTGAAGTACATAGAAGTTTCGTGTGACGTTGTTGAGACGGAGAGCGACGTGGGTATTGATGGGAAGCGTAGCAATGTGATCACAACGTTGCCAATACCTACCGAACAGTCATTGAAAGGGTCAGTGCAACGTCATGTAGACATTGAGTCAAAGGTGGGTATTAAAAAAGGTGTTTACTCAAGTATGACGTTTCGCGTCAAACCAAATAACGACGATCTCAAAATTGGCGCGGTGTTATTGGAACTGTATATTGTGTGAATTATATGGAGCTTGGTGTGGAAACAGAGCAAGGGTTGAGAGACATTTACTATAATCCTAAGACAGGGTACAGTGGTGCAGAGAGGTTGTATCAAAGTGCATTGGGAGACGGATTGAAAGTAACTAGAAAAACAGTGAAAGAATGGTTGACGACACAGGATACTTACACTAGATACAAACCCATTGTGAGAAGGCATAAATTCCGTGCTACCTTTGTTGGGTTTCTTGGTGAAGAGCTCCAAATGGACTTAGTGGACATGAGTAAGTACTCAAAACAGAACAAGGGGTATTACTGGACACTGACAGGCATTGAAATATTGAGTAGATACGCTTTTGGCATTGCAGTTTATAGAAAAGACGCTAAGAACATGACTAAGGCTGTTGGAGAGCTATTGAACGACTTCAAAGATCGGTTTGGGACCACACCTAAGTTAGCGCAATTTGATGAGGGACTTGAGTTCTACAACGTTGGTGTGAAAAGTTTGCTGAAAAAACATGGTGTTGAATATTTCAGCACTAAGAGTGATAAAAAAGCTGCTGTTGTTGAGCGTTTTAATAGAAGTTTGAAGAGTATTATGTGGAAGTACTTTTACACTCATGGGACGTACAAATGGATTGACGTTCTCGACCAGTTTGTGAACAATTACAATAGCAATGTGAACCGTAGTATTATGATGAAGCCGAAGGATGTCGATAAGTCAAATGAGGGTGAAGTTTGGACCACTTTGTTTGGTCATCATTTTGCAGACACCCCATTGCCGAAGTTTAGAGTTGGCGAGTCAGTGAGAATTAGTAAATACAAGAGTGTGTTCACAAAGGGTTATGAAGCCAACTTCACTGAAGAGCTGTTTAAAGTGGTGAAAGTTATTCGTGGTGATCCGAATGTGTATGAAATTGAGGACATAAGTGGTGAACAGATTATTGGTAAATTTTATGAACAGGAATTATCGCTAGTCAATAAGAAACATGGCGACGATGTGTACAGAGTTGAAAAGGTGTTGAAAAGAAAGAAAGTCAGAGGGAAGAAGATGGCGCTGGTCAAATGGTTGGGTTATGAGAGCAAACATAATTCGTGGATACCAGAGAGCGATATTCAAAATGTGAGCTAGTGTAATATGGCCGAAGGTGACTTCGACGACTTTGAGATGGATAGATCTGACGAATACAAAGATGTCACTGACGACGAACTAAAGTATAGTCTCGAAAAAGCCACTCTAGATCGCAAACTATCTCAGGGTGATCCAAACGTCACAGTCGGTGAGAAAATTAGACTAATTAGAGTGGAGAGTGGACTGAGGCGTGAACGTGATGTAAGATTTCGCCAACACATGGGGAGGACCACTGGCGATCTCGTAGCGCGGATTAAAAACATTGCGAGGAGTGGTGGAGGAGTGCCTCAACATGTGGAGAAGGTTTTTAACGATCTCGCAACGCAGACTATTGACAACGCAAAAGATCGTGAAGACGTCGCGAGGAGTGTACCGTTGTTAGACACCACACGTGCAGAGTACGTCGACATACCTGGACTAACACCAGTCGAGAACCGTGAGTTGAATAGCACACTCAACCCAAGTGAGAGTGTGATGTCTGAGTCAAGAATAGGCGACACTGGTACGTTACAAATAGAGGTAGATCGCTATCGAGACTTGATAAATGAAGCGAGCAAAAGAATAGCAGAGCTTGAGGGGAAAGACCTCACGACCGCGGAGAATGAGGAGTTCGTCAATCTAGCTGAAAGAGTGATTGGACTTAGAAAAGCTAGAGACATGGTTATTGAACAGCGACAAATAGAGGAGGTTAGAGAGCAGCAGGAAGTCGACATTGACAGGTTGCAGAAGTTTAAGAAATGGGCTAGAGAAAATGTGGTTGGGGTGAGTGCTTTAGCGATTTCAGTAGCTGCGATTATAACAACCATTATTATCGCTGGGAGGTCTAATGTTATGAAAGGCGCTATGACCACGAGGTCGTTTGCACAGGCTGTTAAAAACGCGATAATGAGGATGGGTCCATGGGCTGTTGGATTGGCGAACTTAGTTTATGACGCGCTGGTGGTAGGTGCGAAGGGTCTTGCCTGGTTAGCTCAAAATCTGTGGGTGTTTGCGGTGACATTCGCGTGGCTTGCGTACAATTATCTAAATTAAAAGCAAACGTGACTTATGGACGCCGGAAAGTGACGTTCAAAATGTGAGCTAATGTAATATGGCTAAAGGTGGGGGAGATTACGACAAGATCCAGATGGGGGACCTCGATAAGTACAAAGACATGAGTGATGAGCAACTAGAAGGAGAGCTCACCAAGACTAATGAGTGGCTCAGCAAGACAACCCTCGAGCACAACATGAGTGAGATGCCGAGAGACGTTCGTGTTAATTATGACAACTATCGCGACGACGTAAAAAAAATAAGAAGTGAGCTAGCTAGGAGGCAAGGTGGGAAAAAAGAGACGTCATTTATCGACACTAACGATGGTAGAACGGTGACAATAAGGGGGGGCACCAACACAGAAGTCCCAACGTTTGGTGTCGACGATTTGCCATCGAATCCTGAGAACCAAATTTTGATAAGCTTAGAAAAATTCATTAGTAATGAAACTGGGATGCAATTCAAACTTAACAATCATGACCCCGACGTGTTAACGCTGCTACACAGAACGTCAACAAACAAGAGTAACAATGTGTTATTCAGACCTAGGCTCAATAGTAACGATTTTGGTAAAAAGCAAATAGTTCTCAAACGTGGAGAAGGTGGTGCTCTGCAGTACAACGACGCTAATATCGCGCAACGCTCAGTTAACCAATTTAAAACCCTTATACGTAAAATCCTAGCCAACTTGAAAGACCGTAGGAAAACTGCGAGGAGTATGCCGTTGTTGGACGCCACGCACACGGAACACGACGACATACCTGGATTAACACCAGACAATAACCGCGAGCTGAGTGGTGTGCTTAACCCAAGCGATAGCGTGTTGCGTGAATCGAGAATAGGCGATGGTGGTGCGTTGCAAATACAAGCGGACTATATTCAAGATATGATAGATGGAAAGAATGAGGAATTGGCGGAGCTTGATAGAAAAGCTGACCAAAGTGGTCTCACGAGTGACGAAGAGGGAGACTACTCCGCTGTGTATGAAAGAGTGGGAGGACTCAAGCGAGCCAGAGACAAAACCTTGGCACAGCGTGAGCTTGAAGAAGTTAGAGAGCAGCAGGAAGTCGACATTGACAGGTTGCAGAAGTTCAAGAAATGGGCTAAGGAAAATATGGTTGGGTTGAGTGCTGTAGCAATTTCAATGGCTGGAATTATAACAACAATTATTATCGCTGGGAGGTCCGCTGTTATGAGGGGTGCTATGGCTACGAGGTCATTCGCACAGGCTGTTAAGAACGCGATAACGAAGATGGGTCCATGGGCTGTTGGGTTGGCTAACTTAGTTTACAATGCGTTGACGTTGGGTGCGAAGGGCCTCGCATGGTTGGCTCAAAATCTGTGGGTACTTGCGGTGGTACTTGCGTGGTTTGTGTATGATTATTACAAGCTAAAACGGTAGTCTCAGCTTCGAGGGTCTCAGCTTCGAAGATGATAAAACATATGTAAAGTATATGAACGTCACGTCAGCAGAGTTGAGCCCCGGTTTTAGACGAGCGACCATGGGTGTCATAAAAGGGGCGAGAACGCAACACGTAATCACGTTGAACCCTAATAAGGTCAGTCCTGGCGAGGAACTTTACATTGATATACCGAAGCTCAAGGTTAGTAGCTGTTTGGTGCCTGGATCGTTGGGTTTAGTGTTCGACTTTAAGAATGCGAACGTCAAAAGCTGGTTCTTGAATAATGTTAGCAAGTTGTTGGTTGAGAAGCTTGTTGTGAAACTAGCTGGGGAGACTGTGTATGACAACAATGGGGAAAATTACACTGGTGTCTATCGTGACCTTTGGGAAAGTGTTACTGCGCGAGACCAAATGATTGACTATGGTATTGGTGGTGAGAACTTGAGAAAGCTAGTTTCTAAGGATGACAGTGGTGCGACGAGTGGGAACGTTGCTAAAGTTAGTGACGCGTTAATGTTTGGTGTTATTGGGACGAAGCAGCGGATTAAGCTTGGTAAAATCATGAACGACCACGGGTTGTACGCTCCTTTTAGCATGAACAACAACTTGCAGTATGTCATCACACTTCCGAAGGCCACAGACATCATGGTGGCGCAATCTGGTAGCGCTGTGGGTGGATACACTCTGGAGAACCTCGAGCTTGAGTATGAGACGATCGATAACCAGGAGCTCGCTGACGAAATAGCGTCGGGCTATGCAAGTGGTCGTAGTTTGTCATATGAGCACATCACGTTGATGAAAACCACCGAATGGGACAAAGGCACAACCATTGTGAATGAAAACATTAATCTTCCAAGAAAAAGCATGAAGGCGATTGTGTTGCTATTCACGAATAAGGTGCGAACAGACAGCGAGGAGTTTCTTTACCCAAATATTGATAGTGTTAGAGTCACAATTGAAGGTGTGCCAAATAGTGTGTACTCACAAGGCATCCCAAAGTCGAAGTTCTATGCAGAAGCGAAACGATTGTTTGGGTTGGGTGAAGAACACGCTCAGTTCATGACCATACAGAAGTTCTATAAAGATGGCTTCGCGTTGGTCATCGACTTGAGGAGCGTTCAAGATAATTACAACGTCGCCACTGGTAAAAAAATTGTGAACACACAATCTGGCGTGCTTCTTGAAATCACTAAGAAAGCGACGACTGCGAATGTTATGTGCAGGGTGTTTGTGATAAGTGATGGGTTGGTCAACTTCATGAACAATGGGCTGCAATCAATCCAGTATTAAATCAAACGTGAGTTAATGGAGACTCCGTTTTAATATGTTAATTGTTGGTATGACAGCTTGTGGTAAGACGCATTATTTGCTGGAAACATTGGAATCTGAGTACTTTAGTAAATTTGACTACATTGTGTTGATTTGTCCTACTTTCGAGTGGAACAAAGCGTACCAAGATTGGAAATATGTGCGCGACCCCGACGTGTTAGCGATAGACTGCGCGCAAGACAGTGTCGACGCTGTTCTCAAGTGTGTAACAAATGTTTTTAAAGGCACTAACACTCTGATTGTGTTGGACGACTGTGCGAGCTCTCAAGATGTCAAGAATAGGACTAGTCAATTGGTCAACTTGGCTTTTAGTGCGCGACATTTTATGTTGAGCGTTATTGTCATCACACAACAACTGACGTCGATCGCAAAACCGTACAGAGAAAATATTAGTAAGCTCGTTTGCTTCTACTGCCCAAGTAGGAGTGATATGAAGGTCGTTATCGACGATTACCTTGGAAACATCAGCAGAGAGAAATCGTCGGCGATTGTGACCGCATTAAAAAATAATAAGTACGCTAGACTAGAAATCTCACTGCGCTATCCATACAGTCATGAAGTTGTTATTCCGCAATAAAATATGGGTATAAGTAATAACGCGATGGTGAAACGCAAAAGTGAGGAAAATCCTACGATTGAGGAGTTAGTTGAGGAGACCCAAGCCGCTAGTACCTCAACTGTGGACACTGACGACATTGACGTTAGGAGAGCCGAGCTTATTAGACTGTCTGGCGATGGTGTGGTGAGTCAGTCCGAAGCGCATATTAAAAAAGCGTCCGCAAAGGTTATCGACAAGATATGGCGTCAATATGAGTTGAAGAGAATGGAAATCGCAAACGCTTTTCTCACCGACTTGCTAATCAGCAAATTCGCCAGCTTACTGGATGGGTTGAACGCTATTGAAAATCCTGACGAACTAAATGACGAACTACAAAAAGACCCGCTATTAAAAAAAGACGTCGAGAGCATTGTCGCGATTGTGACGCCGTACGTGCCTTTCTTGGGCTTGTTGTCGGGAGGAATCACAACGTCTAAATATGTGTACGACCACCATTTCAGAAGTACGACAAACACTGAAAATAGCGAGCGGGTGGACTAATTTGCATGTTAGCAGGTGGTCTCATAACAACCGCGCGAGTCCATTCACACAACGGTTTTTTATTCACGATATTTATAGTGTACAATCATAGTGTACGCTCAAAGTTAGACAGTCTTAGCATGGTGGTCCTCACCCCTTCTTCAAACATCGCGATTCTTCTCTCGTGGTCAGCTATCTCCACCTCGCACGACAGCAGGTGGTTGTACGTGGTGTGTCGCTAACAACAACATTCCATTGCGAATAGCAACCACAACTTTTTGAAAAAAATATTTTAAAATGAAAATATTTTTTCAAAGTGAAAATATTTTTTAAAAGTGAAAATATTTTTTAAAAGTGAAAACATTTTTTTGAAAAGTCGTGGTTGCTATTCGCAATGGAATGTTGTTGCTAGCAACATCAACAGGTGACCTTGATTCGTATAGCAGGTACAGCACTCGCATATGAAATCTATTTAACACTAGACTCTAGTGGCTTTCTCGTTGAAATTTATTAAACATCGTCACTAGAATCAAAATCTAGTGGCTTTTTTTTCGCGCGTGAATTGAAACAATGGTAGAGCGCGTCTGTTGTAGTTTGTTGAACACAAATGCGAAAATGGCGACACAAAACTTTCTCTAAATTTGACGAAATGTGTCGTATTTCGTTAAAATAGCGATTTGGTGTTGTCTCGTGAGTCTCGCGTGTGTTTGGCATCAATTTAGTAGAAAACGTGGGAGGGGTGTTTAGATCGACTAACGATTGCTGTAGTAGTATAGCAAGTAGGGCTGTGGGCTTATTCGACCTCAACCGTGAATATAAATACCAAAACATCACCAAATTTGTCGAGTCATGGCTTGGCAAATTTGGTGATATTTTGGTACTTATATTCACGGTTGAGGTCGAATGAGCTCGCAGCCCTACTTGCTATACTACTTACTTGTTGACATGATTCGTTAGGAGTTACCCCCTATAAAGTTGTCTTCGCGGCCGTGCTCCTCGGTTACCAATAGAATTAGACCTTGGAATGCCCCTATCCAACCCTTGTACACGAAGCGATTATCTGCACTCAGTTAGGTCGCCGTCTTTCGAGACGTTTGACATATCGCAAAAGAACACCTGTTCAAAGCATCTGAAAAACAGGCCAGGCACATCCACGTGACAAACACCTGGCGACCATTTCACGAGGAACAAACGGTCATGCTAAAAAGACCTAAAGGCTGGGACCATATAAGATCTTAAAATGGTTAATTACAAAATCAGATTGAAGGCAGTAAAGAAATTGTCGTACACCACGACAATCTCAAGCTAAGTTATATGCCATTTCAACACGGCGAACTCGTTTGCCCAGCTCGAGAAATAGGAGAATTTCAGGCCACGGGCAAGGCCTGTCAGATTTAAACAACATATACGACCCCCAGATCGTTATGGTTATTAGTTTTGGTTTATTATGAAGTTACGTTTAGAATTAATTGCCCGACTTTTGATATAGAAAACCCCACCGGTAATCATATATACGTGTTCGTATGGATATGACTATATGAATGGTTTCACTGTACTGAAAGAATTTATTATCAATCATGCATTGCTTACGTTATAGTTCCATACTAAAATTAAGAAGGTGAGAAGGAAACTAATAAATAGCATTTTCCAACGTTATATAATTATAAACAGAGTCAATACACAAATATTGTCAAAAGAAATACGAATCTCTCTTGTTTTGCTTGCCAAAAATATCAATAATGCTTTAAATCTCATACATGCGGTGAGTGGCAGATTATATCATATCGTTTAAAAGGGCATTTTTAGTAACCAGTCTCCCGCGCAAAGCCAAGGATACCATAAACTAAAATGACAAACACTCACTGTCGGTTATATTTGTTAATTACATCTGTTTTCGTTAAATGCCTGTTGTTCAATATACATTTTCTCCTACAATACACAGATGAAAGATATTAAATTGTTTTGATTACTTTCCCCCATTTTCATCCTATGTTTTATTTTTTCCTATATTTTTCGCCCGACTTACTTTGAAAATGTGCCCGACTTAGCAACATTTCCATTCGTCTGGGGGGAAGCTTCCTCCTGCCCCATCCCTCTCCCCTCGTACGCATATGAGGAGGATGCAGGTGTAACGTAGTTTAGTATAATTAGTTAATTAGAAGAATTAGATTTAGCGTGGCTTTGACGCACCTTTTCCCGTAGCACCCTTCCTGATTATAACATCCTTCCCATACTTAAGATACGTACACAATAGTTTGTAGAAATAATATGACTATATTTGGTTATGGACATGTAACGCCCTGTTCGGGACTAGGGTGTGAAAGAAACTAAACTTGGAAAATAAAGGAGTTCTGACTGAAAGCATCCAAGTGCGTTGTTCGGTTCGCTACACCAATGAAACTTTCTTGACATTATAAAACATTATTTTGTACGTTTTATTATGGTTTATTCATTTGAAAAGATCAGAAACTGCTGTTGCACGACCGCAAGTTACAGAGATGAACGCGAGTTCTATTTCTGTAACCCACTATATCATCATCGAACGACAAACAGGAAATGAGAACGTCCTCACAACTGTTGCGCGACTAAATTTACCTAGAAATCCTTGCTTCAGTTCTGGAATAAGAGTGTGGTAAAATAAAATAAAAATAATAATAAAAAAACGAAAACGCCTGTTTTGTAGGCTAGGGTGTGGTAAATTCTAGGAGTTGCCCTTTCTCTGAATATATTTCTCACCCAGGATCTATGTTTTTCCAGTTGGGCTTCGTTTTTGTTTTTCTTGTTTTATTTTTCTTCGTTTTTTTTTTTTTGTTTTTTTTTTTCTTCATTTTTGTCTTCGTTTTTCCAGCTCATGATTAAAACTTTAAATACGTATACGCAACAATCCCTCACCCGCCTGTCCTATCAGACAACATTTTTATATTAATAATTTCAAGGAATTTATTATGTTTCGAAAGCTACTTCTAGTTAAAACTTCTAAATAAATAAATTACATTGTATTTTCTCATCACGGCAATCTATTTGCCCTTATATGGAATACGTAGTACGTATGCAATCCCAAGCACGCCCTGTGTGAAAGGTACTTGTTTCCGGAACGAGAGGTACTAAACATAAACCCCAAATGACCCTAATTTACCCCTTTCGCGATCGCCCCGGGCTTTCGCGCGTATCCAAATCGTGCACGATTCAGAGACATTTGAAGACAATATCTACAACCCAAATTGTGCACTAACGATTGCGCGATTGATGCACAACGACTACAACCTTATGAGATCCAGGCTGTACAGCTCCTTTTCTCCCTAGTAGTTTCCTCTATTATGACCTGCAAATGCTGACGTCAAAATATCTAAAATTCCAAGGTTTTCTGTGTTGAATGTAATATTGAGAATAAAGTAAAGGGAGTTTAAGATCTACGACGCGGCAACCTCGAAGACGCGGCCCTCAAAACGTTAATACGCAGTGTTAAGGTAAGTATTTGAAAGAAGACATAGTAGACTACCGTATTTGATGTTTGAAGCTTGTTTTATGACCAAAACGCTCAAGTTCTGCTAGAACGATTGTGGTGTTGAGCAGAAGTCAACATTAACTAAGGAACAACTCTCACCTCTGAAGACGTGAAAATGCTCAGAGTTGCGTTGTAAACAGAACGAGGACTACAAATTATTCATTCTCTTTGTTTTGAAGGCCGCGTCGTTGAGGTTGCCCTCCCTTTACCATCTATTCAATTTCCACATAGTAATGTCGGCCTTTCGCTGCGCCGATAATAGTGCCCCATGCTCATGAACACGTTCATTATCGAACTCAGCTAGTTTTCAACTGAAGGCAACAAGTTCGTCCACAGTTTTTTCTCTTTTATCTAAGCTAAGTAAATCTAAAGCAACTGGCTTAGATAAGATATCTGCCAGGCTTCTTCGTGAATGTCCTGACTTGATTGCAGAATCCCTTTGTTTAATTTTTAACCGCTCCATTAACACGGGTATTTTTCCCGATGAATGGAAGTGTTCAAAAGTTATACCATTATTTAAACAAGGGGAACGTAAGGATCTCGATAATTATCGGCCCATCTCAATTATTCCGGTCGTGGCGAAAATTTTTGAGAGGATAGTTTACGACCAAGTCCATGTTTTTCTTATCGATAATAAACTACTTTCCAATTGTCAATCAGGGTTCCGAAGTCTTCACTCCACAGTCACTGCTCTTCTTGAGGCCACTAATGACTGGGCATATAATATTGATCGTGGCAATGTTAACGCTGTAGTCTTCTTAGACCTCAAGAAAGCGTTTGACACCGTGGATCATGGAATTCTGTTATCAAAATTAAATGTATACAGTATGGTATTGGAGGTGTTGTGAGCAATTGGTTTAAGTCTTACTTAAGTGACCGGAAACAAAAATGCTATGTGAATGGTTTTCTCTCACAGAAGCGTTCATTGTCCTGTGGTATCCCACAGGGAACTATTTTAGGGCCACTATTATTTTTAATTTATATAAATGACTTACCCAATTGTCTCGCACACTCCCAGCCACGTATGTATGCAGACGACACTCATTTAACATTCGCAACAAATAATGTTCATGATATTAATCTGAACCTCAATCAAGACCTGGCAAACGTTAATGAATGGCTTATCGCAAACAAGCTTACTCTAAACCAATCAAAGACAGAATTCATGTTCATCGGGTCTAGGCAAAGAATATGTACGTTTCACTCATCACTATCTCTAGAAATTGATGGGATCCCAATTAATCAGGTTTCCCATACAAAGTCTCTTGGTGTACATATTGATGAGAATCTATCTTGGAACGTACATATTAATAAGCTATCTAAAAAGATTGCTTCAGGCATTGGATCTCTAAAACGTATAAGATCTTTTGTCCCTGATACGACGCTACAGCTTATTTTCAATTCGTTAGTTCAACCGCATTTTGATTACTGTTGCGTTGTTTGGGATAATTGCAACAAAACCCTCGCTGATAAACTTCAAAAATTACAAAATCGTGCAGCCAGGGTGTTAACATTTTCTAGTTATGACACTAATGGTGATTTTCTCCTTGAGAAACTTGGCTGGAGGAAACTTGACTCCTAGCGCAAGTTTCAAAAAGCTGTTATGGTCTACAAATCACTTAATGGGCTCGCTCCTAATTATTTGCGTCCCATGTTCACAGACCGTAGCAGTGTAACGAATTATTCATTGAGAGACACCGAGGGCAAACTAGCTATTCCTAAGCCTCGTACTAACTACTTAAAAAATAGCTTTAGTTATAGTGGTACGGTGCTATGGAATAGCCTTCCTATCGAGTTGCGGAAGGCAGACACTCTGGGTGAATTTAAATCCGGCTGCAGTAGCTTCTTAACCTCTTAACCTTTTTATCGCACGGCACTCATGGAAAGCAGGTATTTTTAGCTTAGTATTATTAGGAATATTAGAATTGTAATGTTGTAATTTGAAATTTGTGAATGTATGTATTAGAACAATAATTTTGTAATTTAGGTAGTGCATGCAAAATCCTGATGAGTTTTTTACCGTGGTTAAATAAATTAGTAATAATAATAATAATAATAGACAAGACAAGCACGCTACGGCTTATAAATCTTAGAGTCAAAACAAAATACCTAATCCTCAACTGCGTCTTCGAACATTACGGGTTATGTATATTGATTCTTCTATATCACGAAAGAAACTTCACATATAAATTTATACGTACCTTTAAATACCAATGAGTACCATGTATTTTACGTTATAATCGCACCAAATAGCTTTAGTAAGACATGCATTGTACAGAAGCACGATCATGTCAGTGAACTGATTGAAACTAGATATCGACGTGAGACTCAAATTTCTTCAAAAACTCATTAATAATTCATAAGCAAGTAATCCAATGACGTGTCAAATCAATCACGTGCATGGCGTTTTATATCAGATAAAATATTGTCATCTGAAGAACTCACTGCTCTGGTATTACTTAAACCATAACCACATGGATACGAGGCTGTACTACCTATACTGCGAGTTTGACTTCAATAAGCCCACCACTTATTTTTGTAATTTTGCACAATATCACGACTGCCTATTTCGAGGCAGCACTTCCCTTGCGATTTTTATCGTCCTAGGCTCTCGCGCGATTATTATTTTATACAGAACATTTTTTTTAGTATTCATAATGTATCGGTGTGTACATAAAGTATGTATGGCATATGACAGACAACACAATCTTTATCTTTATATTTACATTTTGCCGGTCTTCATACTTGGCTATATATTTTCCGGGCAGAAAGCGTAAAGCGTAAAGCGTAGAGTATAAAGATAAGACTAGGAGTTCTTTAAATCAGAAGTGAAATGCTGCCTCTGGACTGACGCAGGTGGCAGTGGTACGAGGTTGGAGCAGTGTTCCGGATCAGGCATGCCAGCAGAATGATGCTAGAAATTTTCTATAGCATATAGAAGATCAAATAAATAGACTGTAGAATCTCTACACCATCATATGGCGCATTTACACTGTAATGTCAAAATTCAATGTTTGAACGCCATACATCTAATTCGAACAACATTTACTCGGAAGAGCAAGCCTCGCGAAGTTATAAATTTTCCATGATCAAGCGACACTTGGAACTTCACATTTGTAATATTTGCTGGCGGTCGTGCGGTCATATTTCAAAGCGATCAACAAACGAACGGGAATTGGCGTTATTTAATAACTCGGAGAATTTTTCAGTTGTCAGTCTAGAGGAAAACAATGTGCTTTCATGAGTTTATCGGCTGTGTTAACAGTAGGGCTACAGGCTACTTGGGCTTGTGTATGTAAAAGTACGCAGTACAACGTATGCATATACCGCAATTTGAAAGCCAACGAATGTAGCTATGTTTTTATTGAAGTAAAAGCTAATATATTGTAAGCATGAGTGATAGTATTAAATTTGGACATCTAAAATGTAAACAATGTCGAACTGCAAACTATGTTAACCGCAAGGGCGTCAATCCTTGGGGGGACGGGGGGGATGTATCCCCCCCACTTTTTGACCAATGTATGATTATCCCCTTCTGACTTTCCGCAAACGATGCAGTCATCCCCCCCACTTTCAGACACGGATTTTCGCGCTTGGTTAACCGTGTAGCTTTGATTCAATAGAAACTAATGTAACATCCACTTTAACATGTATAACTTTGGAAATACAGCAGCTACAGAGTACAGCCTGTAAAAGTACTTTTAAAATTAAATTTCTGATGTATTATTAACGAATGTTTTCGAAGCGCTCAGTGCAAACCCCGCGCTTGACGTAGCTACGCTTGACGAATAGATAGATAGATAGAAACTTTATTTATACACGCTGACCCCGTCAACCGAAGCTGATTTCCACGGGGGGCGTGTGCAAAATATAAAAACGTTACATGTATAAAAATGGTATTAAAGAACTATTTACAAAATATATAAGTTTTAAAAGATAGAATACTAAATTATTAACATAACGATAACATTGTTAGTTTTTAGAATATTTACAGGTATATCAATGTATACTTATTTATCAATGTATATTTATTTCTCGCATGCACCACTGACCCATCTTACCGACTACTCACGTATAACGGTTATACAATGGTTATATATACGTCAGTGGAGTGCACATAAAAATAAATTAAAAAATAAAAAATAAAAAAAAATAAAAATATGACATATATGAATATGACATATAATATGACATATAATATATAATATGACATATAATATGACATATAATATGACATATGTGAATATGACATATCACGAATATCAAGGCATGTTCGATATTGCGCTTTTTTAAAAAAACTAAGTTAGGTAGCACAATAACGTTTACGTATATTGTAGACAGATAAATTATCTTTGTTTTAAGGTATAAGAGAGCTTGTAGGGTTGATTATTTGACAAGAAAACGTTCGACGTATTTGGGTTAAATTACGATGCTGTTTTTGAAGATGGCGGCCAAATTATATTTTTGCATATATATAATAAGGCGCTCCTCTTCGAACGTTTTGTTGAGAAAAAGTAAACTTCACAAGGTTTATTGCACGAGTTCTACGAATTCTCACGAGTTAGAATTGCGCCACTCGAGCACTGGAATATATTGTGCTGTAATGCTGTTAAACACAGCCGATAAACTCATGAAAGCACATTTGTTTTCCTCTACTCTGTCTCTAGACTGACAACTGAAAAATGCATTGCCTTGATGAATACTTCAGCAATTATAGTACACTATGTCTATGTATACTGTATAAACATATGTACAGATATATATACTTTGTGCATATTAACTATTTTAATAATATGAAAAATCTGACTGTCCCAACTGGGAATCGAACCCGTGCAAGGTCTCCGAATTAACGCATCGGCGCTCTGACCACTGAACTACTGAAACACGGTCAGGACAGCCAGAATTTTCATATATCGCCGTTACACTCAATCTCTACAGTAAGACATCTCTCGTCTTCACAAGGTAGAGTGGCAGGTCTATGTGAAGTCTTGTCCAGGTCATCCATGGACAAGACTTCACATAGACTATAACCTGGCCCCTTAAAAGGAGAGACATTCCTGGTAGTGGTAGATTCATATTAAAAGTGGCTAGAAGTTCACCAAATGAAGTCTACAACATCCACAGCTATAGAGAAACTGCGAGAGATATTTGCAACACATGGAATACCAAAAACTGTTGTCAGTGACAATGGAACAAATTTCATAAGCAGCGAATTTCAAGAATTCATGAAGCGAAATAGTGTCAAACACATTCAAGTTTCACCATATCATCCGGCATCAAATGGGCAAACAGAGCGAGCAGTGAGAATTTTTATAGAAAGATTGGAGAAGATGACGGAAGGCGCATGAGAACAAAATTAACACCATTCCTTCTAAATTACCGCATTACACCACACGCAACAACTGGAGTAGCACCGGCAGAGTTGTTGATGAAAAGACACCTCCGCAACCAGTTCACATCTGATGTAACCAAACCTATAAGAGATCATGTCAGGGAAAAGCAATCCCATCAAAAGTCTACATACGACCATCATGCGAGAGAACGAGTCATCCAGGCATGTGATTTGGTATACGCGAAAGATTTCAGAAAAGCTAAAGCTTGGTATCCAGAAATGTAATTGAGAAGACAGGACTAGTGTCAGCCAAAGTACAAATTGATGATGGTAAAATTATCCGACGTCATCAAGATCGTCACCGCACCACACCAACTCAAGGAACCACTACTGATGCCTTGGAATATACTCTACTACCAACGGTTGAGGCAACTCCTTTGGACAACCAGAAACCAGAAGCACCAACACCCGTTGAATAGAGAGTACAACCAAGAAGACAACCCATAAGAGATCGTCAGATCCCTCAACGTTTATAAGACTATCAACTAGCAAACAGTTAAGTTACTTGAAGCCTCTTGATTTATCTATATCAGTGCTCTTCGTTAAAATAGTGTGATAAATAAAATCAGAAAACCTTTCTCGACAAAACAGGTTCCTGACTTGTTCCATTCGCACCATTTCTATGTCTTTGAAGATTCTTGAACACACTCTTAAACGCGAAGTGTTGACTATTGCAGAATTTTACTCTGCAGCCAAACAACGACATACAAATATTCGTCAAATTGCGTGCTCGTGGTTATATATATATATATATAGTACAATAGTACAATAGTATATATATAGTACAATAGTACAATAGTATATATATATATATATTATATATATATATATATATATATATATATATATTCCAACCCACGAAATTTTCCTTGACCTGCATAAATCTTTAGAACCTGTAATTTAATCGAGTGAAATGCCAAATATAATTACTTGTAATATACCAAGAATCTTATCCCGGCATTACCACCACTATATATACAGAACTCGTGACTGGGCTCTCAGCAACGGCTTCCGTAGCTCAGTGGTCAGAGCACTGCACTATAGCATCGCAGGGTCGCAGGTTCGATTCCAGCCGGAAGGCCTCTAAGTTGCATTTTCCGCAACTGGGTAATAACACCCTTTGTAACCCTGGCGAGGTGCATATAGTATTTAGCCTGCAGACGACAAGATATGGATCACCAAAACTGCACCAGGCCAGGGTTCAAGCCCCTGCACAAACTGCTCCAAATGATCCAGATATGTGACACAGTGCACTCATGAAGATGTAGTCTTAAATCCATCTGGAAGGACTGCATTCGTGTTGGAGACATAGGAATAACAAAAAACTTTATAAACAGGAAAAACTGGCGTAAATCGAATATTCTTTTAAGTACACTAAACACCAGAACAATAACGCAAGACTCGCGTAGACTTGAACTAGTCTACAGTGCCTCCCAAATCAATGCTGATTTTATCTGCCTACAAGAACACCGAATATATCATAAAGAAACGTTGCTCATGGAAAATTATCATCTGATCACTTCATATGCCACCAAAAACAGGAGTAATGCCAGCGTTGGTGGAGTTGGTATTCTTTTATCAACTTCTTCCTACAAAGCATGTATTAACACAGCGAAAATCTGCGACAGAATCATGGTAACAGCACTGATATGGTAATCCTCAAAGCAAAATCATCAACTGCTATAGTCCAACAAACTGGAACGAAAAGGAGAGGCTAAGAAAATGGTTTCAGCATTTCAAGAACCTTCTTACAAGCCAGAAGATGATACATCAGATGTTCAGACTGACCCATTTTTCTCTAAAAAGATCTCAGACCTGCTCCCAATCAATACAAAAGCCATTCAATCAGCAAGAGTTGAGAAAATGCCTGTCAAATGTCAAAAGTTCAAAAGCTCCTGGACTTGACGCAATCCCCGCATTTTTATGGAAAGAGGAAATCTTTCATGACGAACTGCTCTACTTTTGCAATAAGACCTTTGAGGGGAATAAACCTGAGGCATTTGCAACATCATGCTTAAAACCAATCCCTAAAAAAGGAGACCTTGGATATGCTGACAACTATCGAGGAATCACCCTTATAGCTATTGCAGCCAAGATCTATAATTCGTTACTACTCAACAGAATCTTCAAGTATATTGACCCTATATTGAGAGACAATCAAAATGAGTTCAGAAAAGGAATATCCACACTACCACAAATACTCGCAATCAGACGAATTATAGAAGAAATCAAGATAGCAAACAAAGAAGAAAGTCTGATATTCATAGACCTTTCAAAGGCGGTTGATTCAATCAACAGAAACAAAATGTTCCACATTCTATCCCTCTATGGCATTCCCGTTCAAATTATTCAAATCACAGATGGAACTACAGAACCGTTCATGACTCTTCAAGGTGTATTGCAAGGAGATACTCTTGCCCCATATCTGTTTATAATTGTGGTTGACTATATCCTCAGACAATCAGCAGACTCGATTCACACAAAAAACGGTCTCACCATTAAGGTAGGAACATCTCGAAGACACCCAACTATTTATGTCACTGATTTGGACTACGCCGACGACATTGCTCTGATATCGGACCAGATTCATAAAGCACAAAAACTCCTCATCTCACTGGAAATGGCTTCAAACAAAGTTGGATTATTCCTAAACGCTAAAAAGACGGAATATATGACCATCAATGTAGATGCGAATCACCCACCTATATCTCCTCGGTAGGTGGTAATGTCCTGAAGAAAGTCACTGACTTCAAATATCTGGGCTCTAGCTATATTGTCGATAGTAGGAATGACTTTCTGACTAAAAAAGGACAAGCTTGCAGGGATGCATGCAATAAGCTCCATCAGTAGTATAGAAAATGGGGGTACCAGCACACTTCATTTTTCATGTCTCAACTTTTTTTTCTGGTGAACGCAGCACTTTTTCCGTTTTTGGATTCCACATATAATAGTCGAGCAAATATGTGGAACCAAAAAACAGAAAAAGTGCTGCGTTCTCCAGAAAAGTTGAGACATTCAAATGGAAAAAGTGTGCTGTTATCCCCATTTTCGAGACTACTAATAGACGATGTGTCGCATAGTTTGGAGCCTATGAGACGTGTCTCAGCTAGTAGGCTACAGAGTGAGGTGTCTGGACGTGTTGCTAGACGTGGTGCTGCTGTGGGTGGGGATGTCGCTCGTAACAAGATTATGTCAAACAATATTGTGTATGATCCTGATATGGGCTTTATTTTAGGTCATGAGTTGAGTGGATTCCTTAATTCGAAAAGGCCTGAGAACTTAGCTATATTAAATAATAAAACGACTCTTATGAGAAGGTCTGAACGTAAACGTAACCCTATTGTAGGTGGTAATGTCGCTCGTAGTGGTACACTATCGAGTGGTGGTGCACGTGATCCTGCTATGGGTTCTTATGGTAATTTAGTTATACCGAATATTAAGATGAGTTTTTTAAATAGGATGTCTGACTATCTCACTGATGCTAAAACGTTAGGGTATGAGTGGATGGACCTTATTAGAAGAGGATCTAGAGAGAACGTTATTAATAGAGTCACCAGAATTAGAGAGGTCAGAGAAATTCGAAAGGCTAGACGTGATCTTAGACAATATGTGAGGAGGTCACAATTAAGTCAGGAGACCTCAGACAAAGAGTACGAGAGAATCACTAGTCTTATTGCTAAGATGAAACGTCCTACTATTGTACAAAGGAGAGTTGCTCTCAAAGGGTACACCAAATCGTATAGTGTTGAGGTGGTCTACAATAAGGATCCACTAAAACAACTAGTCAAGACTAGGGGAGTAGTAGACTCGACTTTACAGAGAGAGTTAGAGAGACTGAAAGGGTTAAAGTTTGTTGAGGTATTGAAAGTAACTCTAGAGAAACAAATTGGTGACGGAGAGTCTGTGTTTAAGACAGCATTCTTCAATAGTGTGGTCAAAACAGTGGTTAATAGTGTTGATGTTAGTGGGACTACGAGACAAGCTAGTGAGGAGATACAGTAGTAAATCGTATAGCTGTATGGTTGTCAGAAGGGTCTGGGTGGGTTGTGGACAATATTAGTGACCACTTTATTAATGTGGTAGTGTATAAGCCTCTTAAAGGATCGAGTTATATTGAGCTACCACTAGAGTTGAGGAACGCGTCGAAAGGTTTAGTCAACATAAGGAACAACGATGACAAGTGTTTTATGTGGTGCCATGTGTTGCATAAGTGTCCTGTAGGAAAGAATCCACAGAAAGAGTCGAAACATAAGAAAAATGTTAGCACTGTGAACTATGAAGGAGTAAAGTTTCCAGTGTCTATGAAACATTATAACAAGATAGAGAAACAGAACGGTATTAGTATCAACGTGTTTGGGTACGAGGACAAGCAGCCATTCCCTATCTACGTTTCTGAGGAGAGGTACGAGGATCATATGGACCTGCTACTTATAACGAATGATGATAAACGACATTACGTATATATAAAAGATTTCGATAGATTCATGTTCAATCAGTCTAAACATAAGTGTCATAAGAATTTCTGTAGGTACTGTCTCCAATGTTTCACCACTAGAGACGTGCTTGAGAGACACAAGGAGGTTTGTATGACGGTAAATGGTAAGCAAGCGATCAAGATGCCAGATGAAGGAGACAACGCTCTTGAGTATAAAAACTTTCACAAACAATTAGAGGTACCATTTGTGATATACGCAGACTTCGAGGCTATCACAGAGAAGGTCGACAACGTGACACCACTCATAGGATCGTACACTAGCGAGTACCAAAGACACACGGACTGTGGGTATGGGTACAAAGTAGTGTGCTGTTATGATGATAAATATAGTAAACCAGTAGAGATGTTTCGAGGTAAGAACGCGGTTAGGAAGTTCATGAAAAAGATGTTAGAGGAGGTTAAATACTGCAAGAAAGTTAGAAAGGAGCATTTTAATGAGGACATGGTGTTGACCAGAGCTGATAAGGTTAACTTCAAGGAATCGACTAAATGTCACATTTGTTTTATAAATTTTTGGTCTTGCCATTATATATTACTATATGTTTTATTTATCCACTCATTGTAGTATGGATCTCCTCTCCCGTCCCAACCTAGATCCTTGTATACTACACTATACAGGTTATACTCGAATCGTACCTTAACCTTACCAGGTTTGAGGTCGTTAAAACTACCTCTCAATTCTATACCTCTTCTAGAGCATATTCTTATGACATAGAAAATATATTTCGATATATTCTTGACAATCAACTTGTTTCTTTTAAGGGACCATATTATCTCTACAAAATCACTGACAACTGTTGGTATGTCACTCTCATTAACTAGTCTTTTGCTAGTCAACATTCTCTCTAGCCACTTACTGTAACTATATGAGCCGATTTCTTGTACATCCAGATGTTAGGTACAAAGTTTCTCACGCGTCCATAGGTAGTCTCTCCACACTTGTTACAACTAAATACACCATCTTCGATTTGGGTTCTGTGGTTACTACACTCGTAACAGTATGTGGTGTCGTGCCACTTTTTTGGTGTTGTGTCCCTACTTCCGTTCTTAATCTCGTCCAATGTGTACCCTAATGTAGTACCACTCCACTTTTTTGATGTCTCAATCTCATCCAATGTATACCCAGCATAGAACATTCTCATCGTACGTTCGTCAACCATCTAAGTTACTATACTATCTATATCTTTAGACTATAGTGTGGTAACTTTGTGGTTGTCGGTTAGTGTCTCCCACTCACACTTTATTGTCATGACCTGTTTTAGAGCGTCTGACAGTGATTGTTCCAACTCTTCTATCTGACGAGCTTGGTAAAAGAGTGTCTCTGTCAAGTTACGCTTTTTGTTAAATTCCATAGCCATCTCCTTCAAAGTTTTAGCGCTCATTTCTATACTACTCTATATATTAAGTAACCTAAAGGTAGTCCAACAGCTCCAATGAATACCATTTGGTATTTTTTCATCTCGTCCGAGAGTTTATAATAGTCTGATAACTCAGGCTCTTCACTAAATGTCTTTCCATCATACTGTATCGTCAGTACTTGTCTCAGTTGATCCAGAGCGTGGTTTGTGTCGTTTATGTCTGCGTTAGCATCTGACAGTTGTTGTCTTAGCTCCTGAATTTTATCTCTCTGACGAATCTCATTCTCGTAGAACTTTTCTTTCGCTCTCGCAAGACTTTCCAATGCTTTGTTGTGTCTCTTTATCTCTGTCTCGTAGCCGGTGTGGTTTAGCTTGCTGAATATAAATCCAGCTCCTGCGAATGCTATAGCGTTGAACAAACCACCCGCTATCACACTAGCCATTATATATTACTCGTCTCTATATTATTTTGAAAATGGATCTACAGGCAAGTATTTCTTACTCTGTGCCCACTTGACAAGTAGCGTTGAGACACCTACAGCAGTCGCTAACTTGAGGGTGCCCTTCACTGATTCAGGGGTGCCTAACGGTTCTTTTAGTACTTTCTTTGATGCCATTGACACGGCTACAGCTCCAGCAGTCACGATGGCTGCGTCGTATAGCTCGTTCATAAGTTATTTTCTGTCTATTGACGCCATATACTATACGATATGTTTTAATCGAGGCTGTCGAGTTTACGTGATGGTTTTATAACGACGTTCTTAGCCTCTTCGGTCACTACTTGTTCAGGGGTGGATCCAGACTAGTTCAACTAGTTTCCGGAAACTAGTCACATTTTGATAAAAAATAAAAATTAACAATGTATTACTAAAGTTATTTTTATTGATATTTTTACTTTTCACCGTGCGCAGTTGCTTGCACGTCTATTTTGCTAAATGATAGCCTGTATTATAGGCTTTTGGGGGAGACGTGGAATAATCGTGTGGAAATCTCAGGCAACTAGAGTGAACTAGTGCAAAACTTAGAGTGAACTAGTCAAAACTGTCTCCTATTGGTTATTCGCTTCAAATCAATCAGAGTGAACTAGTCAAAACTGTCTCCTATTGGTTAATCGCCTTCAACCCAATTAGAGTGAACTAGTCATGAACTAGTCAGATCATATAAATACGAAATGCCTCTCGCGTAGTCGCGTGGACAACCAGTTTGTCGAAGGAAGACTGTTTTCCTTTCAATATAATGGACTTGTTTACCAAACGATTGGCCGGTTTTCAGCTCCCGATAAAATTACGCTATATTCCAAATATCTGGAAACCAGACCAGCAGTTGTTTGTTATTCCTCAAACGTGCGAGGCTGTGGGCTACGAAGGTTCAGGTTTAATGGCTCGTGCGCTTCCCTTGGCTTGTTTATTCGAAGAAACCATGCCTTTGTTTAATTTTGATGGAGGGAAGAATGGCAACAAATTGAATATTCAAATTATTCAAATCTCCCCTTACGTTCTGGACCACTGCTTGTTCGAAGTTTGAAAGTTATGCGGTAGTATTGCGATGGCGGATTTTATGGCCAAATATATGACAAGGCGAGCGGTTTTCCTGCAAGAACGAATTAACGAAAACCGCGAGAAGATGAAGTCCATCATTACGACCGTGATTTTCTTTGCCAGAGTAATAAGGAAGGAGAGATAACAACCCAGACGATGCCATCTTCCAAGTGTTATTTCAATTTGCTATCCAGATGACCAGATGCTGAACTAACATGATTTTCAACCATTTGACCTTGCTACCTGCCACCCTAGTGCTGAAATCATGATTTTCAACTATTTAACCTTCCTACTTGCTATCCAGAATTCCAGATACTGAACTAACATGATTTTCAACTATTTAGCCTTCCTAGTTGCTATCCAGATGTTGTACTAACATGATTTTCAACTATTTAACCTTCCTACTTGCTATCCAGGTGCTGAACTAACATGATTTTCAACTACCTGTATTTGACCTTCCTACCTGCCATCGAGGTGCTGAACTCACATGATTTTCATATATTTGACCTTCCTACCTGCCGGCATATGATTTTCAACTATTTAACCTTCCTACTTGCTATCCAGATACTGAACTAACATGATTTTCAACTATTTAACATTCCTACCTGCCATCCATGGGCTGAACTAACATGATTTTCAACTGTTTGACCTTCCTACCTGCTATCCAGATACTGAACTAACATGATTTTCAACCATTGAACATTCCTACCTGCCATCCAGGGGCTGAACTCACATGATTTTCAACTACCTGTATTTGACCTTCCTACCTGCCATCGAGGTGCTGAACTCACATGATTTTCATATATTTTACCTTCCTACCTGCCATCGAGGTGCTGAACTCACATGATTTTCAACTATTTGACCTTCCTACTTGCTATCCAGATACTGAACTCACATGATTTTCAACTATTTGACCTTCCTACTTGCTATCCAGATACTGAACTCACATGATTTTCAACTATTTAACCTTCCTACTTGCTATCCAGATACTGAACTCACATGATTTTCAACTATTTGACCTTCCTACTTGCTATCCAGATACTGAACTCACATGATTTTCAACTATTTGACCTACCTACCTGCCATCGAGGTGCTGAACTCACATGATTTTCAACTATTTGACCTTCCTACCTGCCATCGTTGTGCTGAACTAACATGATTTTCAACTATTTAATATTCCTACCTGCCATCCAAGGGCTGAACTCTTAGTGTTGAACTGATGCAGCCATTAATTTGAAAACACTACATATATACTGTGCTTTAAATGTTTGAAATTATGGTATTATTTGAAATTAAGGTTAATTTTGAAAAACCAGGTCAGGGTTACTAACTATAATATTCATTGTAACATATTTTTACCAATCACCATCCGACAGTAGAAGTAGTACAAAATTACTGTGTTACAAATTGATTTGGTAGAGGGAATGCAATAATTGAAATATTGTTCCCATTGAAGTGTACTATGATGAGGTAGACTATAGTTAGGGTGTTTATGACCTTAATATTTTATATTTACTATTAAGACTGCCCTCAAAATGCAGGAACTAGCATTTCAGAGCCTTAGAAAATCAAAAAAAATTATATAAACATAAATGTCACTCTTCCATAAGTATAAATTACTGTAAAACCATACTAATTTTTATTCCAACTGTAAATTTAGACATGTATTCACGTTTTCTGACCTTCCAGAGTTCTGTAAAATCTTCCCACAAAATGCAGGAAATGGCATTTCAGAGACTCTAGATTTCAAAATTTTCCGGGGGGCATGCGTCCGTACCCCCCTAGAAATCTCGTGCCTTTGGCACTCGATTCTCGCGCCTTCGGAAACTAGTCACAAAAATCCCTAGATCCACCCCTGTTGTTTGTCTTGCCTCATCGTGTAATACATTGAACCAGCGGCTATAACCACTCCTATAGTACCTATGACGTATCCGTAGTTAAAACTATCGTCCTCTTTTATCACTCTCTCTCTCATCTTCCTCTCTTTTGCAGCTTTAGATATAGCAGCTAAGCGTTTGCCTGCCTTTACTCTCTTAGGATCTTTGGTCCTTGTTGTTGACGTTATAACAGGTACGAACTCACTGTCAGTCATCTATATTATACGTGGTGTCTTGTTACAGATGATCTCACAGACCATCTCACAGATCGTCTCACAGTCATCTCACAGATAGAGTATTCGATGAAAGTATCTTTGATGATTAGACAGTGTGGTTTCACTCTTAAATCTCCTATTGCAGTACTCACACAGAACTCTAGAGTCTCTCATATATGTCTCTATGAAATGTATTATCTCATGTTGGTCTGATGATAGTAATGTGTTGTACCCTTGTGATCTTAGTCTCCTTAATACCCTCATCTGGTTATTCCTAATAACCCCATTGCCTTTCGGTGTTTTGAACTCTATAGCAAAACCATTGTATCTCTTATGTAGTTGTGGAACTATCAAATCTGGTTGTCCACCACTGTAACCCTTCTTCCATCCGTCTATTCTTTTCATGGACGTGTCTTGATACTCTCCCAACCCTGGGATGACTATTGTTGGATGATACTCTCTAATATATTTCACAATGTCATAATGCAAGTCTGTCTCGTTCATTATTGATAACTGGTTGCATTGTGTGTACTGACCCGTCTTTCTAATAGACGGTAGGACTTCTGTGAATACTCATTCTTGAAACCTCTTGGCTGACTCTAGTTTTGATGAGAATATTAGAGCATATACTCCTGGTTCTGATATTTACCTTAACGTAGGAGTTACCCATCCGCCAATGTATTGATATCATATGTCTCTTGGTGGTGTCGATGTTATTTGGGATTGTACACGTGTACTCCTTTGCTGGAGCGCCACCACCATATGATAATTTATCAGTTTTACCTCCTTTGTATCCTATGTATTTGTCCCACGATCCATCATCGTTTGAGATAATCGCCTCCCAATCTTTCGTAGTTACCCTCATGGCTAACCTCACTACCACAAAAACGGATATGTCACAGTATTGCATACGTGGACAGTTAAAGTGTGCTCCAGCTTCAAGTGGAATTGGAGTTAGTTCGGGGGATAGGAAGCTATGACCATTGTTAACACCAATAATAGGACCATACGTTGGATCATATTGTACTAACATGTTTGTTTTATCTCTAATGGTTTTCACTTTATTTGTCCTTTTGTGGTATTCCACCATACTCACAGCATGCTTTGTGACGTTAAAATCAAATAGAACGTTATAGGACTGCACTTTAAAGTATTGCGATAAGTACACAGACTCCAGTACTTTTTTACTGATAGCGTCCAAATCATCGACTGGATCTGCTATGTTTTTGAGTGCCCTGAGCGCCATATCTATATCTCCAGACATCCTCCCACCGCTAACGCTTAATTTAGGGTCACTGTCTAGATGTCTCTTCGCTCTTCTTAATATTTTGTCACTCTCGTAGTCTCTGTCCTCAAATCCATAACTTAGACTCATTATGCTATAACATATATTTGCTTATTATATAGCCAGACACAGCCGAAACCACTAGAATTAGCCCCAACTCTGTCGTGTTGTCACCTGGTGTCACCTCCAGATGTTCTTGACGTGCTACATTTGGTGTCGTCAGACGATGTGTCACCTTTGGTTTATCAAGTGTCTCCAGATGCTCTCCACCTTCTTGGTGAACTTTCTTGGCCTTCGTCGTTGGCGTGTAGTTTAACCCACTATTTACTCCAAACTTCATACTCTGTGTAGCAGTCTTTAGCAGGTTGTTGTACCCAGGGATTTTATTCTTGAGGATTACCACGTTACTTGGCATTAACCACGTAGAGGGTGATAGCGCAAGATTTTGGACAACGTTAGTGTCTCTAATCGACTTGTTCATGTTGAGAATCCACGTTGACACGTCGTAGTTTATAACACTATCCTCCAGGACCTCCACCAACTTTCGGAACTCTTGTTGAGTCTCTAGACTGCCTGCAGAACCACCAACTATTGACACACGTGTTCTCGCTTGTGCACCAAGTGTGGAGTAAACAAAGGCTTCTATAGATTGATTTAGGTATTGTCGCCCAATGTTGGTAAAACCATTCGACACTAGAGGAACGTATCGTTTGTAGTCGTTCTTAACGTCGTTTATCGTGAAGACTCTCTCCTCACCTGTTGTACCATCAGCAAGGACTTTACCCTGGTATAGTAATGTTTTCTAGGAATCTTGTCTGTCTTACCATACAATTCTCCAGCATCAAACTCTCTACTTATCGATCTCATATTCTCACCACCTTCCATCCTTCTGAGAAGTCTTCTAACAGTAAAGTACAGATGAAACCTCATTACACTCGTGATAACAGGGTGAACTTCTTGCGAGGGCGACAAGTGTTGTAGTGACACTCCACAACAGAAACTCGCACAATACGTTGCGAACACGACCCTGTAGTAGATCTCGTTGTCGTCCCACTTTGACTTTGTATTTGACGTGGTGATTTGTAATATTGGTAGCTTTGAGAGAAAGTAGCTCTTTTGATTAACGAAGACTCTAAAGTTATTCACTGGGTAGTTCAACACGTTTTCTGTTGGATAGCCATCCCAAAGTCCCCAGTGGTTCTTGCGACCTTTTGATAGTGGTTGGATAGTTCCACCAGAGAGCCATATTATTGGGAACTTGTTATTGTGTAGCCAAATCCACATACTCTTGTCATTTTTGAAGGTATCACTAGTTATGTTTGTGCTTATGATGTCGTTGTTTCTAAAATATATATCAACACCATTAACCTCACCATCTTGTGAAACAGTTGGATCGAACTCAAACTTGCTCAAAGTGACGTGAGGGTACTTTTTCACTAAACTCAGCTTAGCCGCGCGTATGGCATTAGCTATCTCTTTTTGGTTAGCTATCATTGGTTTGTTTATCGTTAGATACTTAGTGTACTCTGGTTTACTCTTAAACCTACTCGAGTCTATCGCAACGTCACCACTGTTATCTCTCGTCGCGAAGAATATGTGTTTGTGCATATTATCATCAACGTCAAGAAAAACCTATTCTTATCAGCCGATAAGGATACTTTCTTCTAAACGCGTCCATTATAACATACAGTACGTTATATGAGAGTGGTAGTATTGATTAGTGGTTCAACGAAAACTATAGACCTACAAGAGTCAATTTTAGCAACAAACTCAGACCCTTACGTATTGGTGAAGAAGGCAACCATCTTTTGGGACTACGATAAAATAAGCTATAACAGTAACGATCACGTCTTTAGCCCTGGGTATCACACCTTTAAAATGATTGCTGACGACTTGAAAGAGTTAGAAGATGTCAAGCTAGTAGCTAACAGATATGACTCAACGTGTACGATAACAACTGATCAACAAATAGAACTGTTTAAATTTGGACAACTTTTAGGATTTGACGAAAACACTACAATAGCCACCACAAAAACCAGTCCAACGTTGTGAACGTTAACAGAGGACTGAAATACATACAAGTAACATCTAATATTGTGGACAGATCTAAGAACATAGTTAATGGTAACAAAAGCGATTGTATCGCATGAAGTACTGCCAATAACTAGCACACAGACATTAAAGGGCTCTGTACAACATTTCTTTGATATTGAGTCAAAGATCCCAATAAATAAAGGAGTCGTCAACCAACTAGAATTCAATATAACAGATCAGGATGACAACAGTGTCAACGTTGGCGAGGTGCTGTTAGATTTATACATCATGTAGTGTATATGAACATAGAGCAAGAACTAAGAGATATTTTCTATAATCCATCAACTGGTTACCAATCTGCTGAGAGGCTGTACCAAAAGGCGCAAGAAGATGGACTAAGCGTTAGTAGGACAATGATAAAAGACTGGCTAAAATCCCAAGACACATACACTAGGTATAAACCAGTTGTTAAGAAACATAAGTTTAGACAAACGTTTGTTGACTATCTGGGCGAGCAGATACAGATGGACTTGGTCGACATGGGCAAGTACAAGCACAAGAACAACGGGTACTACTGGATACTAACAGCCACCGAGATCCTTAGTAGGTATACGCTTTTGCAATACCTGTCTACAGGAAAGACACAGAAAACATGACTAAGGCTGTCACAGAGTTACTGGAGAAGGCTAAGGCTAGATTTGGTGAGTATCCCAAGTTAGCTCAGTTTGACGATGGTAAGGAATTCTACAACGTTGGTGTGAAAGATCTATTGGAGAAACACGATGTTAAGTACTTCAGCACGAACTCCGATAAAAAGGCAGCAGTCGTGGAACGGTTTAATAGAACACTTAAGACGTCTATGTGGAAGTACTTCTATAGTAAGGGAACGTATAAATGGATTGACATTTTAGACCAACTCGTTGAAAATTACAACAATACGAAACATAGTACTATACTTATGAAACCTAAAGATGTGAGCAAGGAAAACGAAAACGAAGTATGGACAACGTTGTTTGGACACCATTTCGGTGACTACCCACTACCAAAGTTTAAAGTAGGTGAGACTGTCAGGATATCAAAGTACAAAAGCATATTCGCAAAGGGGTACGAGGCTAACTTCACTGAGGAGCTATTCAAAGTGTCAAAGGTTATACGTGGTGACCCTACCGTGTACGAGATAGAGGACCATGAGGGGGAACCTATACACTGTAAATTCAAAAGAGTCATTTTGACTCCTTTGAAGGAGTCATTTTTTTGACCCCAGGACGACACCTCGAAGGAGTCATTTTGACTCCTTTTTGGCCTACTCCTTTAAAGAGTCATTTCTACCCTTTACAAGAGTCATTTTGACACCTTCAAAGGAGTCATTTTGACACCTTCGAATGAGTCATTTTGACACCTTTGAAGGAGTCATTTTGACACCTTCGAAGGAGTCATTTTGACACCTTCGAAGGAGTCATTTTGACACCTTTGAAGGAGTCATTTCTACTCTTATGTAGGGTCAGACGACACCTTTGAAGGAGTCATTTTGACACCTTTGAAGGAGTCATTTCTTTCTACTCTTATGTAGGGTCAGACGACACCTTTAAAGGAGTCATTTTAACTCTTCTTTGGGGTCATTTTTACTCTTATGCAGGGTCAGACGACACCTTCGAAGGAGTCATTTTGACCCTTCTTTTGGCTAACTTCTACTCTTATGTAGGGTCAGACGACACCTTCGAAGGAGTCATTTTGACCCTTCTTTTGGGTAATTTCTACACTTATGTAGGGCCGTCAGACGACACCTTTGAAGGAGTCAATTTTACCCTTTTTGGGTAATTTATACTCCTTTGAAGAGTCATTGGTACCCTTTATGAAGTTCATTCTACTCTATAACAAGTTGTGCAAATTAACAATGTT
Organism: Chrysogorgia sp. JL179-B06; assembly: GCA_035772405.1. NCBI lineage: Eukaryota > Metazoa > Cnidaria > Anthozoa > Scleralcyonacea > Chrysogorgiidae > Chrysogorgia > Chrysogorgia sp. JL179-B06. The sequence goes on from JAYKKM010000148.1 coordinate 3,055,026, forward strand.
ATTTGAATGATTCCTGTAATTTGAATGATACATGCATATTGCATATATAAAGAAACAAAAATAGAGATTGTGTAAAATAGTTTATTAAACTAAATATGTCAATATTTTCAATAATTTATTAACTAAATATGTCAACAACATACTGTACTGGTAGGTTTTAAAATCTACTTAAAAATATTTCTCAATAGTACATTATCGGTCCTAATCAAGGTAAACATGATATTATCATGCCCAATTAATGGACATTCAAACAACTGGCCCAGGTTAACATCTTGTTTTAGGAACTCACACATATTTCACTAAAAGATCATTTAAAACTAAGTAACGATATTCGGTTGAAACACTACGTTTATTTATTTCCTGCTAAGCTGTGGACCTAATTACTCTGTCCTAATTCATCAGAGCAATTATAGATCTAATGAAGGCATGAGTCAATGTGTCAAAGACTTTGGAAGAGTTTTGCAAGAAATAACTAAACGTAGTGTCAATTTTCACTAAAAATTCAATTAACATTATAAAAACATGAAATTTTCAGTTATATTATCAATGTTTTGTTTCAATAAAATGTTCTAACTGTTTTCATCCTTTATCTTCCTACCAATTGCACGCCTCTCATTTCTCCATGTTTGTGCCATAATGCCATTGTTGCCTCATTGGTGTATTCTGTTGCTTTATAGAAGTGCTTCAGGACATGAGCTGAAAATACAGTAAATAAATATATAAATTTTAAAATATTAATAAGAGGGATATAGTCCTACAGGTATAGACCTTTTTAATAAGTCTGGCGTCAGCAGCTCTATGACGTAGTTTGCGGCAAAGGAAAGCCCCGCGCGGCCATTTTGTTTACCTGCATTTTAAAGCTCAAGAAAGAAAGCCTCGACAATGGCAGGTTTTACGTAATTCTCTTTAGTTAATGCTAAAAATTATTTCTATGTCTATGATAGTTTGTATTATCGTTGTTATTTGTTTAATTCTTACTTTGGTTTGGCTGGTAAACTCGTATATCCGTCGACGTATGACCTTTGCTTACTCCTGTTGTTTAGATTTATATACCACTGAAAAGTATAATTTTCATTCATTTCCAGTTCTTGTTTTTTAAACCTACCAGTCTCATAAGCGTATATGAACACAGTGACAAGGTATAAATCATCGGTGAAGCCGATAAATCCGGGTATTGACAGTGAAATGACATTTCGTAAGTTTTCTTCTGATATCGACAGGAAAAGCACGAGAGTGTTGTTGTATAAGAAGAGACAACAACAAATTCTTACAGGTGAGTCGATCATAGACTGCATGAATAAGGCTTTGTAGTATTCGTACCCTATGTTGTATTTTATTGTACTTAAAACCGACCTAGTGATGACTGGTACTTTGCACAGAAAAGTTTTTCACACTGAAACTTTTCATTTGGTAATTATATTAAAAAGGTTCGAATTAAGAGTTTTAGCAGATCAGCGAGATTGTACCACGAGCAGTAAAAAAGGCAGTAATTTCACTAAATATATGCGAAGAAAGCCTGCACGAGCCCACCTGTAGTTATTTCAAAAGATAACTGTATTCTGAATTAAAGACCATGTGATCATTATATATCTCCAATAATATTGCTTTGAAAAATATCGAACATAAATATAATGAATTGCTTAAAAAATACGAATTACAGTTACAGTTACAAACCACAAATTCACTGCACGAAAGAAAACTATAGAGTCTTTACTTTTTCTTGCAGGCTTTAGCAGTCGAAATACTTTGCTATTGTAGTCGGTTTCAAATAGAGCTTCAAATAGTATCTCTTGCAGAAGGATTAAACTCGATATCCTCAGTTTTTGAAATGCAGCGAAACAATGAAAAACATACAAAAGTATGTTTACTAAGTACCTCATGCAGCATCACTAAGTCGGTTTTAAGTACAATGCAATATTGAATACTTGTTCATGCAGTCTATGTTACCAAACAATCGACTCACCTGTAAGAATTTGTTGTTGTCTCATCTTTTTCGCAACAACCCTCGTGCTTTTCCTGTCGATATCAGAAGCAAACTTACGAAATGTCGACATGAATTAATGTTCGATATTTTTCAAAGCAATATTATTGGAGTTATATAATGATCACATGGTCTTTAATTCAGAATACAGTTATCTTTTGAAACAACTGCAGGTGGGCTCGTGCAGGCTTTCTTCACATATATTTAGTGAAATTACTGCCTTTTTTACTGCTCGTGGTACAATCTCGCTGATCTGCTAAAACTCTTAATTCGAACCTTTTTAATATAATTACCAAATGAAAAGTTTCAGTGTGAAAAACTTTTCTGTGCAAAGTACCAGACATCACTAGGTCGGTTTTAAGTGCAATACAATACAACATAGGGTACGAATACTACAAAGCCTTATTCATGCAGTCTATGATCGACTCACCTGTAAGAATTTGTTGTTGTCTCTTCTTATCCGCAACAACACTCTCGTGCTTTTCCTGTCGATATCAGAAGAAAACTTACGAAATGTCATTTCACTGTCAATACCCGGATTTATCGGCTTCACCGATGATTTATACCTTGTCACTGTGTTCATATACGCTTATGAGACTGGTAGGTTTAAAAAACAAGAACTGGAAATGAATGAAAATTATACTTTTCAGTGGTATATAAATCTAAACAACAGGAGTAAGCAAAGGTCATACGTCGACGGATATACGAGTTTACCAGCCAAACCAAAGTAAGAATTAAACAAATAACAACGACAATACAAACTATCATAGACATAGAAATAATTTTTAGCATTAACTAAAGAGAATTACGTAAAACCTGCCATTGTCGAGGCTTTCTTTCTTGAGCTTTAAAATGCAGGTAAACAAAATGGCCGCGCGGGGCTTTCCTTTGCCGCAAACTACGTCATAGAGCTGCTGACGCCAGACTTATTAAAAAGGTCTATAAAAGAGATATTTCTAGAGGTATTTTTAAAAAATTCAAGTGTAGAGGTACAGTACTGTAGCTCTAAATACTTGCTTTTGTTAATTACTTTTTCATTTGAAAGGAAATAATGAAAGAGAAGTAATAGAGATGAGAATGCAGAATCAACCCCTCACTAACTTGACCTATAACATTGAACTATAATCCAGAACCATAGTGATAAATTAGGCAGATATGCATACGGTACCAGTCAATTTAACAATTAGACAACAAGGCACAAGTGTTCTATGCAAGCCAAGTTGTCTAACGCTCATCACAAGTTAATTGTTTTAGTATCAACAAACTAGTCAGTCAAACTTAAAATATGAAAATAAAGACAAACCGCAAAGTTTCTACATTGTTTTGATTTTCAAAACTGGTGCTTAATCACTATAAGTGGTCTATCACAAATAGACCCGTCTATCACAAATAGACCCATAGTAGCATAGCCAATTAGCATTGGCGACAGACCACTAGTTTAAGTTTGTTGTCTTGATGCCATTGAATGATAATTATCCAATGGCTTTGGTGTTACCGTGCTCTCTAAATTTAGATTACAACAAAAACCTAGTATTATTAAAGACTTGAGGGGACTTTTTGAGAGAGGCATACAGTAATAGGTCTCTTATTGTTAAAATTTAAACACATGTATAACAACACATATTTTTTCCAAGGAAAGTCCTAAAGTAAGTTATCGGCACTTTGAGCATTAATTGAGAATCCCTTTCGTACATTTTTTCATACATTGCTGTATATCCTGGCTTTTGTCCATGTTTTGTGGTGGGCACCAATATTTATTATAATCTGATTGCATTTTCTGCTTAGTGAATCAATCTTTTGCTGAATGTAATTATAACCAATTTCAATTTTTTAATTACCGTATAGCCAATTTCTGACCAATTATTAGTTTGACATTCACACAGTCCAGATAATTGCTTTTCCCTGTGACTGATAACTGGGCCAGAATATATTTCCAAATAAGGCTGACAATAAATTGGAAGTCTTCATGAATTACAGTGATAGATTTCTATGTGCAAATAGCACATTGTGTCGGTCACAAGAAACTACATATCACTTCAATATGCCATGCAAAGACTTTGCAGATATAATGTAAAATCTCACTCTCTAAATTTTGGTACAGGGGGAAATACATATTATTTCAATATTTCCTCAACTAATTCAAACTAGATAATACTGGGAAATGAACCCTGCGACCCTGGCAATATACAGTACACCAGCACACTGACCGACTGAACTATGGGAGCTTGGCTACAAGTTCAGTATATACCTGTACGACCATGGTGGAAATGCCAAGAATGAAGTGAATGGGTTTATTACTGAGAATATTTGGCACTTACACTCAATTAAGGCTCCTGATGGTTTTAAACATGAATGCATAACTATATTAGACTAAAGTACTTAAAGGACCATCTGTACACGATACGATTTGTCGTATACGATTGTCATCTTGGTGTATGTGATCAAACTGTACACGCATGTCAACATTCAACATCGAATCAGAAACAAGAATTGTGTTGTGTGCAAACAATTGCATACGCCAGTACGACAATCGTATACAACAATGTATGCCAGAATGACAATCGTATACGATGAATTGTATCGTGAAGAAGGGCCATAAGGAAGACTAGATGAGTACTGTACTCGTACTTACTCGTACCAAGACGAGTCAGGGGTGTGACACAGGCTAGTCTTGTAGTTGCATTTTTCTTAACTGGTTCCAGTCAGTTTATCACACTTACAATTTTCCTTCACTACAACTTAAATATGTCATCCAATTATTAAATGTAGTGTAAATGCCAAATATTCTCAGTAAAATATCCATTCACTTCATAATGGCATAATACCACCATCATATAATACTGAACTTGTTGCCAGGCTCCTGTCATAGGACTCCATAATCCCAAGAGCTGTGGGCTGTGGCTTAATTTGATTTCCAGCTACTAAACTGTTAGGCCTTGAAGTTATATTTTTCACAACCAATCTCAGTTGCATCTTCACACTCAAAGTTTTCCTTCACTATAACTTCAACATTGTCATAATTACTAAGTGCCAACCAGCAACCAGTTTCTCTTAGAATTAAATCAGTTTAATTGCTTTGATGAAGAGCAAGATTTAATATAACAAGACGCCCGCTAGGCGTTAACTCGGGCTCTTGAATTAGTGGCTTGTTGAAAGACATTGTAGGCAAATTCAGTGATTTGAATTCAGTATACACAAATCTATAGTTGTAGGTACAATGGTACATGTAATGATACAGCTGTCAGTGCAGGGGTGGTTGCAAACCCATAACACAGTGTTGGCCAACGGCTTTGATTATATGAAGGTGAGTTGGCTCAGTATCCAAGCTGGCTTACTGAGCGGAAGTCTGCCCCGCCAAATGAGCCACCCTGTTTGCTGACCTAATCCAGTTCTAGCCAACAGGGTCAGCCTGGCAAGCGAGCCGGCCAGTGCTCATGTAATAACAATTCATATGCTCAGTCCGGCAAACCGGTTCAGTTTGAGCAAGCATTAAATCAGTTAATCTTTTTCTCAGTTTTCTCAATAATACTCAGGTGCGCAAATACCTGAAAAAATTGTTACGTAATCATCTCAGGTGCGGAAATTTTTTTGTTTACATTTTTCTCGGGTGCGCCGTAAATCAAACCATTTAGCTGGCAGTAGCAAGGTGTCATAAGCTATTATAAAACAGTTTAAAGAAATGTAATTCAAAATCATTATTTCTTTGAAGTTATATTAACATTATGAGCCAGTAAAAATATTCATAATTTTGGCATATTTATTATTTGAGAGGCTTTATATACATACTAGTGACTAGTCCAGTAGGCCGGCCAGCTAATTGTAATATAAAGACAGATTACTGCAGAGTTAACTATGTTACTGTTTCGATTAGCGAGCCAACTCGCTTTCCATGTAGTCAAGGCCAAAATTCAGACCCGTCACTGGTAAACCAGCAAACAACAACTAACTCTTTACTCCTTGACCTTGATAGTTGGTAATTTGGGTGTCAGAGATTTATATACTGTGTGTTCATTTGTAAGCATTTGTGTATATTATAAAAGATATATAAACAATCGATACAAACTTACTGATAACCCAGAACATTTTGGAGCCCCATTTAAGCTTACAGGTAAAATATCAAGTGAAACAGGGTAAAATTCGATAGCAACTAAACATAGTACTTGGTATATATGAAACAATAAACTGTAGCGGTATAATATATGAAACAATAAACTGTAGCATCAACTTTATTTTGTATAACATAACAATCAACAATACAGGCAACAAAGCTTATAAAAATATTACAGTTACCTCAGAACAATTAACATATTTCCATGCAGCATTCATATGTTGAGTCTCATAATAAATTATTAAACATTTAGTTGACAAAAAGCGTATGGAAACAGATAATTTGATCGAGTACAGGTTCTCGAAATCGTAGACCAACCCGTTTCGAAAGCGATCGGGATTGTGAGCGTATATATATAAGATCAAGATACTTGCCAGTTGCCAGCCACATCAAAGATTTTCAGTGAAGAGCAATCAGATCACTGGATCAGATGAGTAAATAAAGCACAATGGCGCATATATGCAGTGTTTTCAGTTTCGCAAAGGTGAAAAGCCTGGGTACGAGGACAAAAAATGTTTTTGGATCATTTCACTGCGCATGTGTAGTAATCCCACATTCATAGTCTCGCTCACTAGTCTACAAATTTAGTCAACAATGATGCAATAATTGCCATTTCGCGACGACGACAAAATAATAAAAAAAATAATAAACAGAGCCCTTTTTATGACTCGTGCTCTCCCCCCAGGGGGGGGAAGCCCGAGTAATAAACAGTTCTAGTGCATTTTCCTTCAGGGGCTTAACTGGCTCATAAGACCTTTTTCAACAAACTTTCAAAGGTCTTATGAGCAATTGACGAAAACTGATCAATATAAATGTTTCAACAGCGACTCACTCGACGAATAATGTCAATGGCGTCCAAAATTAATGGTGAACACAGATTTAAGTATTATTAAACATTAAGAGAGCAGTAGATTATCACCAAAGTCATTAACAAATTATATACAACTCACCAGTCGCAGCAATCACGCGCCCGGATACGCTTTCCAGCCACCTTTAGGCGGTTTGACTTTGACCACTGCTTTGAAAACAACAGTGATCAACTGCATGCCTTCTTTCTTCGGATTAAACGAGCATAATCGCTAACAAAATCTTTAGCAAGGATAGTCGTCTAGTTGGTAGAAGTTCAGCGGATCAATACGTATTTCATCTCGCTTGTAGATAGGTTTCATACGTCAAATAAAGTTATAAAGATACGAGCTTCTCTTCGCACGCAGAACATGTAAAATCGCGAAGCGACGAATGCGAAACATCACGTGTCACTCTGATCACGTGCTATGTGGAATAAAGTACCGGTCGGCATTTTGATACATGTTCAGAAAGATTTTGACAATGTTGTCAGCTTGGCGGAGCCTGAGGATTTCAGTATTATTTTAGACCAGATTGGTGTAATATTAGACATATTTGGTGTGTAGACAACCATATATAAAGACAATGATGCATTCAATTTAATTTATGATGTTAGTGAAATCAGCTACTCAGTTGTTTTTCATGCATTACTAAAACAGAATACAGAATAGTTCATAATTATTCAAATATTTTTGAATAGAATAATTTTATATATTTAATTAGCAATTTTTACCTCAACTTATCCACAAATCAAGAAAAACTATAATGACTCCAAGAAAGAGCATAATAACTCCAACAAAGAGTGCTGTGACTCTAACAAAGAGTCCTCGGACTCCAACAAAGAGTGCTGTGACTCCAACAAAGAGTGCTATGACTCTAACAAAGAGTCCATCGACTCCTCCAGGAGTCCTATAACTCCTAGAAAGAGTTCATGGAGTCCACTAAAGTGTCATTTTGACCCCATGTTGGGGTCAAAACAACCATTAGAGTCAAAACCACTCCTTGAAGGGTCAAAATGACCCTTCGAGGAAAGGTGCTGAAATGACTCCTTGGGGTCAAAACGACTCTTTTGAATTTACAGTGTAATCGGTAAGTTTTATGAGGAAGAGCTATCAACTGTCGATAAAAAAGACGACGTTTATAAGGTTGAGAAGATACTGAAGAGGAAAAAGGTTAAGGGTAAAAAGATGGCTTTAGTTAAGTGGCTTGGTTATGATAGTAGACATAACTCATGGATACCAGAGAGTGACATTCAAAACATTGAGTAGTATATAATGGCTGAAGGAGGGTTCGATGACATCGAAATGAAAAACCTCAAGGAAGAACGTGACAAGTTTAAATCATATGATGAAGAACAACTAAACGATGAACTTTCCGATACTATTGAGTATTATGTTGATATTGGTAGCGAGTACGCTGATAATAGTATGCCGAGTGAAGTCCGTGTTGAATACGACAAAGTTAATGTCAGGATAACTGAGATAAAAAAAGAGCTAAATAGGAGACAACAACACAAGAAGAGTGAGACATCGTTCACAGACAATGATGATGGAAAAACGGTGACAATCACCAATAAGGGTAGTGGTGACGTCATGAAGGTCCCTTCAGTTGAAAACCTACCAATCGTCAATGTACCTAACCACCCTGAAAACGACTTGCGTACGGCTTTGAATAAATTCATGAAAGATACGTATGATATAGATCTTAATATGTACGACAATAATGTACTCGAGCTAGTTAAAAACTCAAGCATAAGGACAGGGACCAATAATGTTGAGTACAAACCCACAGTTCCTAGATCTTATTAGTGAAGTCGTTGAAAGGAATGAGACAAGTAGAGGACAGCCGATGATTGACACAAACTCCGACGACTCACTAATAAGAGGTCTAACAGATAATGAGACCCGTGAGCTACGAGGTTCCCTAAACCCAAGTGATACAATCGACTCAACCACTAGACCACAATTTCTAAAAGCGCAAGCCGATCATTTTCAGGACACTATTAACAAGACTAGAGACCTTCTCAACGGAGAGGAAGTCGATTCCATAGAGGAGTTTGAGTTGAATGAGAGAGTGGTAGGTCTCGAGACAGCTATAAGGACAGAACCTTAGAGCAATTGGAACGTGAGACTGTTAGAGAACAACAAGAAGAGGACGTCACTCGGTTACAAAAAATAAAGGAGTGGTTTAAGGAAAATTGGTTGGGTGCCTCAGCTTTAGGAATAACCATAGCCTCTTTTATCACTACAATTATAATATCCGCTAGAAGCGTTGTCTTCAAAGGTGGTCAAGCACTTGGAAAATTAGGGAAAGCTATAGCTAATCTAGCTACAAAGGCTGGCCCTCTACTGTACGTCTGGACTGCTAAATATGGTGGCGACTGTACTAAAGTGGGGAGCTGCAGGCGTATCTTGGTTAGCGTCTAATTTGTGATCCTAGCAATAGCACTAGCTTGGTTCGTCTACGATCAGTACAAACAGAGGAAATAAAACACGTGTTATAATATATAGTATGAATACTGATGAAAAAGAGTTGCTTCCTGGATATAGACGTCGTGAAATATCTGCTATCAAAGGCACAAGAACCCGTCATGTTGTAACGCTAAACCCCAACAAAGCCAATCCAGGGGAGGAGTTATACATCGATATCCCGAAAACGAAAGGTAACACTTGTTTGGTACCCTCCAGTCTCCATCTTTTATTCGACTTTAAAAGTTCGAACGCGAAATCATGGTTTCTTAACAACCTTTCGAGACTACTACTTGAGAGACTGGTGATAAAATTAGCTGGTGAGTCCGTGTACGACAATAGTGGTGAAAGCGTCATCGGTACGTACAAAGACCTCTGGAAATCTAACAGTGAGCGAGACCAGATGGTCGAATATGGTATAGCAAACGAGACGACAGTGGCGCGGCCAGTGGAGACACACAAAAAGTTAGCGATGGTCTGATGTTCTCTATCAATGACACCAAACAAAAGGTTCAAATCGACAAGATTCTAGAAGATCACGGTCTATACGCACCATACAACATGAACAACAATTTCAGGTATATAATCACACTCCCTAAAGCGTCTGATATTACTGTATGGTGGCTCAATCTGGATCAGCTGTGGCTGGCTATACGTTAGAGAACCTTGAGTTGGAGTACGAAACTATCGAGAGTCAAGAGATTGCTGATGAAATATCATCTCTATACGCATCAGGTAGATCTCTGTCATATGAACACATCACACTAATGAAGACTGTGGAGTGGGATAAAGGAATCACACTCGTGAATGTGAATATTAATCTACCAAGAAAATCGATGAAATCTGTCGTTTTACTCTTCACAAACAAAACAAGAACTGATAGTGAAGAGTTCGTCTATCCAAACATAGAGTCAGTCAAACTCACCATAGAAGGTGTGCCGAACATGGTATACAGTCAAGGAATACCGAAATCAAGACTCTGGGGAGAAGCGAAAAGACTATTCGGACAAAAACTAGACTCCGACCAGCATATGACTATCCAAAAGTTTTACAAAGACGGTTTCGCTTTGGTTATTGACCTTAGGTCTATCGAAGACAACGCGAAAGTCGCAACTGGAAAGAAGATTGTGAACACCCAGTCAGGAATATTGATGGAAATTAACAAAGAAGCCACAACAGCGAACGTTATGTGTACAATATTCGTGCTATCCGACGGACTCGTAAACCTCATCAACAATGATTTACAATCAATCCAGTACTAAACATATAGTATTATATATGAAAACACCTTTTAACATGCTGATTGTTGGTATGACAGCCTGTGGTAAAACGTACTACCTTTTGGATATGATAGAGAAAGACTATATGAATCACTTTGATTACGTCATTCTTATATGTCCAACATTTGAATGGAATAAGACATACATAGAATGGAAATACTTGAGAGACCCAAACTTTATCGCTATTCAGTGTGAGCAAGACAAGGTCGACGTAGTCCTCAAATATGTGACTGATATTTATAAAGGCACCAATTCATTAATAATATTAGACGATTGTGCTAGTGGGCAGGACGTTAAAAACAGAACAAGCGAACTAGTTAAACTAGCCTTTAGCGCTAGACATTACAACCTATCCACAATAGTCATAACACAACAACTAACCTCAATTAGTAAACCATATCGTGAGAACATCTCAAAGTTAGTAACATTCTACAACCCTAACAGAAACGATATGAAAATTATCGTAGACGATTATCTTAACGGAGTTGATAAAGTGGAAATTCAGAAAATAATAAAACAGTTGAAAGACAACGAGTACGCAAGATTGGAGATACTTCTAAGGCATCCATACTCATACGAAATAGTTATTCCGCGAAAACAAAACACAACGTATAGTATAGGACATGCCAAAACGCAAGACAAAAAATCTCGAGACAATTGACGAACTCATTGAAGACATACAAGAAGCAGAACAGGAAGTGATCGATGAACCACAAATCGATACACCACAAGTTGACGACACTCCACAAACTGATGTAGATAAGAAACGAAACGAACTAAGAAGACTCTCAGAGGACGGTGAGATAGATCAATCCGTCGCTTATCTTAAAAAGGCCTCAGCTAAAGTTATCAATAAGATCTATGAAGAGTGGGAGGTAAAAAGAATGGAGAAAGCGAACGTGTTCCTCTGTGATCTTTTAATAAGCAAGTTCGCCCACGCGTTAGGAGGGTTCGACGCTATTGAGTCACCTGAAAAGCTCGAAAACGAGTTGATTACTGACCAGTTATTAAAAAGAGATGTAGAGAAGTTTATATCATACGTATCCCCCTACCTCCCTTATTTAGGGTTATTATCAGGTGGACTGACAACTAGTAAACACGTATTTAGCCATATGGCTAGAGGGGAAATCCCCGAGGGGGAACCCCCAAACGAATGAGACAGTGCTATCTAATTACAATATGAACGGAAGCGAGTCGAAGGTGAGATATCGTATATCCGACACAACACGGACGCACTTTTCCAAATCGTGTAGATTCCTAATGGATCTGACTTTTGGAAAACCGTCCTTGTATCGCCGTGTTCTACACTACGCTCCAGCGCTCACACACAGTAATGATCGCTGGATCCCTGGAGAGTAGCGTAGAACGTGTGGAATCAGTGGAGGAAGAGATAACGAGACTCGACAAAGAGTTGTTGTTTCTTTATCAGATTAGAGAGCTCAAACGACAACTATTTGTTAAGAGTAGCGCAGAACACGAGGAATCAGACGAGAAGTCTAAACATACTGAATTGAAGAAAAGGATAAATAGTCATAACAGAGAGTTGTGGTTTCTCAATCATCTTAAATAGCTCAAACGATCGACATATACCAAAACAACTAATCTGGAAACATACAGAACGATTTTAAGTATAACTTATTTTGTTTCACTTAACGAATTTTATTTTGTCTCGTTTTAGTAGTCTCGAAACTGGGGAGTGACAGCAAATTTTTTAATTTTGGGTGCAAAGCACGAAAAATTGAAAACTGTGCTGGTACCCCCAGTTTCTATACTACTTCCATCTCATCTGGACATCGAGCATCTCTGAAGAAATCAAAGTCAGCTTCTTCCTTTCCTGTGTGGAAAGTATCCTGCTACGGCTGCAAAACCTGGACAATGAACAAGGAGTTGGAAAAAGATTGGACGGCACGTACACTCGTCTACTCATGCGAGTTCGAAATCTAAACTGGAAGCAGCATCCTAATAAGCAGAGAATATACGGAACGTTACCCCCGATTTCGAAAGTACTGAACGAAGATTGAGATTCGCTGGTCACTGCTACAGAGCGAAGGATCAAGTCATCTCCAAATTCGTCCTGTGGAAATTAACACAATTATGGACACACAAACAATATTCATAAACATAATAAAAGTGGCAGAGTGGCTACAACGGCATACACCAATGTTCCTGTTCAAGAGCTAATTGGCCCATATTTTAATGTTTTAATGATATCCAAGGGATAAATGGGAGAATCTATCCTAGATGGAACAAAGAATTTTTTTACTGACTATAAATATCATGAAAATACTGACTATAAATATCATGATTTTCACTGTTTTTTATTTTAATTTTTTGTTAAAACTGCCCCCAAAATTCAGGAAATAGCGTTTCAGAGGCTTAGAAAAAAGAAAATTTCCGGGGAAGCATGCCATAGATGAATTACCACTACTTGTCTGTCCCCCCTGTCGGGGACCTTAGCCCCTGCGTCGGGGAATTCATGGCACCACCCCTGCTTTACTTGACTCTGAAGATGACCGACGCTGAGGCCGTCGAAACGTCAGTCACCAAGTAAATCCCAGATGGGTATAAAGGTCACTCTTTCCGATCAACATGACTCCGCACGTACCAAACACAAGGTAACGAATAGTCTGCCAATGAAAATACTCTTTCTCCTTTTCGCGGGAAAATCTGCCAATTACAATTCACCTATTCGTATTTATAAGACTTCAACACGCACCATAGGAATCATTGTGATCAAGACCAAGCAGGATCTTCATCAGCTGACCACCAGCCCAACCCCCACTCAGTATGGCTTGCACAGATCACACCAATTAATTGGTGGAAGTAGTGCAGACCGTTATCGCGGCGATGATGACGGTCAGCTCATGGATCTTAACCTGGATCCAAGTACCGCTATTCGACTAGTGCCAGTCTTCCATGACCGCTGGCCCAACGCACCACGCGCGGTTACCTAGCTGTTAACATTGGTTATTGAATATCCTCATTATTTTAACATCTTCGCCCCAGACCCCACCAGGCTACGGCTTGCACCAACCTTCCAAACGGGTAAGTAAAAGGTGAAAGAAGAACCACTGAAGGATATCACCCTTTCAAGTACAGTCTTTGGATTCCCACCAGTCGAAATCCCCAGAGATGGACGCAATACTCACCGAATACTCATATAGAGCAGTGAGCAGCACCGTTAGTACGCCTTGGTAGCAACGCTCATGCAGAGCAATGAGCAGCACCATTAGTACGCCTTGTCAGCAAACGCTGTCATGCAGAGCAGTGGGCAGCAACGTTAGTACGTCATGTTAGCAACGCTCATGCGGAGCATGGGCAGCACCGTTAGTACGTTATGTTAGCAATGATGACTCTAGACTAGTGCCAGTCTTGTATGGCAATTAACTTTGGTTATTGCATAACCTCACTAAAGTGGAAAAATCACCACCCATCCCACACATTCCAGGTTTTTTGCACAGCTTAATTTAAATAAAAAATATGTAGTTAAATATTCAGCGCGCAAAATCTGTATGACAATTACTACAATACCTGCAAGAACACCACTCCTATTGTCCGTTATACGAACTGTGTCAAATTACTTCTGGCTGACACTTTATTATCTTAATTAATATATAGTTTACTGTTTTAATAAAGTTCTGGTTTTGTCGATGAAGTGCTCCCAAAGGTCACGCTAATCCCCATAGACTCATACGAATTGATTGAAATATAATAATGAGTCGAAATTTTAGGATGCCCTTGGGGATCATTACCTCCTAAGACAACCCTACTTGGGATCATTACCCCCTAGGACTAAGACTGTAACGATGAGTTGTTGGCATGACGTCTGACCAATTGTTATTGTTATATTTTAAAGGAATAGATTCTGCTTTCGTCAAGGACTGGTTTGTCAAAAATGGAATTGATTTTTTGTACTTCCAGTTTCATAATTTGGCCATAGGGTCGGGCATTTGCCCGTTTAATTTCTTGCTACAGTAGGGCATTTGAACACTTTTTCACCCAGGGGGATGGGAATTTGAACGACCAAATTTTCAAAAGTTCAAATTCCCGGGGTTGGCCCGGGGGGGGGGATGGTGAAGTTTCGAATTGATCGGTACATTACTAGAACAAAAAATGCCGATTCTACGCTTCAGCGAGAAAAAAGAATGGAGACCTTTAATACAAAGCTTCATTGGTTAGGATTCGTGGGGTATTTGTTTTCAATTCACACTATTTATTGATAAAACAGTTTATTTATGTATTTTCAGTAAATTGTCATGCAGAAAATTTTTTGCCACGCAGAATAAAATGTTCACTGAATTCTGTATACTGGCTTTCTTATTGGTGACCAAATAAATTATTGATAAATGATGACCAAATATATATATATATATATATATAGATCTTGCTATAAAAAAATAAACCAAACGATAAAACAATTATTGAACTCGGTTATCGCAAAATATCGTGATTTTTCAGTGCTAATAATCGATCTTCTCGCCAAAAAAACATCACTCATCTATTTGTGAAAACGCAGACCATCCTCAGTCTTAGATTACCAATAATAGGTACTGACAAATCATGATATTATGCTCAACCTCGTCCAATAATTGTTAATTATTAAATATTGTTACATAACGTCACGTACGAAAGATCACTTCAGCCAACTTGAATATCGACATCATTCTATTCTATATATGATAAATTTTACAAGTAGTTGAGTGATTATAGTTGATGTGATGTCAACATTTGGCCTTTTCCAACTTAAGATATATATATGCATGAGATGTAGAAATATAAGCTATATATAAGAAATATAAGAAATATGGCTATAAGTCAGTCTTGTTAATTGTCTCTCTTCATTTCTAGACCTGAAGAAGTTCTAATTTTCGATATTCTAGAGAAAACCAAAAACAACCTACCAACCAGGATAGAGTAAGTCCCAAACAATAGAACAATAAAGAAGTTTGAGTGAATATAAAACCTGAAATTATGCGACTAAGTACGAACCCTAGGTGAAGTGCGGCATACGAGGAACCTTGGTAAAAGGCAGCATCGTCTAGATGAGTGACTTTAGACAAGAGTGAACAACCCAAAGCGAATTGAAAATAAGGCATTCCTATACAGATGTAGATAATAAGAACGTAAATATTGATTCCAGAAAGGGAAACATTTTTCCAACTAAAAGCAAAGTACGATAATATGGAAATGGCGAGTATTTGTAAAAACATTAAAAATGCCAATAGCTTTCTTTCATCGAAGTAGTCGGCGACGATGTAAAGTAGTAAAAAGAGGACAAAGGCAAATAACGAGCTATTTAAAAAAAGTAATTTAACATGAATGAACTGAAGGTGAAAGTGTTGTGCCGCCAGTAAGGGAGTGTAAAATGTCACCGTAGTAGAATAGAATATGCTAAAAAATATCAAATATAATATACACAAGATCGTAGAGTTACAGCAGTGTTGTGGAGGATCAGGTGTATTTAGTTTTATAGCAAGATCTTGTTCATTATCATGTAATTTTGTCTTTTCACGTGACATCTTCTCTTTCGCAAACTCACTTGGTAAGAATAGCCCAACTACCAGTGTGATAAACCATATAATTGTCAAAACCACTCCGGGAGAGTTACCGGCGTTGATTTTCCAACCTACGATATTGACGTTAAATAGCATAAGACTGCTGAGAAATGGACCAAAAGCAGCGCCTAAGGTGAACATTCCGTCAAGAAAAATGAAAACTTGGGCACAATATTTTTCATGCGTGTACAATACTATTTGACCTTGAAATACTCCAGCAACTGCGTTGCCAATTCCACTGATAAAGCGACCTGCCAATGGAAAGTATGCAGAAACTGGGATAGAATATAATAAGTTTCCAACAACATGCAGGGTAAAACAGATGATGGCGATACATTTGATATTTCCAAGTCTGTCAGCCAGTTTACCAACAATAGGAGAAGTAAGTATAGCGGAAATACTGAAGGCAGATAGTAATAATCCAAGAAAAGCTTTAGTTTGTCCGAAGGATTCCATGTAATACCAGGCTGTTGGTAATATGAAGTATTCTTCAACTCCTTCCATAAAAACACGATATGAAATGAAAAGAAATACCCAGGTTTTCATTGATGTAAAATACATTTTCAACGTATTTTTATCTCCAGCTACAGAGAGAATGAAATGGTATGGAATTAGTAAATAAAACAGGAAATGACAAGTGTTCAATATACAAATATACGCAAACACTTTCCACGATGTGATCTGTTTGTTACATGCATTACAAGAATTGTTTGACATTTTCAAATGCTGAATGAGAAATATCAAAAGTCAGATAAAGTATACAACCCCTTTTGGAGCGTCTTCATAAACAATTCATTAAAGAAAACTAAACATGTTCACTGAGTAGTAAATTGCATTTTATAATTAATTTAAAAGGATAGAATAAGATAACAACAATAATAATAATAATAATAATATTATTATTCAGGATACGCACGTGCACAGAACATAGCACATAGCGCACAGCGCACAGCGCACAGCGCATAGGGCACAGCGCACAGCACACAGCACACTGCACATTGCATTGCATTGCATAGCATAGCATTGCAAATTATATTAAGTCACGTAACATTACATTGCATCACATCACATTGCATTACTATTATAAACTGTACAATATGCTCTCACATGCACTTTGAAACTAATTAAATTGGTGGATTTTCAGTTCATTTTTAAATATTGTTAGCAAGATAAGATAGTTAGAAAGACACAAATAAACAACTTCCTGTCCAGCTATATATATCAAATTTTCACTCGCTTTTACGCTAACGTTTCTATAGGCTATTGCAGGCTGTACGGTAATTTGACGTATCAAATTCTCACATACATTTTGATTAATCGTGACAGTTTGATCGAGCTGGGCAGCAATTAGATGTAAAATGAGCGATATTAAAAGTTGTGCCCCAAAATGACTATTCAATACAAGCTCAATAACAACAGTGATCCCCTCGCCCAGCGAGAAGGCCGAAGGCCTTAGGGCGAGGGTACTAATATCGACCGGCGTTAAGCGAGTCCTGATCTTGCATCGGGTTTATTTGTTCATATATATATACATATACAGGCCTTGAAGTTTCATTTTTCGCAACTGGTCCCGGTTTGGTCTTAAAATGTATGTATTCCAACACTCGAAATTTTCCTTCACCATAAATCCTTTCAACATGTAGTTTGATCGAGTGAAATGCCAAATATTACCTATAATATACCCAGAATCTTATCCTGGTATTATCACCAGCATACTACAGAACTCATAACAACAATGTCGGCGAAATCTTGCTTGAGGTCTTGAGGGTCTTGGACCTCATTACGTCATACTCGAGCAGCTGTCGTGACATGTCGATAAGATCGCTCGGGTATTCGAGAAATAAATATAAAGCAACAACAAGCTTACAAGCGCTAAACTAATCTGTCGACATTGTAATAACTACAACATGCAAAGGAAGAGCAAAGAAGCAAGGTAAGCGTATTACATATATTTTTATCTATATTTTATCTGTCTTTGGTTATATTGATGTTTACACTAGAAGCTTTTAATTAAGTCAACTATTTATGGTGTTAATTAAACGACTTGAGCTTCGTTTAATCATTTGGTAGTGTCTGTATCCATAAGCGGGAAACTAAGATACACAGTACAATTTATTGAATGGATTGTTTATATATTATTTCTCATAGAACACAAATTTATCTTCACTGATTTCATATCAAGTTACAAGTCTAGTGTCTGTTTTATTTCTGATGACTTATTTTAATATCTTAATATTTTAGATCTCACGCATCTGGAAATTGTTTATATACTGTAGTCCTAAAGCACAAGGCAGACCATCAAATACCGTTCATATAAGAATTATTCTAGAACAAATTTCGCAAATGATCTTGAAGGAATTAATTGGGAAACTGTTGAAAAGAACCAGATATTAACGCTGCTGTTAGTACTTGGAACGCACTATTTACTGAATCAGCAAATCATCACGCTCCTATAAAGCAAACGCGACTTAAAGGAGTTCGTCACCCATGGATGAGTTCACAACTTTCCAAAGAAATGCAAATACGGGATAAGCGATAATCTCGACGGGCAGGGATCGATTTCTCACGAAAAGTTCATATATATATATATGGTAGGGTAACTCCTTATAAGGTAGTAAAATGTCGTTTTGGGTGATCCGTTTGAATCGGACAAAATTTGAAGTCAACCAAATGGCGGCCATTCGCGAGTGGTAATTTGACGAACTACATAAAGAGGTTTTTACGAAGAGTATACACCTTTGCGTATATAACAGGTACGTGTGTTATGTATTTAGACTCGCTAATTCCAAATCTGTTTTCAGAATTGAAAACGGTTAAATATTTATCGAGATAACGTTCAAAATAATATACGACAATAATATATAAAAATAATATAAGTAGATAAACCGTTTTTACGAAGGGTATATGCACCTTCTCGGAATATAATACACACGTATTATATGTATTAAGACTCGGTAATTCCGAATCTGATTTCAGGATTGAAATCGAGTACATATTGGCCGAGATAACGTTCAAAATCTACGTGCGATATCTGTTAATGGAAGACGAAGTGTTAGGATCGGCAGCCGGTTATTTAATCAGCAAACGACTGTAAATACGTATTATTATTTTGCCTTCTGTCGAGTGTGCTGTCTTAGCGTAGTGGTTAGTTTTAAAGTGCATATAACGTCTGTGGGGATTTAACATATTTGTAATCTATGGATTCTCCTGAGATAAATTGTAATATATCTTATCAGCTGAAAATTTCATCTTCATAGACTTTTTTGCTGTTAAAGTTGACGGAAATGATGTCATAGCGGGCATCTGTCTATATGTAAACCTCTTTACAGATTCCCGCTATGACGTCATTTCCGTCAACTTTAACAGCAAAAAAGTCTATGAAGATGAAATTTTCAGCTGACAAGATATATTACAATTTATCTCAGGAGAATCCATAGATTACAAATATGTTAAATTCCCACAGACGTTATATGCACTTTAAGGGTTGCGATGCCGAGTATGCTGAGTTCAAAAATCCCACAACGGACATCCTTTCTGTGAGTTTTCTTCTTTTAATTTATCATTCCTTCATTTTTTTGTCTTGATTTTTAATGGCTAGGCTTAGAGTTTGGTTAGTTAGGGTTTATTTTAGAATTATTGTTACGATTACCGACTGCCGGTCATACGCGGTCTGTGGGTCCTGGGGACCATGGATGTGGAAAAGAAACTCTAGCTGGGGAGAGAAGGCGGGCGAGGGGTTATTTTACTCCTCGCAAGCGAAGGTGATAATCTCGCCGGGGCAGGGATCCATTTCTCGCAAAAGGTACGTTTGTATATATAGCTAATTCAATTAAGGTTGTCCTTTAATTAAGGTCAAAACTCAAAACTCAAAACCGGAAAACCTCAAACTCTAAGCGGGAAAAGCATGATGGGAGCTTATATGTGGAGGTTAGTTTGAATTATTGCGGGTCGCTGTATGTTGGTGGCATACTAACCTGCACACGCAAGCGCCCATCATGCTTTTCGCGCTTAGAGTTTGACCTTTTGTGGTTTTGAGTTTTGAATTTAAAGGACAACCTTAATTGAATTAGCTGTATTGCATTCAAATAGCTGAATTTGCCCACTAGCCCAAGTATCCCGAGTCAACGCCTAGCTGGCGTCTTGTTATAATTTTAGAGATCGAATGAAATGAAACATGAAGTGTAAACGCAGAAATAACTCACGCTAAACCATAGCATTGTCACGAGAAGTACACTGTAGTTGATAAGTTTTTTCAAATTGGTAGCGTGGCCGACTGGTCTAAGGCGCTGGTTTAAGGCAACATACATTTCGATGGCGTCGGTTCGAATCCCACCGCTACTCATTTTATTTTATTGCACGATTATCGTAAATTTTCACTTTCTTAATTATCCTAGATGTGGAATGAAATGTATGACATATGCGAATACGGGTTTATACGGTTATGTAAACGTAGAATGAACTCATAGTATACCATATAGCATTGTCACATGAGCTATTCTGCATTATATTTAACGAACTGATATAGTGGCTGCAGCCATGAATTTCGATGGATGGGTTCGAATCCCAGCACTGCCATTACTCATTTTATTTTATTACAAGATGACACGACATGAGTAGCCTATTTTTCTTTATCAATTCTAGAGATGGAATGAAATGTATCACATGATGCGAATACGGGTTTAAATTTTATACAAACGTATAAAGAATTCACCATGTATACCAGTTACATGATGGGAATATGGATTTAAATGTTAGGTAGTAGCATAGCAATGTCACGCTAACTATAGTTGATAAGCTTTTACAAATTGGTAGCGCGGCCGAGTAGTCTAAGGCGCTGGTTTTAGGCAGCAGTCATTTCGATGGCGTGGGTTCGAATCTCACCACTGCCATTCCTCATTTTATTTTATTGCAACATTACCGTAAATTATTTTTCTTAATTAATTCTATAGAGATGGAATGAAATGGATTACATGATGCGAATCCGGGTTTAAATTTTATATAAGCGTAGAAAGAATTCACCGTGTACCAAATACATGATGGGAATACGGATTTAAATTTTAGGTAAACGCAGAAAGAACTAACACTAAAACATAGCAATGTCACGAGAACTATAGTGGATAACGTATTGGGTAACAAATTGGTAGCGTGGCCGAGTGAGCTAAGGCGCTGGTTTAAGGTAGCAGTCATTTCGATGGGGAGCCTGCTCGAATCCCACCGCTGCCACTACTCATTTTATTTTATTGAAATTTTATCTAGCGATTATTTTTCTTTATTAATTCTAGAGATAGAATGCGATATATTATCCGAGGGTGATAATCTCGCCGCGGCAGGGATCCATTTCTCACTAAAGGTTTGTATATATATATATATATAATCTTCATTAAAGTCTGTCTGACGATCGCGTAAGCGTGAAACTCGGAGTAACAGCAAAGTGATGTCTTGTCTTTAATTTATCTACAATTTATATATATATATATATATATATATATATATATATATATACGTGTAGGTTTTGGTCTACGAAATGCAAAGAGTGCTCAACAACATATAGTTAGAGCAAATAATAGATTTTCGCTTACCTCAAAACTGGTCTGCTACAACTTGTTTCATCTGTAAAACTGCCAATTTGTGACTGCCTGAAGATTCTTTTACAGATGAAACAAGTTGTAGCAGACCAGTTTTGAGGTAAGCGAAAATCTATATATATATATATATATATATATATATATATAAATATATATATATATATATATATATATATATATATATATATATATATATATATATATATATATATATATATATATATATATATATATATATATATATATATATATATTTGAGCGGAGCATGGTAGCACCAACTCCTTATAAGGAAGTAAAAAGTCGTTTTGGGTAAACCGTTTGAATCGGACAATATTTGGATTTTGGGCGAAGGAGGCCATTGGCTTTCATAAAGGTTATACACGTTCGCGTAATATTATGGGCACGTGCGTTGGCCGAGATAACGTCCAAAATCTTATCGACAGAGACTACAAATACAAATATGCGGCGGTCTGGGGACCATGGATTGGAAAATAAATTCTAGGGGTGGGGTGGGGGTGGGATAAGTGGTAGAAAAGGCGAGCGAGGGGATTATTGCGGATACGTATTTCTAGTACAAAAGATAAATGGGATTTATACAGGAAACAGAAGAACTTTATGAATAGAGAAACACAGCGTTGTAAGTCAGAGTATCATACTAAGCTTATGGATGAAAATAAGCAGAATCCGTCGGCGTTATGGAAAACTTTAAACGAAGCTACTTCGCGGAAAAAGAGTCCAGGTATTTCATGTTTGGAATAGGATGGAATTATTTATTCTGATGCAAAATCGATGGCCGCTATTTTTAATGAACATTTCGCTAGTATGGGTACTAAGTTAGCAAACTAAATACGCCACCGTCGCCACCACAGTTACTAGTTCAACTTGGTTTAATGGCGATGCAACTCCCAAGTTTAAACTGCAACCAGTAAGTGAGCAATTTGTTTATAATCAACTTAAACAATTAAAATCAAACAAATCAATTGGGCTTGACGAAATTAGTCCACGTCTGCTCAAGGATTCTGCCCATGTTATAACATCAAGTCTTACTCGGTTATTTAATCGATCTCTGGCCAACAAAATATTCCCATCTATATGAAAAAAAGGTAAAGTGTCGCCACTATTTAAATCTGGTGACCGATGCGATCCCAATAATTATCGACCGATAACTGTTTTATAGGCACCGATAACTGTTTTATCGGCACAAGCAATTTGGTTTTCGGCCGACACTTTCAACGGGACTTGCATTAACACAATACACTGACAGTATTCTTGGAGATATGGATGCTGGTCGCTTTACTGGTGCCGTCTTTTTGGATCTCAGTAAAGCGTTTGATACTGTTGATCACACCATATTATTAGATAAGCTTCGTTTACTTGGAGTCGATGAGGATTCTCTCGCTTGGTTCGGATCTTACTTATCTGAAAGAAGTCAAGCTACATCTATCGGTGAAAGTATTTCATCTCCATTGCCTATGTTTATTGGTGTCCCCCATGAAGGAAGCATAATCGGTCCGTTGCTTTTTGTAGTGTATGTGAACGACCTACGATCGTGCAATCTGCAAAGTAAAGTCGTTTTGTACGCGGATGACGCTGCTGCAGTAAATATGTTAACGATTTGGATAACAAGTTGAATGCTGATCTTGCTGTACTTTCCAGGTGGTTCTATGACAATTTACTAACACTTAACATCTCTAAATGTAAATTTGTTTTGTTTGGGAGCAATCAAAGGCTGAAGAAAGTGCAAGATGTTAACATACGTGTTGATCAACACGAAATCGAGAACGTGGAATTATTTAAATACCTTGGCGTGATTGTCAAGCAGAATATGTCTTGGGTTGACCATGTGGATTCCCTTTGTACAAAAGTTGCACAAACAATCGGAACAATTAATCGTGTGAGGAAACTGTTACCATTGCATGCTAAATTGACTCTATACAACAGTCTTATAAGCCCCTTATTTAGCTATGCAGACTTTGTGTGGTGTGACAAGAACAACGCCTGTTTGATGAATCAACTACAGTACAAGTTTTACAGAACAAAGCAGCAAAGACTATATTGGACGTGCCTATGCGTTCATCTGCTACGGAGGCTTTTAATCAATTGGGTTGGAAGCCATTGGATAAAATTCGCTTGTTTCACAGGCTTACAATGGCATTCAAGTACTTACATGGCCATATCGACATTGAGCTGGACGTTAAGTTGAACAGAAACGTTCATAATTATGACACCAGAAGACGAAACGATGTTCGCTTGCCCCTAACTAAACGTAGTTGGGGTCAGCGAAGGTTTCTATATCATATTTTTAAGGACTGGAATAACCTTGATCATTCTATTGGAGAAATGGTTGCCTATTAAATTTTAAACATTCTATTAAGAATAATTCTTAAATAGATACATATATCGGATTGGATTTTATATTATTAGTAATAGTGACTTTTCCTTAATGTAATGTCTGCTTAAATATTTTGACACTGTATTATAGTAATTTATTATGTAGGACCTCTCTGAAAACCACGTACGTGATGGGAGCTTCCTGTTAAAATATTACTTTAATAATAATAATAAAGCCTCGAAGTGTGTTGTTCGGTTCGCTACAAATCTGGTGGCAGCGGTAATTAAAGGGTAAACCGCATGAAAAGGAAAATATGTCTTCTATTTTGCCTGGACGATTTGACAACGGCGATTTTGTGTATTCGACTCGGCATGCATGTTGCGCGGCCAACGGGTGGAAGACGACCGAGGAACGTGATAACAAAATCCTCAAATTACTGTACCAGCATTCCTTCCAGGACGAGTGGCCAGCCATTTTCACGCTATTCCCGCGGAACAGAACAGCGTACCACATCACACGAATGCTGTAGCCGAATGAAATAAATTCATGTATCCTACCGCCAACCGAGAGAACTTTTATGTGGAATTCGAATGTTGTACTCTACAATCTGGCGAGGATCCGGCGATTTACAAGTGGGAACTGGAAAACCTGCTCGCCAAATCCGATCCCACTTTACCAACCAAAGCAAAGAAGGCTTTGCTTCATGCGCGCCAGTACATGAGAGGCCTTCCAAGTACAGTAAAATTAAAACTTTTGGAGCACAATTCGACACCGACTATGGATGAAATGCTTTCCTTCAACCTATACTACCCCAGGGTCCACGGGGAGATATATCAGCGCCACAAGTAGCGCCTCTACCCACAACGATACCACTGTAGACCCGCAATTGTCACTATTGGTCTCATGCAATGGTCGCTGGTATTGCTTAGAAGCAACGATCCCTTGAAGACCGATTAGAGTTTAACAACCAGCCAATTTTCTATAGTCCGCATGGTCGTCGCCGAACCCAATTTTCTAGTGCAGTTGGCCTTTCGACTGCGCCGGCCACATTTCAACGAACTATGGACATTGTGTTGTCCGGATTAAACTATTCTATTTGTTCGTGTTAACTTAAAGTGCAACTGACACCAAAAATTATAATGCTATGTTTGAAAGAGCACTTAAAATGATGAAGAATGGCTTTAACAATTCTTCGATATCTATTTTCGTTCTCGATCTATTCAGTTATATGTGATATGTTAATGAGGCTCATGATGAGGCTAACTATACCGAGTTAGGAATCGAGTTAGGAATCGAGTTAGGAATCGAGTTAGGAATCGAGTTGGGAATCGGGTTAGGAATCGATATTAAAAGTCAGTAAAAGCCTTTTCTATAGGTTTTGTACAGCTGACCAGCCTGACATTGTCATTGATATTTAAAAAGCACGAAATTATTTCATTAATTTAGAACAAGGTACGGAATCCATCTTGAAAAGGAAATTCCGCGGGATTTTGCTGATATAAACTCCTCAGGAAATCAACATTTTGACGCATATTTTTATATCCCCACCACTCGACAAAGAAGAAATATTAAAGAAATTTCTCGACAAAGAAGAACTTCTCAAAGAAGACAAAGAAGAAAAATTTCTCGACAAAGAAGAACTTATTAGTAGCCCGGCAAAGTGGACTGAAAAACTGTTTGGCTCGTTCTGTCGCGCGTTTGTTTACTTGATTGTGTGAATAAATATTGCTGAAATGGACTCAGATAGAGCATCAAAACCTCTTCGTGAAGACGTTTTCGCGAGTTAGCCGTCAAGACAATAACAATCGTAATTTTATTAACGATACTTACAAAAATTAAAACTGCAGTAAAACTGCAGTGTAAAACTGCAGTAAAATTAACGTAACTTTGCCCAAGTGAAGCAACATTTGCTATAGGTAATTGCGAATTTTGGGTTGAAATCATCGTCGTCAACTCAAACTCATCCCGGCTCTCCGAGCTAGCCTGTCTCAAGCCCGTTTTCCACTTCACCATTTCGCTCACCGCTAGCGAAATATTTCCGCAGTGACATAATTTTTTTCAGTTGTCGACCAATGAAAACAAAATATTTCTCTAGCGCCGAGCGAAATGGTGAAGTGGAAAATGTGCTTCATGTACTGTAAGGCCCATTTACACGACAAGAGTTTTTGGTACGGCACTCCAAATTTTGGCCCGCGGACCTATATTTTTTGGCCCGGCACTCTTGATTTTTGTCGTGTAAACGCAAAATTATGGGTCCGCGGGCCGAAAATTTTAAGCGGGCCGAGACCGCCTGGAGAGGTAGTCTCGGCCCGTCAAAAAGCGGTTGCGTCAGCAATTTTTCTACCTGATTGTGCGGGAAATTATGGCGGGAACGACATGTTCGGGTAAACATGGCGTCCAAAAACAGTAGAGGCAAAGTATGGTCTGACGAAGAAACCACACTTCTTCTTAATTTCTGGTCCGAAGAGGCAATCCAAATAGCGTTGGATAAAGCTAAATGTTCGAAAGATACAAGTCGTGTTTATCGGACTTTACTGGTGAGTCTTCTACATGTAACTATATGTATGAATGATGTATAATATGCAAATGTTATAAATGTTTGCCATATTCATGAAACTAGAGTAGAAATTTTGGTAGCCCATTTATGACTTTTGTCACTTAAATCACGAATCTGATATTAATATAGACCTATATATCTACCAACGTTAGGCATATTAAAGCATTTAATATTTATTTATTGTAGGGACCATACATATTGTCTTATTTTCCACTATAGGAACAAATGCAAGCTAAGGGACATGAAGACCTTACACTGAAAGAAGTTATCAATAAAATGAAGAAATTGCGCCAAAAATATAAAACTGAAAAGGATAAAAGCAGAAAGTCTTGAAATAACAGAAAAAAGAAGTGGAAATATTTTGATAAGTTAGACAGCTTTATGTCTCAAAGGCATAATGTTACTCCAGTTGCCATCCTTGATACAATGGATGAATGTAAGAAGAATGATGACAACTGCAATGATAATGATCCTGACTTAGGTATATTTTATATTTGGTTGTTCTTAAAAAAATAGTTTTGCCATCATGTGAAGGACAGTAGGGGGTGGGGGGCAAATAGTTAGGGGGGGCAAATAGTTAGGGGGGGCAAACAATTCGAGTGCCGCTCCCCCAGGAAAATTCTGAATCTTCGGTGTCTATAACTGCATTTCCTGTGTTTTTGAGGCATTTTGAGAAGAACATAAAGGTTTTACTAAGTCACTTTTTTTACCAGACTGGAACATAGATTATTTCCATGCAATATATGAATCTAATGTATCTTAATAAAATCAAGAAAGAATTATTATTTGTGATATACCAAGCTGTGTTTATTTATTACATTGTAGTTAATAGTCTAGTGGAAAAGTATGGAAGAGGCAACACATTCCATCATAAATGTCAAACTTGTGATTATGAAAAAGAAATGTATTCCGATGGTGTTCATGCTACAGAAGGTGGCTCTCTCATGGTTTATGATGAAAAAGAAGGATTTTCATGTCCAAACTGTGGGATTGATCAAAGTATGATCAATATTTCTTTATATGATCACTATTTAACCCCTAAAGGACCATTCATTGTTTATAGGGAATACTGGGTTGGCAAATCATGGGTAGCATTATTCATTATTTTTTAAACCCTGTGGTGTCTAGCTGGTATCAAAAATCCCAAGCCTTTATGAGTTCAGGCAAAAAATGCCATTCAGTACCTGATACCAAAACAAAAAAAACAATTAATAAATAAACCATTTTTATCAGAGTGTAGTTTACAGTTTCAATAAGAGAGCTACAGGTATATAGGGTGGCTGACAAGACTATAATAAAGTCATCCTTTTTCAACCCCTGTATTTTTGTTGTGGTAAAATTTCATTCACCCATCTAAAATATTGAAAAAATTCCAAATGCTGGTACAATATTTTTTTGCCAACCCTGTATTACCAATAAATAATGAATGCCCCCTAAGCTACAATGTACCATTATTTGTCATTTTACTCCAGTGGTGGTGGTGCAGAGAGGACACATCCCTTGGGGGAGGGGGGCATAATTTTCTGATCTTAACCCACCTACACTGACCAAAATAATGTTTTAATACCAAAATATGTAAAACATGAACAGTGTGGCTCATGCACAAGTCTAAGAATACCAGAATGTAGGGCAGATTGTCTCTGTCCACTAATTCCTTGACTTGCAAAGAGTGTTCACTCCAAAAATCGAATATTTAATTTTCAATATTTACCAGGCTGATGATAACTAACCCTGCAGCTTTGTTTGTTTTAGATGAAGAAAATGCTGAGGCGATGGAAAAAGAGTAGTATAGAACATGGCGGTACCAGGACAGTTTTCCAAAAGTCAGATCCATTTCAAGGTCAAGTTTCAAGGTCAAGTTCTTGGAATTATTTTTGAGATAATTCCAAGAATTCCTTAAAAAAGGGGCGTGGTCAAAGTGCCTTAAAAAGGGCATGGTCGAAGTGCCTTAAAAGGGCATGGTCGAAGTGCCTTAAAAAGGGCATGGTCGAAGTGCCTTAAAAAGGGCATGGTCGAAAGTGTAGATCCATTTTGCGGTACCAGGACAGTTTTTAGAATCTATATGATTTTGAAAAGTCAGATCCATTAGGAATCTACACGATTTGGAGAAGTGTGTTGGTACCGCCATGTTCTATCGTTTTTTGTGTCGATCGTTTGAGCTATTTTAGACGACTGAGAAGCCGCAACTCTCTGTTATGACTGGTCATCCTTTTCCCCAATGCAGCATGTTTAAACCTCTCGTCTAGTTCCTCACGTTCTACACTACTTTTAGCGAAGAGTTGTCGTTTGAGCTCTCTTATCTGGTAGATCCACGACAACTCTTTGTTGAGTCTCGTTATCTTTTCCTCCACTGATTCCTCACGTTCTACGCTACTCTCCAGGGATCCAGAGCTCATTACTGTGTGTGAGCTCTGGAGCCCTGGAGAGTAGTGTAGAACACGGCGATACAAGGACGGTTTTCCAAAAGTCAGACCCATTAGGAATCTACACGATTTGGAAAAGTGCGTTGGTGCCCCATGTTCTTTGTGTGTGGTTAAATTTGTGACTGCCATGGCTCAGCCGTGTGGGACCTACGTGTTGGTATTAAATTGGTTAAATTTGAAAATTGTTTAAATTGCTTAAATTATAAATTTATCTTTTGTTGATTCAATTTTTGTGACATATTGTTTGGGTATATTTTTAGTTTGTTTTGTAGTGTCCATAGGCATACAGTAGCTAGATATTCCGTCTTCTGAAATGTATCTCTTGTCATCGAAACAACTCAGTGATATTTTATTAATCTCATAGCTTCCTAATTGGTGGTTTCTACTTCTAATGGTTTTCATTATGTGTGACATTTGTTTGCTACTCGCTAGGGTGTCTTTGTAGTCGTCATGTCTTATGTTCTTTCTAATGACACTTTTCTTCACCCCTTTTGCGGTCTTGCCGCCACCTCCTGTTTCCTTAATGTAGCTGTACATTTTCGCCCTCAATCCAACGAACTCAACTATTGGGACTCCTGATGTCTCGTCTTTCATCTTACCAATCACTTTCTTATTCACGGCGTTGAAGTATGGTGACGTCTTGTCATAACCACTAAAGTCAAACAATTCTTTGCTCTCGAACATGTCCTTGTACACGTCCTTCGTCTTGATCTCATACATGAGACTATCAGTGTCTGTGAATAGTAGCTTAGCCTCGTGTTTCTTCTTTATGTGGTTGTAGTGAAAGTCGTACATTAGTGTCTTCGATAGGTCGAGTATGCACATGCCCACGTAAGCTGGTCTATTCAGCGTTAGCGTCTCTTTGATCTTGTGTATTGCCACCAGATTTTCGTCAAATATTTTCCAACTCACGATCGTTGTCTTTGACATTAACTTCCCTAGTTGCTCAGCACTAGTCATCAGCTTGACGCACACCCTCTTCCTCAGATTTTCCATGGTCTTCCCAAAGACTGAGTTGTTCATCAGCTTGAAGAAGTCCTTCTCAAAGTCATTCTTAGCTGCCGTTCTCTTGACTGTGTTGAAGTCGATGTATTTCTTCAGCCATGGAGACTGATCAAAATGTAACACCCTATATGAACCTTGCTGACTGTCATACCCAACGACATGTATAGTTGCAGGTTTCGGTAGTGAACTACATACTTCGATTTATCGTGTAGGTTGGGCACCAGCTTAGTCACCTCACCTGTAGATGCTCCGAATTTGTCTGCTATCCTCTTACAATATGGTGACAGCATGTCTCTACTCACTCTCATCTTCTCAGGGGCTAAGGGATAGTCGTTGTGAAGGTCGTGCAGTCCCTTTGGATACTTAAGGTCAACCTCAAGTATCAACCCCTTGTCTGAGTCGTCACTGTATTTGTCGAGACTGTTGATGTCAAATTCTTTGACCCACTTGAACCCTCCAGTTGGCAGGTACTGGCTCATAGCCCAACCATAAAGGTTGTTTGCGTCTAGGTACGCTATGTATTTCGATGGTTTGCTACTATCATATCCCTTCATGTACTTGTTATTGGCTTCCCCATATCTGTGCGTTATGCAGGAGACACCACCTCGCATCCCTTTTTCGACAAACTGGAACATGTCGACATCAGTCATCAACTCTAACTCAATCCTAGTCATCTTCAAAGCTGCGTCCCACGATAGTCCTGGGGACGTGAAATAGTGACATGGGTCTAGTCGATAGTGTTGTTTGCATGTCACTCTGAAGTTTTCGAACACGTCGGCTAATAGCAGCACGTCAGATTTTAGGTACAGGTCATGGTACTCACCCATGCTCCTAATGTTGAGCGTTTTCCATACGTTTTGCGCGTGCTTGTAGTCTGCGTCTGACACGTGCTCATCATTTAGAATGCTGTAGAACGCTTCTTGAGGAGGTAACTCAGTCTCGTCAAATCTAGCGAAGCTATCCATATGGTCATATGGGTACACGCCTTTACGTGACACTAACTCTAACCCTTCCCAGCGGGCAAAAAGACGTCGATTCAACGTTGAAACGACGTCGCTCTTCGACGTCGATTCGACGTTGAAAAAAGGTTGAAAACGCAAATTGGATCGACGTTGTTTTTACGACGTCGAAACAACGTCGTTGAACGACGTGAAATCGACGTCGATTCAACGTCGATTCAACGTCAATTCGACGTCGATTCAACGTCAATTTCGCGACGTTGAAACGACGTCGCTCTTCGACGTCGATTTGACGTTGAAAAAAGGTTGAAAACGCAAATTGGATCGACGTTGTTTTCACGACGTCGAAACAACGTCGTTGAACGACGTGAAATCGACGTCGATTCAACGTCGATTCAACGTCAATTCAACGTCAATTTCGCGACGTTGAAACGACGTCGCTCTTCGACGTCGATTTGACGTTGAAAAAAGGTTGAAAACGCAAATTGGATCGACGTTGTTTTCACGACGTTGAAACAACGTCGTTGAACGACGTGAAATCGACGTCGATTCAACGTCAATTTCAGTTATTGGAGTCACACCGTCCGTTTTTCGGAGTAAAAATTACCCCCGCTTTTTGAAGAAAAACTAAGCCATGACTAACTACCATCCCTAGGTGTTTAGGAGTGAGATTCCCACTTTCGGAAGACCAACCGGTGACCTGTACCCACCACCTGTGACCCGCGCTTGCTTAACTTAACTTAACTTAACCTAAGGTTCCGCGACTAACCCGCTGCTCTAACCCGCCCATCTTAAATATATAGTAATATTTATCGTATATAATGAATTAGCAAAGGCACTTACGAACTGTGATGGCTATTATTTTCGTTTTCAAATTTTTAACCGGCTAAGTTTTAATATTATATAATATTGTTTATTACTTGTAATCAATTTTAAACAATCTGATTTCGAAGATTTACAAATTTGTTGAGCATGCAGACTGCAGTATCACAAGTAAGAACAGAACAAAACTTTTCTCAACTAGACATAAAATATATGTTTAATAACTTGGACAGTACTCGACGATTCACAAAGAAAGAAAAAAGGCAATAATACGATTTACAAAGAAGGTTAAAAAGCCAATAAGTCGTACGGCATTCAGACTGAAAGCGGCGGCTATAGCCGACAGCAGCATGAACGTAAACCTTAGGCCAAAAATTCTTGACAGGAATTAAGACAGGTTTCTTCAAAAACAGATGGGTTCTTGAAGCATAGTACTTGTCCCTGATCGCCGACAAAGTCTTCGAACCGAAGGACACTTCAAATCCAACTACAGTTACAGTCATTGCTGACTTTTTTCCTGTCGCTGCATCGCATGTCTGAGTTGATATAAAGTAGGTTGCTTTTATACATACAAAATAAAGTAAGAAACTATAGCATTTTGACTCGTCTGGGTTTACTTTTTTGATGGACAATATATGATGTCGAAACGAAAATATTTTATCACCAATTACATAAGTAACTTGCTTGGCCAATGCTTGGTCGTTAAGTGATTAGAGATTGGACGATACAATATCGACGTCGATTCAACGTTGAAACAACGTCTGTTTCCGACGTCGATAAAACGTCGAAAAGTAGACGTCGAAACAACGTCGATGTTTGGTCGTGAACCGACGTGATTTGACGACTCGATATCAACGTCAATTCAACGTTGAAACAACGTCTGTTTCCGACGTCGATTACACGTCGAAAAGCAGACGTCGAAACAACGTCGATGTTTGGTCGTGAAGCGACGTGATTTAACGACTCGATATCGACGTTGATTCAACGTCGAAACAACGTCTGTTTCCGACGTCGATAAAACGTCGAAAAGCAGACGTCGAAACAACGTCGATGTTTGGTCGAACCGACGTGAAATTCAACGACTCGATATAGACGTCGATTCAACGTCGAAACAACGTCTGTTTCCGACGTCGATAAAACGTCGCAAAGTAGACGTCGAAACAACGTCGATATGAGGTTGATCGACGTCGCGACCCGATTTCGACCGAAAATCGACGTCGAAACAACGTCGTGTGCCCGCTGGGTTCAGTGTACGCCTCAGACGTGTACTTGAAACAGTCTTTTGGTAGGTTACTAACTAGACTGTCTAGACTAGAGCTCATGAATTGGAAACTATCTAGAAACACTAGATGTTTACCTAACATGAAAGCCATGTACTTCTCCATATTGTTGGGTATGACGTTGATGCTCAACCCTAGCCCACTAATCTCCTGCATGATGAAGTGACTGTCGTAACCCCTTAGGTTGTGAAAGATGACAGGTATCTTGTCAGTCAGTCTGTAGTTCCTGTTGCACAGCTTGTGTGCCGAGCCTCTGTATTTGCCAGTGGCGTGGCAATGGTCTCTAACTTTTACGTCTCCACTTACGTACTCCTTGTCACAGATGTGGCATCTGGTAGCCTTCTTAAAGTTAGTCTTGTCAGCGGAAGTCATGACCATGTCCTTGTTGAAGTGTTCCTTCTTTGTCTTTTCGCAGTACTTGACTTCTTGCAGCATTTTCCTCATAAATTTTCTAACTGCGTTCTTACCGCGGTACATCTCTACAGGCTTGCTGTACTCGTTGTCATAGCAGCAGACTACTTTGTACCCATATCCGCAGTCTGTGTGTTTCTGGTATGCGTTAGTGTACGACTTGTCTTTAGAGGGCGTTGCTGTGTCGATTTTCTCCGTAATAGCCTCAAAGTCAGCGTATATTACGAATGGTACCTCTAGTTGTTTGTGAAAGTTTTTGTACTTTAGAATGTTGTCTCCTTTTTTTGGCATCTTGATTGCCTGCTTTCCGTTAATCACTATGCAATTCTCTATGTGGTTCTTTAGTATGTCGACTGTGCTGAAACATTGGAGACAGTACCTACAGAAGTTCTTTTTGTGCTCATGTTTTGACTGATTGTACATAAACCTATTGAAGTCCTTAATGTACACGTAGTGTTGTTTCTCGTCTTCTGTTATTAGCAGTAGATCCATACAGTCCTTGTTGCTCTCCTTAGAGATGTAGATGGGGAATGGCTGCTTGTCCTCATACCTAAACACGTTTATGTTTATTTTGTTCAGTTTCTCTATTTTATTGTATTGTTTAACTGATACTGGGAAGTCGACTCCCTCATAGTCTACAGTGTTAATGTTTTTCTTATGTTTTGACACTCTCTCTGGGTGCTTGCGTACTGGGTTCTTGTGTAGTATGTTACACCACATGAAACTGCACTTGTCGTCATTGTTCTTTATGTTGATTAGACCCTTTAATGAGTTCCTCAATTCCAACGGTAGTTTGATATAGCTGGATCCTTTTAGAGGTTCGTACACTACTACGTTTATATAGTGGTCGTCTATGTTGTCTATAGTCCACCCAGACCCTTCTGATAGCCATACAGCTATACGATTTACTATCTTTTCGCTTGACTGTCCTGTGGTTTCATGTATGCCGTTACTATTAATTACTATTTTAGTGACACTGTTGAAGAACGCGGTTTTAAACGTCGTTCTATCTCCATCTAATTGTTTCTCTAGAGTCACTTTTAGTGTCTCGTTGTATTTTATACCTCTTAGTTGTCTTATGTCTTTCCTTAGAGTTAGAACCACAGCTACTCTAGTTTTGTTGAGTTGTGATAGTGGATCCTTATTGTCTATCACTTCAACGTTGTACGATCTAGTGTATCCTTTTAGTGCTACTCGCCCTTGTGTGACTGTAGGGAGCGTGTTCCTATCAATGTGTGCTGGTGGTGAGAAAGGTTCGACATCTGTCGGTACTTGTTTTTGCGCTGCTTTTTTGTATAGGCTAGTGATTTTGCCTTTCGCTATGTTATAGGCTTGCGAGACTGGCTTTCGTATTGACTCTGGTGTGTGTTCGACTAGCCAATCGTACCACTCGTTTAGTTTTTGTCTATACCCAGGTTGTGGGCGATTTGGTCGTGGTGGTGGTGTTGGCCTCGTTCTGCGTTTGTATGGTGTTGGTTTTAGTAGACGTTTTGTTGGTTGTGGTGTTGGTGTGTCTAAAAGTGATGTTAAATTTTGTCCAGTGTTACTTTGTTGTTGGTGAAGACCATTTTTGGTCTTTACCGTGGAGGCGTCATTATGTCGACTAGTCTCTAGGTCATTTTTAGGACGTGTCGTTTTTTCCATCCTACTTGACATGTTATGTCTATATACTATAGGATATGTTTTATTTCTTTAGACCCTTTCCTAAAAAAGAGTCGTTTTACAATTTACTATACTAGTACAATGTAATCACGCTTCCAAATTTCTCGAATGCTTTTTGGTCTTTAGGTGTTTATATTTAGAGGTCACATGGTATGGCTTATCGCATGTCTCACACACCCATTTGTGAGTGTTCATCCACTCTTTAGTTTGCGCTCTGGCTGCTCTCAAAGCTTCTTCTTTGGTTTGGTAAATTCTAGGTCTTCCCATTATATAATACTATATGTTTTATTTCTCTAGACCTTTTCTGATCCACTCGTTGTAGTATGGATCTCCTCTCCCGTCCCAACCTAGATCCTTGTACACTACACTATATAGGTTATACTCGAATCGCACCTTGACCTTACCAGGTTTGAGGTCGTTAAAACTACCTATCAATTCTATACCTCTTCTAGAGCATATTCTTATGACATAGAAAATATATTTCGATATATTCTTGACAATCAGTTTGTTTCGTTTAAGAGACCATAGTATTTTTACAAAATCATTGACAACTGTTGGTATGTCACTCTCATTAACTAGTCTTTTACTAGTCAACATTCTTTCTAACCACTATAACTATGAGCTGATTTCTTATACATCCAAATATTAGGTATGAAGTTTCTCACGCGTCCGTAGGTAGTCTCTCCACACTTGTTACAACTAAATACACCGTCTTCGATTTGGGTTCTGTGGTTACTACACTCGTAACAATATGTGGTGTCGTTCCACTTTTTTGGTGTTGCGTCCTTACTTCCGTTCTTGATCTCGTCCAATGTGTACCCTAATGTAGTACCACTCCACTTTTTTGATGTATCAATCTCATCCAATGTATACCCAGCATAGAACATTCTCATGTGATAGCAGGTGGTTTGTTCATAGAACAAACCACCTGCTATCACACTAGCCATTATATATTACTCTATATTATTTTGAAAATGGATCTACAGGTAAGTATTTCTTACTCTGTGCCCACTTGACAAGTAGCGTTGAGACACCTACAGCAGTCGCTAACTTGAGGGTGCCCTTCACTGATTCAGGGGTGCCTAACAGTTCTTTTAGTACTTTCTTTGATGCCATGGATACGGCTACAGCTCCAGCAGTCACGATGGCTGCGTCGTATAGCTCGTTCATCAGTTCTTTTCTGTCTATTGATGTCATATACTATACGACATGTTTTAATCGAAGCTGTCGAGGGTACGTGGTGGTGGTTCCTTTTTTATTACAACGTTATTAGACTCCTCATTAACAGTCACCGTTTGTTTGTCTTGCTTCATCGCATAATACAGTGAGCCGGCAGCTACAACCACTCCTATAGTTCCTATTACGTATCCATAATTAAAACCATCATCCTCTCTCTCACTTGTTACTCTCTCTCTCATCTTCTTCTCTTTTGCTGCTTTAGATATAGCAGCCAAACGTTTGCCTGCCTCTACTCTCTTAGGGTCTTTGATCTTTGTTACTGACGTTATAATAGGTATACCTTCACTACTGTCAGTCATCTATATTATACGTGGTGTCTTGTTACGGGTGACCTCACAGTTATCTCACAGATCGTCTCACAGTTATCTCATAGATCGTCTCACAGTTATCTCATAGATATAGTATTCGATGAAAATATCTTTGATGATTAGATAGTGTGGTTTCACTCTTAAATCTCCTATTGCAGTACTCACACAGAACTCTAGAGTCTCTCATATATGTCTCTATGAAATGTATTATCTCATGTTGGTCTGAGGATAGTAATGTGTTGTACCCTTGTGATCTTAGTCTCCTTAATACCTTCATCTGACTATTCCTAATAACCCCATTACCTTTCGGTGTTTTGAACTCTATAGCAAAACCATTGTATCTCTTATGTAGTTGTGGAACTATCAAATCTGGTTGCCCACCACTGTAACCCTTCTTTCATCCATCTATTCTTTTAGTAGATGTGTCTTGGTACTCTCCCAACCCTGGGATGACTATTGTTGGGTGGTACTCTCTAATATATTTCACAATGTCATAATGCAAGTCTGTCTCGTTCATTATTGATAACTGGTTGCATTGTGTGTACTGACCCGTCTTTCTAATAGACGGTAGGACTTCTGTGAATACCCATTCTTGAAACCTCTTGGCTGACTCTAGTTTTGATGAGAATATCAGAGCATATACTCCTGGTTCTGATATATAGACTGTACTTGGGTGTATATTTTTAAACCCCGTTGAAACGACGGGGTTTAAAAAACAATAGTTCGTCTTGTATTTGTCGTCTACGTGTTTTCTAATAGATTGACTAGTGTCAGTGTAACCTAGCGTTGCAGCTACCGATTGTCCGCAGAACCATATATTGTCTCCTTACTTGATAGTTGTTACTGACTTGTTCTCGAAGTTGAACTTTTTTACTAGACTCATTACCATATATTATACCACATGTTTTATTTTTGTGTTTAAATAGTAATCTTAAGAAAGTAACCACTTAGCACAAACACGTGATCTGACCAAGGTCCCAAAATAGGACCTTGGTCAAAACGAGCTCCTAATTGGTGATACTTATGTGAGCACCTACTCTTGGAACTTGTCGACTGACACACCACTTGTTCTTACGTGTAGACCTATGTTTAAAGGGGGGTCGGAGTCGGACCCCCTTGTGTCTCGTCATACACTTTATTGTACCTTTTCACCATTCCGTTAATTGGTGGGCATAAGTCTGTCACAATATCGTCCAACACTTTAACGTCTGAGAGAAACGTTGACTCGTTGTAAGGAAGACCTCTAAGATACGATCTTAGTTGTGTCAGTATCTTTTTATAGCTAGTGTGTGCGAACTTACAATGCTCCACTCTACTCGTCAGATTGGATTTAGCCAAGTAGCCTTGGATGATCACACCAGGACCACTAATACAAGCAATGATTAGAGGGTTAGCGGTTACCGATCCAACTACAATCCCTACTGTCGTTAACCCGATGCTAGCCATGTTTAACGATAGTTTAATTTTCTTCAACCTTTTGTATTTCCATTTGTAACAGGCTTCTAGTTTGTGGTAGTATGTGTACAAGCGTTTGAGCTCTAGTATCTCTTCCTCTGACATATCCTTTGATATGTGATTGAAAACAACAACTGACTTCTTTCTCATATATCTTGCTTTATATTATACTCCTCCATCATCTCCCCACCAACTAATATTATGTCTCGACTCGTCATGTAACCAGATACAATCTTCATACCGTAGAACTCTATCATAGACGGGTACTTGTAAGGTGCGAGTGGCGATCTTGGTCGATGCACTCCAAAGATCGTTACGTAAGGAGACCCTATCTCTTTGTAATTAGCCGTGAAGTCTGAATCTGTTGATCTTATGTTATTTACCTTAACGTAGGAGTTACCCATCCGCCAATGTATTGATATCATATGTCTCTTGGTGGTGTCGATGTTATTTGGGATTGTACATGTGTACTCCCTTGCTGGAGCGCCACCACCATATGATAATTTATCAGTTTTACCTCCTTTGTATCCTATGTATTTGTCCCACGATCCATCATCGTTTGAGATAATCGCCTCCCAATCTTTCGTAGTTACCCTCATGGCTAACCTCACTACCACAAAAACGGATATGTCACAGTATTGCATACGTGGACAGTTAAAGTGTGCTCCAACTTCAAGTGGAATTGGAGTTAGTTCGGGGGATAGGAAGCTATGATCATTGTTAACACCAATAATAGGACCATACGTTGGATCATATTGTACTAACATGTTTGCTTTATCTCTAATGGTTTTCACTTTATTTGTTCCATTGTGGTATTCCACCATACTCACAGCACGCTTTGTAACGTTAAAATCAAACAGAACGTTATAGGACTGCGTTCTAAAGTATTGTGGTAAATATATGGACTCTAATACTCTTTTACTGATAGCGTCCAAATCATCGACTGGATCTGCTATGTTTTTGAGTGCCCTGAGCGCCATATCTATATCTCCAGACATCCTCCCACCGCTCACGCTTAATTTAGGGTCATTGTCTAGATGTCTCTTCGCTCTTCTTAATATTTTGTCGCTCTCATAGTCTCTGTCCTCAAACCCATAACTTAGACTCATTATGCTATAACATATATTTGCTTATTATATAGCCAGACACAGCCGAAACCACTAGAACTAGCCCTAACTCTGTCGTGTGACTATCTGGTGTCACCTCCATATGTTCTTGACGTGCTACATTTGGTGTCGTCAGACGATGTGTCACCTTTGGTTTATCAAGTGTCTCCAGACGATGTGTCACCTTTGGTTTATCAAGTGTCTCCAGATGCTCTCCACCTTCTTGGTGAACTTTCTTGGCCTTCGTCGTTGGCGTGTAGTTTAACCCACTATTTACTCCAAACTTCATACTCTGTGTAGCAGTCTTTAGCAGGTTGTTGTACCCAGCGATTTTGTTCTTGAGGATTACCACGTTACTTGGCATTAACCACGTAGACGGTGATATCGCAAGATTTTGGACAACGTTAGTATCTTTAACTGATTTATTCATGTTAAGAATCCACGTTGACACGTCATAATTTATAACACTATCCTCCACCAACTTTCGGAACTCTTGTTGAGTCTCTAGACTACCTGCAGAACCACCAACTATTGACACACGTGTTCTCGCTTGTGCACCAAGTGTGGAGTAAACAAAGGCTTCTATAGATTGATTTAGGTATTGTCGCCCAATGTTGGTAAAACCATTCGACACTAGAGGAACGTATCGTTTGTAGTCGTTCTTAACGTCGTTAATCGTGAAGACTCTCTCCTCACCTGTTGTACCATCAGCAAGGACTTTACCCTGGTAGTAATGTTTTCTAGGAATCTTGTCTGTCTTACCATACAATTCTCCAGCATCAAACTCTCTACTTATCGATCTCATATTCTCACCACCTTCCATCCTTCTGAGAA
Source organism: Chrysogorgia sp. JL179-B06 (assembly GCA_035772405.1). Classification (NCBI taxonomy): domain Eukaryota; kingdom Metazoa; phylum Cnidaria; class Anthozoa; order Scleralcyonacea; family Chrysogorgiidae; genus Chrysogorgia; species Chrysogorgia sp. JL179-B06. Next base: position 3,095,242 of record JAYKKM010000148.1, read on the forward strand.
GTCTTCTAACAGTAAAGTACAGATGAAACCTCATTACACTCGTGATAATAGGGTGAACTTCTTGCGAGGGCGACAAGTGTTGTAGTGACACTCCACAACAGAAACTCGCACAATACGTTGCGAACACGACCCTGTAGTAGATCTCGTTGTCGTCCCACTTTGACTTTGTATTTGACGTGGTGATTTGTAATATTGGTAGCTTTGAGAGAAAGTAGCTCTTTTGATTAACGAAGACTCTAAAGTTATTCACTGGGTAGTTCAACACGTTTTCTGTTGGATAGCCATCCCAAAGTCCCCAGTGGTTCTTGCGACCTTTTGATAGTGGTTGGATAGTTCCACCAGAGAGCCATATTATTGGGAACTTGTTATTGTGTAGCCAAATCCACATACTCTTGTCATTTTTGAAGGTATCACTAGTTATGTTTGTGCTTATGATGTCGTTGTTTCTAAAATATATATCAACACCATTAACCTCACCATCTTGTAAAACAGTTGGATCGAACTCAAACTTGCTCAAAGTGATGTGGGGGTACTTTTTCACTAAACTCAGCTTAGCCGCGCGTACGGCGTTAGCTATCTCTTTTTGGTTAGCTATCATTGGTTTATTTATCGTCAGATACTTAGTGTACTCTGGGTTACTCTTAAACCTACTCGAGTCTATCGAAACGTCACCACTGTTATCTTCTGTAGCGAAGAATATGTGTTTGTGCATATTATCATCAACGTCAAGAAAAAACCTATTCTTATCAGCATAAGGATACTTTCTTATAAACTCATCCATCATAACATACCGTACGTTATATGAGAGTGGTAGTATTGATTAGTGGCTCAACGAAAACTGTAGACCTACAAGAGTCAATTCTAGCAACTAACTCAGACCCTTACTTACTGGTGAAGAAGGTAACCATCTTTTGGGACTACGTTAACGTAACCACAGATGTTAACGATAAAATAAGCTATAACAGTAACGATCACGTCTTTAGCCCTGGGTATCACACCTTTAAAATGATTGCTGACGACTTGAAAGAGTTAGGAGACGTCAAGCTAGTAGCTCCATTAACTATGTTCTTAGATCTGTCCACAATATTAGATGTTACTTGTATGTATTTCAGTCCTCTGTTAACGTTCACAACGTTAGGACTGGTTTTTGTAGTGGCTATTGTAGTGTTTTCGTCAAATCCTAAAAGTTGTCCAAATTTAAACAGTTCTATTTGTTGATCAGTTAACAAAAGCGATTGTATCGCAGTACTGCCAATAACTAGCACACAGACATTAAAGGGCTCTGTACAACATTTCTTTGATATTGAGTCAAAGATCCCAATAAATAAAGGAGTCGTCAACCAACTAGAATTCAATATAACAGATCAGGATGACAACAGTGTCAACGTTGGCGAGGTGCTGTTAGATTTATACATCATGTAGTGTATATGAACATAGAGCAAGAACTAAGAGATATTTACTATAATCCATCAACTGGTTACCAATCTGCTGAGAGGCTTTACCAAAAGGCACAAGAAGATGGACTAAGCGTTAGTAGGGCAAATATAAAGGACTGGTTAAAATCCCAAGACACGTACACTAGGTACAAACCGATTGTTAAGAAACACAAGTTTAGACAAACGTTTGTTGACTATCTGGGCGAGCAGATACAGATGGATTTAGTTGATATGGGTAAATACAAGCACAATAACAATGGGTACTACTGGATACTAACAGCCACTGAGATCCTTAGTAGGTACGCATTTGCCATACCCGTCTATAGGAAAGACACAAAAAACATGACTAAGGCTGTCACAGAGTTACTGGAGAAGGCTAAGGCTAGATTTGGTGAGTATCCTAAGTTGACTCAGTTTGACGATAGCAAGGAATTCTATAACGTTGGCGTGAAGGATCTATTGGAGAAACACAACGTGAAATACTTCAGCACGAACTCTGATAAAAAGGCAGCAGTCGTGGAACGGTTTAATAGAACACTTAAGACGTCTATGTGGAAGTACTTCTATAGTAAGGGAACGTATAAATGGATTGACATTTTAGACCAACTCGTTGAAAATTACAACAATACGAAACATAGTACTATACTTATGAAACCTAAAGATGTGAGCAAGAAAAACGAAAACGAAGTATGGACAACGTTGTTTGGACACCATTTCGGTGACTATACCCACTACCAAAGTTTAAAGTAGGTGAGACTGTCAGGATATCAAAGTACAAAAGCATATTCGCAAAGGGGTACGAGGCTAACTTCACTGAGGAGCTATTCAAAGTGTTAAAGGTTATACGTGGTGACCCTACCGTGTACGAGATAGAGGACCATGAGGGGGAACCTATAATCGGTAAGTTTTATGAAGAGGAGCTATCAGCTGTCGATAAAAAAGACGACGTTTATAAGGTCGAGAAGATAGTGAAGAGAAAGAAGGTGGGAGGTAAAAAGATGGTTTTAGTTAAGTGGCTTGGCTATGATAGTAAACATAACTCATGGATACCAGAAAGTGATATTCAAAACATTGAGTAGTATATAATGGCTGAAGGAGGATTTGATGACATCGAAATGCAAGACCGTAACGAGTTTAAGAAGTATACGGACGAACAGTTAGAAAAAGAGTTCAACCTACTCAACTCTATTGATCTCGCGGAATACGATACGACACAAGAATATAGTGGCATACGTGGCAGAATCACCAGGGTGGAACGAGAGATAGAGACTAGAGTCATAGAACGCAGAGTACAAGACAGACTCAGACATATGGAGACATCATTCGTAGGCAAAAAAGACGGTAAAACAGTGTCAATCTTTAGTGAGGGTACCACACATGATGACATCCCAAACCCAAAATACGATAAAAGGTCATACAATACGTCAATAACAAGAGATCGAAAGCAGTTTCTATTAGACCATCTTGGTGTTAGTATTAACGTTGGGGATGGAGAGGCCTCGAGTGATATAATAAAAAAATCAAAAATGATATTTGGCGTTAAAGGTCTTATCGGGCTAGAATTCGAAAATAAGAGAGTCATGGTGCTAAAAGGGAAGTCTATAGTGTACAGCGACGCTAAAGATTCACAGAAAGATGTCGAGAGTAGTAGTAAATTGGGCATTCTGGGCCAAAAACCAAAATCCAAGATGGCCGCCTCGTTTTGAAAATTTATCCAAGATGGCCACCTCACTCATCTCAAATCCAAGATGGCCGCCTCATTTTTCAAAATCATCGGTCACTCATCCAAATTTCCAAGATGGCTGCTGCTCATCCAAGATGGCCGCCTCATTTTTCAAAATCATCGATCGGTCACTCATCCAAATTTCCAAGATGGCCGGTCCCTCCCTTCGCTACGCTCCGGTCGGGTCCCTCTCAAACATCGGTCACTCAACCAAAATCCAAAATGGCCGCCCTCTCAAAATCATCGGTCGTCCCTCCCTCCACTCCCTCCAGTCAGGTCATCCAAAATCATCGGTCACTGGTCGGTCAGGCCCCCGTTTCTGTATAGTTCCCCTTGTGTACACCACTGTCTCGTCATCACTACTAGACACATCTGCTAAGAGATCAAATAGGGGTTTGTGATCAGTCCTCTTCAATATATTACCCATTTATATTAGTTCCTCGCTAGTCCCTCCCTTCAGTTAGTCCTTCCCTTCGCTACGCTCCGGTCAGGTCGTACCTCGCTATTGTTTTAAATCTCACTAAGATTTAAAAAAAGTCTAGTCGGGTAGAGGTAGTGTTAGAGGAGTGGGTGTAGCTAGTCTAGGAACCTCTGAGTAGCTGTCGTCCACAGTCATAGAGAGTCCTATAAACCCTCCTAACTCTATCTCTTTAAACTTTATTCCAACTATGAGTTGACGATCGCTCTTCTTCTTTCGGTTAACAGTCTCATTACTTGACGTACATTGTCCCATTTTATAAATAAATGAAACAACCGTTCAACATGATCATAGTTGGTCCTACCTGTTGTGGAAAAACATACTACCTCTTGAGGATGCTAGAGAGAGAGTACAAGGAGGTTTTTGATCGTATAGTCCTAATTTGTCCTACAGTCCTTTGGAATACAACTTATCTCGAGTGGAAACATTACCAAGACCCAAACTTTATAGTTCTACCCGTCAGTCAAGACAGTGTGGACCAATCATTAAAAGACGTGGTGAGTGCCTACCAAGGGACGAACACCTTAATAATTCTAGATGATTGTGCCAGCGGTCAAGATGTTAAAAATAGAACGAGTGAGCTTGTGAAATTAGGTTTTTCAGCAAGACATTATAAGTTATCGACAATCGTCTTAACTCAACAACTAACGTCCATAGCGAAACCGTACCGAGAGAACCTATCCAGGATAGTTACTTTTCATAATGTTAATAAAGCCGATGCAAAAATTCTTGCGGAATCCTACTTGAATGAGGTTTCTAAAGAAGAGCTCGTAAAGATTATGCAAGGTTTGAAAAGCGAAGAACATGCTTGTCTAGAGATAGATTTGCGATATCCTTGGGGGTATAGAGTTGTGATATAATTAGTAAGAAAAAATATCTTACTAATAAATGGATGAAGATAAGTCTGTCGAGATTGAGCGTAAACGTTCCGAATTACTCGTCTTGGCTAACGATGGAGAGATTGACAAAAGCGAAACGTACATTAAAAAAGCGAACGAGAAGACTGTATGAGAAGACATCGAGAAGTTGTATGCTCAGTATGAAGCTAAAAGATTAGAAGAGGCTACAGAATTCATGTATGAACAATGTATCTCTAAATTCAGTGAGCTCCTTGGAGGGTTGGACGCTATAGAGAAGCCAGAGGATATGGAGAGTGAACTCAAGAGTAATCCTCTTCTCAAGAAAGACTTGAAGAGCGTGATGGTTTGGGTTGCTCCTTTAAATCTTTAATACCATTCATTGGAATATTAACTGCAGCCGTTACAGTGGGAAAACATGTAATGAATAGACAAAAACAAGCAGAACCAGAGGAACCAGAAGTTTAGATGTGGTATTTCCCTATAATATCAAGTATCTCCTCTGTGTCAAGAATCATCATATCCTCTGTTACTAAATCACCTACAACTGTTCTCATCAACTCTTTTTTCTCAGCTTCTTTTTTCTCCACAATCATTTTAAAACCATTCACAATTGGTCTAGCGTTTCTTTCTAACCTCTCTTCTCTTTCTTTTTGAAGTTCTAAAAGAATGCGTCTCCTCTTCTCATCCTCTTGCCGTGTAATTTTCCAAAAGAAGTCTAGAAACTTCTTGTCATGAATTCCTTTTGGAATGAAGAACTCCTCTTTAGCGAAGTGGCAACCGCAGTACTTAAGCAAAACGAAAAGTATAAGTTGTGGGTTGAAGAATTTTCTCTTATCTTCACGTTCTCTGAAAAGCAGCTTGTAGAGAATTTCCACCTCCTGATGTACCTCATCACTTATTTTGTTAGCAGGAACTCCAGTGATTAGATGATGAATAGTATGAACATGAGAGTATTGCTTGCGTAACTTTAGTTTTTTAAGAGTGTTTCTAATGTCATTTTTTGACGGATTCACAACAGTGTTCTTTCAAACCACCTCAACCACTTCGGTGGACACACGCGACTCACTCATGAAATTTCGTGCAGTCTCCCTGAATAGCATCACCTTCCTCTTGATCGCCACTTCTTCTCGATCAGGTTTACAGATGGTGAGAGCTCTATCACTATCATCCCACTTGTTCTCAAAAGAGAGGATCATAGCTTTCATAACACCACAATCTAAACAAGTTATTGTTCCCTCGTTGTTGTTGTTAAACGTTTTTTCGTGTTGACAACCGGTTGGTTCTACTTTGTTTATTTCTTGCATTGCTATTTTGAAAGCGTCCATTTTTTATTTAACACAAGAGTGTTAAATAATTTGCTTAAGTTGTTTAGTACTGAATGCTATTGAGATTTCCTAAAGAGATAGCTAACAATGCGTCTGACAATACAAATGTCTGACAGACTACATCAGCTGTAGTAACCCTCTTAGTGATCTCCAACATTATTCCGCTTTGGGTGTTTACAATCTTTTTACCGTTTCCATGTGTCATATTGTCTTGTGTGCTCCTGAGATCGATAACCAGTGCGAACTGGTCTTTATAGAAGTTCCTAAGTGTCATCTCAGATTCTTTGTATACCCCGAAGATTCGTTTTGCTTCTGAGAAGAACCGTGATTTTGGAATTCCCTGACTAAAAACTGAGTTGGGAACACCTTCCACTGTGATTTTCACACTATCAATATTTGGGTACAGATACTCTTCCGAGTCTGTCCTTACTTTGTTGGTGAACAGTAGCACAACACCTTTCATGCTTTTCCTTGGGAGGTTTATATTCTCATTCACGATAGTCTCATCTTTTCCCCACACTTTAGTACTCATCAGAGTGACATGGTCGTAGGGTAATGCCTTCCCGTCTACGTAGAGACTTGTGATCTCGCTTGCTAGTTCTGCATTGTCAATAGTCTCATACTCAAGTTCTAGATTTTCCAACTCATACCCAGCGACAGCACTACCAGATTGTGCGACCATGATCTCACTTGCTTGTGGTAGTGTGATGGTGAATTGTAAGTTGTTGCTCATCGAGAATGGAGCGTACAACCCAGAGTCTCCTAAGATCTTATCGAGTACAATTTTCTGCTTTGACCCATTCACACTAAAGATCAGTCCATCAGAGACTTTACTAGCGTTTCCACTAGCAGCTCCACTGTCGTCTTTTGAGATTAGCTTTCGGAGATTTTCACCTGCGACTCCGTACTCCATCATCTCCTCCCTCTCACTTGAGGATTTCCAGAGGTCTTTGTACACCTCAATCACACTCTCCCCAGTGTTGTCATAAACCACTTCTCCTGCCATCTTGACAGTTAACCTACTTTGCAGAAGTTTAGATAGGTTGTTCAAATACCAACTCTTCGCATTGGCGTTCTTAAAGTTGAACAAGAGATGCACACTTCCTGGGACTAAACATGAGTCCGGTTTCAACTTCGGGATATTAATATACAGACTCTCACCCGGGCTAGCTTTATTAGGATTCAAAGTTATTACTTGCCTAGTTCTTAGTCCTTTAATCGTCGACATCGTAGACTTCTTAGCGTTCGGTGATAGATCGTTCATTTATTATATATTATTTTTTTTCTCTCAACGAAAAGATACACTAATCCTATCACAACTAACCAAAGATTTTTAGCTAAAAAACTTACCGCAGAGGCTCCAGCTTTGATAATATTATAAGCTAAGTTAGCCACTCCCATCGCGAATGGTCCTAGTTTTGAGATAGCATTTTTAACTGCTCTAGCGAACGAGCCTACAGCTCTCCCTCCTTTCGCTAGCACGCCTCTCATTCCAACTATAACAGTCGTAACTAATGAAGCTATAGTAATCCCCAACGCAGAGGCTCCTAGCCAGTTCTCCTTGAACCACTTTTTAACTTTTTGAAGTCTAGATATGTCTTTCTAGTGTTCTATGCGAGTCTCCTCTCTAGCTCTTTGATCCTCGAGTACGTCGGCTATCTCATCATAGTCAGCTGACTCTTGGAAAAGTGTCTTAGCAGTATCCAAGTCACTATCTTTAATCCTCTCCCTACTAGACTCACCTCGCGCTCTGAAGTCGTCGGCTGTGATCTGGATAGCTCCCCTCTTCCCAACTCTAGACTCTGGTAAGATTGTGTCGGAAGGATTCAACACTCCATTAACTACTCTTTTATCCTGCTCACTAAGTCTCTCCACCACATCAGGTGGTAGTCTAGTTCCCCTCACATCGATCAAAGGGATCTCTTCCATGTTTGTGGATTCACTAAGAAGCTCTTCGAACTGTCTCACTGCTACCTCATTCCTTTTAGCTGTGTTTGTCTCCCAGTGGTTTACGTTCCTATTGAGTACTATGTTGTCTACTGTGGACAACTCACCATTTTTCAGTCTAACTTTGAATAAGACTTTTCCGTCTCTAACGCTTGTCCTTCTCCTAAGTTCTATTGTACTCTCGGAGAAAGGGTTCAACCTATCCCTCGCTGCGCTAGTCCCTCCCTTCGCTGCGCTCCGGTCGGGTCGATCCTGCACGAACTTGTCTAACTGTACCATCACGTCATTCTTAATAGGTACGTCGAGAAGGGCCTCAACGTACGTAATCTTTTCGGTGACTAATGGATCAAGATCTTCTAGTAACCTCGACCTAAGATCATCAAGAGTCTCGTTGAGATCGTCTGTATCTAAGTTGTCGTACTCTGGAAACCTATTTTCCATCTCATTCCAATCTTCACCATCTTCCATTTATTTATAAGCTCTTTATCTCACTCTCTGGTATCCATGAGTTGTGTTTGTTATCATACCCAGCCCACTTCACTAGGACCATCTTTTTCTTTCTCTTCAAAATCTTCTCCACGCGATAAGTTGCTCTGTCTTCTCCACAGCAGACAACTCCTCCTCGTAGAACTTCCCAATGATCTCTTCACCCTCGACATCATCAAGAGTGTAGACGTTTGGATCTCCACGAGTCACCTTACTCACAGAGAATAGTTCCTCTGTAAAATTTGCCTCATACCCTTTAGCGAAAGTACTTTTGTACTTGCTAATTCTAACCTTGTCCCCCACCTTAAACTTTGGTAATGGAAAACCACCGAGTGCGTCTCCAAAGTGTGTCGTCCACACCTGGTTTTCATTCTCCTTTGTCACATCCACTGGTTTCATCAGTATAGAACTATGCTTCGTGTTGTTATAGTTTTTCACGAGATCATCCAGAACGTCTATCCATCTATAAGCCCCCTTACTGTAGAAATATTTCCACATGCTAGTCTTTAGAGTCCTGTTAAACCTCTCAACCACAGCCGCTTTCTTATCTGACTTCGTGGAGAAATACTCTACGTCATGCTTTGCTAAGAGAGTTTTCACACCAACGTTATAGAACTCTAGTCCATCGTCAAACTGCGCTAGCTTTGGATACGTCCCAAACCTCTCATGAAATTGTCGTAGAAGCTCGCCAACAGCCTTCGTCATGTTTTTCGTATCTTTTCTGTACACAGGAATGACGAAAGCGTAGCGACTGAGAATCTCTATAGATGTTAGTATCCAGTAGTATCCATCATTCTTACCTTTGTACTTCCCCATGTCAATGAGGTCGAGTTGGATTTGTTCTCCCAGATAAGAGACCCATGTCTTTCTAAAGTCATGACGTCTAACCACACGTTTGTATCGAGTGTAGGTGTCCTGAGTTTCTAACCACTCTTTCACAGACTTCCTACTCACATCGAGACCCTCTCCTTTAGCCTTTTGGTAGAGTCTTTCCATACTTTGATATCCAGTCACAGGGTTGTAGTACAAACCTCTTAGTCCTTGTTCAGTCACTACATCATTGTCACTCATTTATGATATAAACATCAAACAAGACAGAGCCTATACATCTTTCACATAATCTATGTTTGTCTCTATGTGAAAAGTTAGACTGTTATATATACCGCTAAAAATAGGAACCCTACTTTCAACGTCTGAGTACCTTGTCACGCTATCGTTCAACGCGGACTCTGTTGTCATAGGTAAGACAGCAACTAAACCACTCCTTTTACCTTTCACAATGAAGCTCTACGAATCTCAACCCTCTACAAATATTTACCTTATTTGGACTGGTCTTCGTCTTGGCTATGAGAGTGTCTGGTTCAAAACCAAGTAATTCTCCCAGTTTATACAGCTTGACAGGAGATGAGGTGGTTATTGTACACGTGGAATTGTAAGAGTTCCTTTTTAATAATATTCCAATTTCTGCAAATTTTTTCAAAAAATCTTTGAAATCCCAATAACCTTCTTCTAGAATGTGTTTGGTTGAACCAACTTGAACAGTGTCGTTATATCCAATGTAAACGTTCTTGTAATTCCAGAATATAGACATGTTCTTCACGAGTAAAGTACTACCCTCTGGTATAGATATACTTTTGTCAAAAGTAATAGTACTCTCCTTACCTTTAAATACAGTTAGTTTCTTCATTTATTATAAGAATAAATGGAGGACAAATACTACAATGCAGTCCGTAAGGCAAAGTCAGATTTATTGAGGAGGTACCCTCACGCCACGTTGAGTAAGTTTGAGTTTGATCCAGTCCAATCAGAAAATGGTGACGTGACAAGAGTGGATGTATACTTCCGGAACAATGACATACTCTCCTGCACTGATATCACCAGCACCACGTTCAAGAACGATAAGAGTATGTGGAAGTGGCTTCATAACAACACTCCCTTCCCTAAGATTTGGTGGAGTGGAGGATCAGTTCCAAAGTTGCTTTTGACAGACAAGGTTAATTACGACAACACGTTTAAAAGATTTCCACCCTACGTGGTCAACTACCAAGTGAATAACTTTTCAATCTATATTGACGATCAGAACTTCTTCAAGTCTAATCTACCTAAGATTGTAATTGACACGAAGAAGCGTTTTCAAGATGGTCCGGACGGGGACAATATAAACACGGTGTGGACTCTATCAAAAAGCTACTATCAAGCGATAGCCTCCATGTATATTGCAACATATAAGTCAGGCGTTTCATTGCAAAACCTAACCCCAAGCTCTGAGATTCCTAAGCAGATCACAAGTCTTATGAGATTCCATGTGTACTTTACCATGCGAAGGGTGATGTTCCGACTTGACAAAGGAGACATCGCAGACATCATTAGACTGTACATTTCAGACTATAGAACCTTAAAAAACAATCTTCCTCTGAGTGGACCTTGGGTTAATCATATCAAAGATATCCAAGGAGATTACAAAAGGTATTGTCCAAGAGTCTCAAACGGTATAACTGAGTTAGGTCAGGAGTTGTTGAACCAGTCTATTGAGGTTTACATGTATGCAATACTAGGTGCTCAAGCTAAGTCACGACAAACCATTGTAGGTAGCAGAGCGAGTGCAAGAGAGGTTCAACAAGTTTTTAGAGACATTGTTGAAGATGCAGTTGTTCAGTACTCACCCTCTGTATGGATTAATCTTATGAATAAAGCTATAAAAGACACTTATATTAAGTTAGACATGGCGGTGACTCCTAACACCTGGTTGATACCAAGGAGTATGATCCTATTGAACAAACCAGTCCCAGGTTACAACAACCTTTTGAGAGAGAGTACTGAGAGTGGAATGAGTTTTGGGTACAACACCAAGTTGAACTTCCATGACCCACCCGACCGGAGCGTAGCGAAGGGAGGGACTACCGGAAGCGAGGTACGAGCTGAAGGGAGGGATCAAGCACCCGACCGAGGGACTAGCATAGCGACCGAAGGAAGGGATCAAGCACCCGACCGACTCGACCAGAGCGACCCGACCGGAAGCGAGGTACGAGCTGAAGGGAGGGACCAAGCGAAGGGAGGGACTAATCTTTTTGTCATGGGAGCTGCCGCGATGGTTGGGGTGATGGTGAGCAAGTTCATATTATAATATAAATGAGTATACACTTTGGAAATGTAGAGTCAAAAGAACTGGAGAAACATGATAAGTCAAGAAGAGTCTTGTTTAACATAAATGTCACTAAAGCAAATGACAATGCTAGCACACTCTTTCACAGATCAGATTCCTACTTTCACCAGGATGTATACAGAAAAGCTCCTATCAAGTATGGTACGACTGGAGATTTCGCTGTCTCCAGCGTTGATACGCTAAGAGCTAAACAAACGATGTTTTTTGAATGTCCGAGACTCGTCGAGGTAAATGTGAGTATATTCGTGGTGATTAAGATGCTATTCCCACCAACGACGGGAAAATGGGCGTATATCGTTGGAAACGATGATGGTGGTTATGATAAGTTTATTGCTATTAGAAGTATAGTTCTAACAACCAGCTATCGTACGGTGGTGGATGGCCAGCTGTGGAGTACAATTGTACATACCCGAGTGGTATCTTGAGAACAGAAAAACATATAATCTCAGCTCACTGGATGATGACGGGGAGTCATGTGAGAATGAATAATATAATCTCTACCGATAGTGAGTTTGAGGCAAATTTTAAAAGTATCGGATCTCAGTACTCTACTATTTTCACGAATGATAGAAATCTGACGAGGAGCTCTGGTTTTTCTAAGACTTTCACAGGATGTATATATGGTTTTAAAATAGTGAAAGGACTATTGGAACCAAAAGATATTGACAAGATAAACAAAGAAATGATGAAAGAGTACAACGTGGATGGTACTACTCAACAAGCACCACCAACCTCACCTCCTAAGAAAGGTACACCACCACTTAAAGCACCTGCAATCAGGGGCGGATTCAGGGTACGTCGAACACGTCAAGTGACGTACTGTAAAATCCCAGGCTAATTAATATTCATGAATTAATTAGTGAAGGCAAAGTGAAAACAAATTAAATTGAAATTTTTAAATTTTAAAAATGTCCAATTTTTTAAACATTTAACATGAATTCTCTGTTTTGAATACTATTAGAGGCTTGGCGCGCTGTTTGCGATACAATTCTTTGTCATGTAATTTCATTCAAACTGTATTTAGCGGTTTTCGCAGTTTGCACTGCTTTACTTCATGTAATTTCACCGTAACTATTCTTGGCATGAGGACGGAGAGGACAGCATTTACAAATAGGGGTAATCACAGTACGTCAAAATGGCGGGGGGACGGCAAGATAACGAGCACTGATTGGACAAAACACCAGAAAACAATAGAGGGTACGTCGGAAGTGAAGCAGGGTACGTCGGAAGTGAAGCAGGGTACGTCGGAAGTGAAGCAGGGTAACGTCACTGACTCGACTTCAGACTGTTGTTTGAGACGGAGTTCGGTTTCGATATGGCGTCTAACGATGCTACGAAACTTATAGAGAACGCTCTACAGAGTGGAAATGTTAAATTGCTGGAGAAACTTTTTAGCGATTTGTCAAAGACACTGGAATTGCGAAGCTACCAAACTGGTGAAGAGATAGCGGCGCAGGTTGGGAAAACGTTGTACAGGGATGTCGATGCTGAGGCATATATCCCAACGCGTGGAAAAAAGCAATATTGTATTGCTTTAAGGTGAGTAAGACTAAGACAGTAACATAGAAAGAAAACTAGAGAAGTAAATTCTTAAACTAGCGTGAAATGCGTGAATTATTTAAAATATTAATAATTATGTCTTATTTACATGTATGAATAATATTAATATTAAATATGTGTTATATGTCAACAAAAGCAGTAGCCATTCTTTTCCCAATTTTCTATATTAACCTGATAAATAACGTTTAATTTTAACTTGAATGACTCTCAATACCTTTTATTGATAACAAATTGCCACCTTGGCAATTACTTATCGATCGATTGGTTTGGATTGAGTTTTTATTGAGTCTGATAACGTTGTTTTGCTATCACGTTTTATAGCTCTGAAGCATCTGGAAATTGCTTGTACAGCTCTATTTCCTTGGCTCTGGTAGGCGATAATTCTATTACTAGAGATCTTAGACTTCTAACATCAATTGAGTTATATCTTAAAGCTGATTTTTATTCTCAGCACCCGTATTTTGTATCTGCCTATGCTACACATGGAGTGAATATTTCTCACAGTTTCAAAAATTTATTACCCATGTCTGTGTCAGCTGCAGCATTTGATTCTGGCTCTTCTGGAAGTGAGCTTGTTCAGAAACAAGCTATTTTGAATTGTGTTGATAAGACATGGTCCAGTTTTTTATGTATTCTTGCTTTGGCTTCTGTCACAAACACTAACATTTTTTCTTATTATCCAGACTTTGGGAACAAAAAATGTAAATTACTTTTTAATTGTAAAATAGAACCTTGCCCACCTACAAAACCTATAGCAGATGTGCATGTCTTGTTTTGCTATCATGGTGTTGTGGAACCAGGTGATGTATTTCAAATTAACCATTTTGTCCCTATTATATTTGACAACAAACAAGGTGCTAAAGGTGGTGCTTTAAAAAGAAAACTCTCACAAAAAGTTCTCTCCAGTCTGCATCCAAAGCCTAAAAAACCCCATGGTAATTTATCTCAGTCAAAGATTGCTTTTCCCTCTCTCCCCAAAATAATACCTATTGTTCCTGATCCACCAACAAATGTACCGGTAGGTCAGGTAACTCAGCCTAAGGTAAGTGGTGAAACAATTCCCCAGGCCCATTTTTTGCAGGAGTATGATGTTGCTCATTATAGAGAAAAAGTCAAGAATATGACTGATTTGGAAATTGGTACTCTTATCAAGAATGTTTTTGTACCCGATAAAACCTACTCTTTCCCCATAACAAATGGTCGAAGTTTTCGTTCCGAATGGTTGAAATTGTATACTTGGTTATGCTATTCACCCAGTCAGGATGGTGCTTATTGCCTTCCCTGTGTACTGTTTGGTGATGGATTTCCCAATATAGTGTTGAAAAAGAATCCACCAAAAATTTTTTTTTCCCAACCATTTAAACAGTGGAATGATGCTACCCGTTATTTCAAAAAGCATTCGGGCAAACATGGTTCTTCATCAATATGTTTGCACAGCAGTACATCACTAACTCTTTTAACTCGCCAGTCAGGTAATATTCTGCCAATTGACATATTGATAAGTGAGAATCGAAGAAATCAGGTATCAGAGAATAGGAAAAAGCTTATTCCTATTGTAGACACCATTATTACTTGTGCACGTCTAGGTTTATCTTTCAGGGGCCACCGTGATGATTCCCAATATCATCCAGAAGTTGGAAGTTATTCTCAGGGTGGTGTTGGTAATTTTATTGAGTTACTGAATATGAGGGTTCGTGCAGGGGATGTAGCTCTTGAAGACCATCTCAAGAAGTGTGCAAAGAATGCTTCATACATATCAAAGACCAGCCAAAATGAAATAATCAATTGTTGTGGACAGGTAATAACTGGTGAAATTATTGGTGAGGTTAAGCGAAATAGGTTCTTTTCCATTATAGCAGACGAGGCTTCCGATTGTTCGAATAAGGAGCAGATGTCCCTGGTTTTGCGATTTGTGGATGACAACTTGAACGTTAGAGAAGACTTCATCAAATTTATCCATTGTCGGTGGGGGCTAACAGGTAAAGACCTTGCAACAACTATTTTGAAAGCGTTGGCTGACCTTTCTTTAAATATTGAAGATTGCCGTGGCCAAGGGTATGATGGGGCAGGTGCTGTTGCTGGCCATGTAAATGGCCTTTCCGCACATATTTTGAACCTCAACCACAAGGCTCTTTATACCCATTGTTTTAGCCATAGACTTAATTTAGTAATTTGTAATGCGTGTTCTGTCCCAATAGTTAAATATATCATGACACGGGTGAAAGAGTTATCATCCTTTTTTAACAATTCTCAAAATCGACAATTATTATTTGAGAAGAATATTTCACTTGTTCATGCTAATAAAGACAGCAAAAGGAAGAAGCTAATTGATGTCTGCAAAACAAGGTGGGTCGAACGTATAGATGGTTTGGATGTTTTTCAGGACTTATTTGTTGCAATATTTTCTACGTTAAAGGAAATGAGTTTGAATGAAGAAGGTAAATGTAACCCAAGCACATCTTCCCAAGCAACTTCATTTTTGGCTATGATTTCTTCTTTTCAGTTTATTGTTTCTTTGATTATTACTAGACATATTTTTGATCTGACTCTTCCTGTGACACAGTTACTGCAGGCAAAGAACAATGATATATTTGATGGTATTGAGCTCATCGAATCGTTGAAGAACACTGTTACCAGGCACCGTAACATGATTGATAATTACCATGATGTGTGGTATGGGGAGGCTATCAATTTAGCAAAAGAAATTGATGTTGAAGTATCTCTTCCCAGGATTTGTGCTAGAAACTTCCCTGCTTCTGATCCTTCCTCATATTATAAATGTTCACTAACAATTCCTGTTCTAGATCACCTGAGTTCAGATCTTAAATCCAGATTTGACGTAAGTAGTGTTAACGTAATCAATGGTTTAAGTATTATTCCTAGTAAAATGATATCACTAATCAATCAAGCTGGAATGACTGGCTGGAAATATTCATTCAAAAAGTTCTCAGATTTTTACGAGGAAGATTTGCCAAACCCCCTTGCACTAGATGGTGAATTGGAGTTGTGGGAGACATTTTGGGTAAGTCATAAAAGTTCATGTCCCAATAGTGTTGCATCCACACTTAAAGCTATCAGTTTTGATTCATTTGCAAATATCAAAGTTGCTCTCAGAATTCTAGGTACTCTACCTGTTACATCTTGTGAGTGTGAGCGTTCTTTTTCAGCCATGCGTAGGCTGAAAAATTATACCAGAAGTACCATGGTGGAAGAAAGGTTAAATGGGCTTGCATTGATGAATATTCATCAAGACATACAGCCTTCAGTTCAGCAAGTCATTGATAAGTTTGCTGCTGATAGTAGAAGAATTGAACTCATTTAATTCTTTAAAAGCAAACTAATGATGTGTTATTGTCCAATGTCCATAGCTAAAATAATATTTTTTCCATCACTATCAATTCAAACTATCTTTATTTATACTATGGTATAAATTGGTCTATAAGAATATATATGCTTGGTCACTGGTCAGTGGTCAGTATAGAACAACTCAACAACAATCTAGTATTCTATTCTAAAAAAATCTGCATTATTTTACAATACATTCTTACATTTCCTCATTTGTTGATTACAACAAAATGAACAAATGCAACTCCATGAATAATGGTAACATTATAATATTATTTGCCAATTGCCATTGGTGTGACTTGGAAAATGAGCTCTCAGTCTGTGCCTCTGTCGACCGGGATGGTATAGAGAGTGAGCTCTTCTATGTCCATGAAATGCCCTACATGGTCTATTTTTCTCTTCTCGAAACTCTCTCTTTAGGCGAGTAACTGGTGCCTGAAAACCAGACAGCTCAGGGTAGATAAGGGGTGAAATAAAGTAATAATTATATACATTTCAATAAGAGTGCTGCAGTCTTTTGTTGCTAATTGGTAACTACTAGTTTGTATGACCAGGATGGTGTAGAGGTGAGCTCTTCTCTGTGTCCATGAAATGTCCTATATGGTGTGTTTTTCTCTATTCGTAGTTCTTTTTCCTGGGCGAGTATCTGGCGCCTTAAAACCAGACAGCTCATTGTGCTGGATGTTAAGATGACCAGGATGATGTAGAGAGGTGAGCTCTTCTTTATGTCCATGAAATGTCCTATATGGTCTGTTTTTCTCTATTCATAATTCTTTTTCTTTTTCTTTGGCGAGTATCTGGCTGGATAAGGGGTAAACTATTACATTTTCTTTTCATATATACATATTAAAATTAGTAAAAAGCCACAAAAAATAAATAAACATTTCAATAAGAGTACTGTATATGCAATGCAGTCTTTTGTTGGTAACTACTAGTTTGTATGACCAGGATGATGTAGGGTGGTGTGCTCTTAGTTTTCTGACTATGTCCATGTAATGTATTGTCCATGTAATGTATTGTACATGGTCTGTTTTTCTCTATTCATAATTATTTTACTTTGCATGGGTGTGTATCTGGCACCTTACAACCAGACAGCTCATTGTGGAGAAGGGGTAAAGTTAAAAACAATCTAATAGATTGGTAAAATGACCAGGAAATTAACGTGACCTCGCCAGGATCATGTGATGTAGAGAGATAAGCTCCTCTATGTGTCTAAAAAATTGCTTGGCAGCTAAAGTTGGTGGGCTTTGGCTGTCCATGTCGGATTCACTGAGCAGTGAATCATAGGCATGCTGATGAGCTCTGATATGGAGCGAAACAGTCGTAAAAATTGTCCCAGTAACGATTATTTAAAAAGTGCAGAAGTATTTTTTTTTAAATCGTAAAATGTGGTATAAAAAACGCAAATTAGAACTGTAAGATTTTTCTAAAAAATCTTGTCAGAATGCGGGAAATGCCATTTCAGGGAGTCAAATTTCAAAAAAAATCCGGGGGGGCATGCCCCCGTACCCCCCTAGAATGTGCACTTCACTGTTTCGACGTACCCTAAAAAAATCCTAGATCCGCCCCTGCCTGCAATTGCATTTTTAAAATGAGTATATAATAAATGAACAGTACAAGTCTCTTTCTAGAAATATTCCCTCCGTTCACTCAAGAAACAGATCAAATTATCCTGTACACCACTTGTGGAACTGTCGCTCTGCTAGCCTTGCAAGCATTTCACCAAGTAGCTAAGCGAGTAATGAGGAAGATAGTGGCAGATCGCGCTCTCAAACGTCAAATAAATGAAGCTTTACAAGATGTTAAGGTCAATGAAGAAGTGTAATAGATAAATGAACGTATTACTTTTGTTGTTTTTAATTACAAATGTGTTGAGCATCCCAACTCACCCGACCGACCCGACCGAGGGACTAGCACAGCGAACAAACATGGATACAGTTACAGTATTATCAGTTTAGTTGTATAGTGAATATCGTGTTCACTGTATTCTCGGTATCATTTAGTCTTCTCATTATTTACAAGATTTCTCTTGTTCAGTAAAATTATTTTCCAAACCCTTAGGTTTTGGAAAATTACTAATGGGTGTCCCTCTCTGCGCTTCGCTCCAGTCGGGTCTACTTGAATGGACTGTCTGGAATAAACTTCATCTTCTGAGCGTACTTCACAGCGAGAGTGCCAGCTGCGACGGCGACGACGAGTTTCAATGTTCCTTCGATGGTGTCTGGAGCCCCAAGTGACTTTCCAAACGCTTTCTTAGAGATCATGCTTACACCAACTCCAGCTGCGGTGTAGAGTAAGGTGTCGTACAATTCGTTCTTAACATCTGTCATCCTTTATTATATACTAATCAAATGATTCTAGTTTCGTAGGAGTTTTATTAACGGTCGTTCCGATCGCTTGATCCCTCCCTTCAACTCGTACCTCGCTTCCGGTCGGGTCGACTGATTTCTTGAAGAAGAAAAAATATCCAACGGCTGATATAGTACCAAGTACACCAAGGATGAGTGTATAGTTAACACCACCACCACTCTCTTCAGTACTTTCTTGTCTCTCATGAACCTTCTTCTCCTTAGCTGCTTTGCTTATAGCGGCAAGTCTTTTGCCTTGTTCAACTTTTCTAGGATCTTTAATCTTTACGGGATCACTGCTATAGTTATCTGCGGGTTACTCATTTATTAATATGTTTTGTTTACAAGTTGCTTAGCTTTGCTTACAAGTTGCTTAGCTTTGTTTACAAGCAAGTCTAAACAGATTCCAAGCAAACTACAAGCAAGTCTAAACAGATTCCAAGCAAACTACAAGCAAACTACAAGTTGCTTACAAGTTGCTTAGCTTTGTTTACAAGCAAGTCTCAAGCAAACTACAAGTTGCTTACAAGTTGCTTACAACCTAGTAATAATATATCAAAGCAATAACAATAGTTTTCAAACAAAGTCTCCTCAAGAACCTTGAGAACTGACGTCTATCACTCTCTAGCCTTAGTCTCTCGATCAACTCAACGATCTCTAGATCACTGTGCTCCTCTTCGCTCATTTATTATAAGTTATAAATCGATTAAAACTTTGGTTTAAAGGATTATATATGTAAATAGAACAATGGAACCATTAACGAGAGAGTTACTAGAAGAAATCATGTACGAAGATGAAGATAATAGTTATTATATCACAGAGCACATCAGCGAGATAATAATTCTTCTTTTACATGATTACTGCGACGAAGACGAGGAAGACATTAATATAGAACAGTTCTACGAGAGTCATATTAACGATGAGCGACGAGTGACGTTAAGCACCCTCATGAACTTGGTAGAAGAGTGGAGTGAAGGATTGTGTACCATAAATATGATAACATCGTTCCTCGTTCATTATATGGAAAGTAACGAGTATCTGTTTGATCAAAGTCAAATGATGCGATCGAACTACTTCAGAGTCGTCGACTCTAACGATGCTACTTACATCATCAGAGTCGACCCCGGCTCCGACTCTGACGATGCAAGTGACATCGACGACGACCTAGCACCTACTCACTACGAAATAGATTGTGAGGGTAGTGTAGATGCTCTATAAATCTTTATTTCATCGCTTCGTTTTTTTCTAATCCTATTTGAGATTAGAAATAGCACACTTGGTGAAGCACTTTAGAGCACTTTTGAAGCACTTTTGAAGCACTTTAGAGCACTTTTGAAGCACTTTAGAGCACTTTAGAAGCACTTTGTGCACTTTTGAAGCACTTTAGAGCACTTTAGAGCACTTTAGAGCACTTTTGAAGCACTTTAGAGCACTTTAGAGCACTTTTGAAGCACTTTGGAGCTGAAGGGAGCGACGACCGATGAGTGACCGATGTTTAAAATAAAGATATGTCGTATAAAATAAAGATATGTCGTCAATGATGTTTGGAGGAGTCTTTAACGCGTTCGCATTCGCGGGTGCTGGCTTCCTATTCAAGAGTATAGATAGCAATGGCTACGGTGAGGAGATGGCGAGACATAACCTTGCTGTCGAGAAACTAGCGAGAGACAGGGAGATATGGAATGAGAACGAGATAAATCGGCGAAACAAGGTGCAGGAGCTCAGACAGGAGTTGTCAGACGCGAACAAGAGTATTAACGAGACGAACGCTGCGCTTGACAACCTGAGACAGACGTTCAGAACCGAACCGATGTTGCGAGACTACTACAAACCATCGACTGAGATGCAGGACTACATGATAGTGGTGGAGGGAGTTGCGGTGGGATGGGTTGGATATAAATTGATAAAATATTTAAGGAGATAGTATATATAATAAACAACTATGTCTATCCAAATCACAAGTCTCAGTCAGTTCGATGCTAAGAAGTTGAGGTTCAAAACCGAGGAGGTTACCTTCAAAGGAGGTAGTTTCACTGGGTTGAACATTAAGGTTAAGTATGAGGATGGGACAACAGGACCTCTACTGTTATCAACTGAAGCATTCTTCTCTCACGGGGTGTGTAAGGGAAAGGATGGAAACCACTTTCTAGTGGTTGATCTAGAGGGACAGGATGAATTCACAGACGTTGTGAACCAATTGGTTAAAAGGTGTGATAAAAAGTTTGACGAACACACTTTGAAAAATCCAATTAAGAATGATGTTTTGTTCTTGAAAGTGAATGAGAGTACTAAGTTCTACACAGAAGATGGTGAGGAAAAGGAAATGAAAGAGTTGGTGAAAAAGAAGATAGATGTTGTAGCAGTTCTCAAGTTTGATAATGTTTATATTGGAAAAAATTGTGCTACTCTACAGATAAAACCTTATAACATATTGGTGAAAGAAACAGCACCTTATGTGAAAAAAGAAGAGGAAGAGATTGTTTGTCTGGTGGGAAAAATGAAAATTGGAAAAGTAGTTGAGAAGAAGAAAGTTGAAAGTAGAGATGAGGAATCAGACGAAGATTGATAAAACATTATTTTTTCTTATCTTTCTAAAGATAAGAATCGACAAATGGTTTAAGGGAATACTATAATATAATAAAGGATGACTTTTTACACATTAAAAGAATTAAGAGCACTTGCTAAAGAACGAAAAGTCAAGATCGGTTCTAACACGAAGAAGTCAAACTACTTGAAACTACTTGGGTTAGAGTCTGAAGAACCAATGAGATTCAGTCATTGTAAAAAGAAAAAGTTAGCACAAAAAATAGTAATGACAAATAACACCACTGGAGAAGAGACAGTCTTTAATAGTATATTTGAAACTGCTAACCATTTTGGTTTGTTTGCAGGTTCAATTACCTGGAAGATCGAGAAACAGCGTGGATTGTGTAGAGACAACATGGTGTATACATTTCGTAAAGAATAGATTTTAAAAAGAAAAATCTTTTTTAAATTGATTTCCTATTTAAAGAAATATGTATATAATAAAGGAACAATGACACAATTCTTCAAAAGTACGCCAATACTCGACGAACCTATTCCTCAAGGATTCAAAGAACCTGTAATGACACCAACTCCATTCAAACCACCAACACCGGCGACAGTCACAGAGAATATGAATGAGTGGTTCGACTGGCTCGTAAGTCATACACCAGAGCCTGTGAAGAGTCAAAAGCTGAGAAGACTGAGACAGGGTAGTCTACACGTTTAGGAAAGAACAACAAGAGCGAGTCACGTAAAAAAAATCAATTCTATTTAGAATTGATTTTCTATTTAAAGAAATAAAATATCTTTTAATAAAGAGAGATGAGGAAGACGAAGATAACTCTGAGCGACGTCTCAGATTGGATGAAACAAATAGACACTGCAGCTGCTCAGAAGACTCCAATACCAACTCAGAAGACTCCAATACCAAAGACTCAGAAGACTCCAATACCAACTCAGAAGACTCCTAGACCAACCTCGTACAAGACCAAAGTGACTATGAGTAGCGTCTCAGATTGGATGAAACAAATAAAGAATAAGGTGAACGAGTGGTACGATTATTTATTTAAACAAAATTTAGAGATATCGACTAGCGAGACATCTCTACGAGGATTCTCAGAGACGTTCACAATACCAGCTCCGCCAAAAGTAGATCCAAGGGTGTTCCTAACAGACACAAAAGTGTTGATACAAAATCTTTGGAAAGATGAGGTACAGAAGAAGAAGGGTATTAAAACAAAATTCATCCTAGAGTGTGTTATGGTAAGAGCCGCTGACGATGGAGATGTAGAGTCTATGTCATTGTTTCACTCTCTGACAGAGATAGTACTACCTGGAACTGACTCGGATGAGATCTACAACAAGATGGTGGGGAAGATCTTGGAGAGCTTCGCTACCTATTTGAAAAGAGGAAGTAATTGGAGACTACAGCGCGTGGTGAAGTTAGACATACACACTGACACATACGAACCGCTAAAAGGATCATCTTACATCCCTACTCCAGCGGTGTTGGCTAAAAAGAAAGCCATAGTCAACGTTCAAAATTAGAAGGACGACGAATGTTTCAAATGGGCTGTGACTGTCGCACAAATGCCTGACCATGGTCATCCAGAGAGACTTGACAAGAAACTCAAGGAGTTCTCCAAAAAATTCGACTGGACTGGAATCACATTCCCCACTCCTCTGAAAGAGATTAAGAAATTTAGTGTGAAGAACAATATACATGTAAACGTCTTCGGCTGTGAGGGTGAGGATGTATACCCTCTTCTCATCCAGGGAAATTCTAGAGACACTATAAACCTACTCTACATCACAAAACAAACTGACGATGGTGAAGTGAATGCACATTATGCTTCGATTAAAAATATGAGTAGGTTAATGTCTAGTAAAACAAACAACCATCAACATAAGATTCACTTTTGCTATAGGTGTTTGAATAGTTTCAAGACCATCGAGAGTCTCAACAAACATGAGGAGTATTGTTCAAACGTAGACAGTATAAAAACAAAAATGCCAAAGGAAGGTAGCGTTTCGAAATTTGAAAATATCTACAAAACACAAGACGTACCCTTCGTGGTGTATGCCGACTTTGAATCTTTCATAGAACCAATAGAGGGACCCGAGAGAAATCCGAACGAGAGTTATACCACGTCCTATCAACATCATACTCCATCAGGATTTTGTTTCCATCTTAAGTGTTTCGATGACAATCTTCATTGGGAACCACCACACATCTACACAAAGACAAAACCTGAAGAGAACTTAGGTGAAAAGTTTGTGTTAGAGGTAGAGAAGACCGTTAAAAACATATACGAGAAATTCAAGGTCGCGAAACCAATGATCTACAGACTGGATGAGAAGAAGATCTTCGAAAGTAGTGAGGTGTGCTGGTTGTGTGAGGAGGGTTTTGATGAAAAAGACAAAGTTAGAGATCACTGCCACTTGACGGGAAAGTTTAGAGGTGCTGCACACAATAAGTGTAATCTCAAGTACAAACTACCAGAATTCATCCCAGTCATATTTCATAACTTGTCTGGATACGACGCTCACCTATTCGTTAAGAGTTTAGGAGTGGCAGAAGGCGAAGTGAAGTGTATTCCCAACAACGAGGAGAAGTACATCTCCTTCAGCAAAAGTATTATAGTGGATAACTACACTGACAAGAAAGGTAAGGAGAAGAACATCACTAGAGAGATTATAGGTTTCTAGATAGTTTTAAGTTCATGGCTTCTAGTCTCGACATACTGGTGAGCAACTTGGAGAAGGAGCAGTTGATCTCCACCAGGAAAGTCTTTGGTGATGGGTTAGATCTCGTCTCTAGGAAGGGAGTGTACCCATACGAGTACATGGTCTGTCTGGAGAAATTCAGAGATCCTGAACTACCTCCAAAAGAGATGTTCTACAGCAGACTCACAGACTCTGGGATCTCAGACGCTGACTACGCACACGCAAAGTCGGTGTGGGAGTTGTTTAGGATGGAAAACATGAAGGACTACCACGACCTGTATTTAAAAACGGACGTGATGCTTCTAGAGGACGTCTTTGAGAACTTTAGACAAGTTTGTAAGAAGAACTATGGACTAGACCCTGCATTCTACTACACTTCTCCTGGATTGTCGTGGGACGCACTACTTAAGATAACAAAGGTAAAGTTGGACAAAATAAGTGACTACGATATGTTCTTGATGTTTGAGAAAGGAATTAGAGGAGGAGTCTCCACCATCACGAAAAGGTATGCGAAAGCTAACAACAAGTACATGGATTACATTAGAAATGCAGAGCACACAGGAGATAGCTTGTTTGACAAGACAAAGGATAGTGTGTACTTACCTTACCTAGATGCGAATAACTTGTATGGGTGTGCGATGAGTATGGATCTACCAATGAGTGACTTTGAATGGATGGATGAAGATGATCTGGAGAACTGGGAAGACATGCCATGTATTCTGGAAGTGGACTTGGAGTACCCATCCGAGTTGCATGATCTCCACAACGACTACCCTTTAGCTCCCGAGAGACTAATTATTGGAAAAGTGGAGAAGTTAGTTCCAAACTTAATGAACAAGAAGAACTACGTTCTCCACAAGAAGAATCTCGAGTTGTACTTGAGGTTGGGGTTAAAGCTGACTAAAATTCACAGAGGAATTACATTCGAAGAGTCAGCCTGGATGAAGGAGTACATCATGCTCAACACCAAGTTGAGAACAGCGACAAAGAATAGTTTTGAGCAGGATTTCTTCAAGCTAATGAACAACAGCGTCTTTGGAAAGACAATGGAGAACGTTAGGAATAGGGTAAACATACAACTTGTGACAACTGAAGACAAAATGAGGAAGTTGGTGTCAAAACCAAACTTTCATCATAGGACAATATTTGATGAGAACTTAATGGCCGTACATATGAAGAGGACTAGTGTAGAACTTAACAAGCCGGTCTACTTAGGGATGAGCATCTTGGATCTGAGTAAGACAGTGATGACTGAGTTCCACTACGGCTACATCAAACCAAAGTATGGAGATAGAGCTAGTCTACTCTTCACAGATACGGACTCCTTGATGTACGAAATACATACAGAGGACTTCTACAAAGACATCAGCAAAGACGTAGCCACTAGATTTGACACCTCAGCTTACGGTAAGGATCATCCCTCATGTATTCCAGTTGGACTTAACAAAAAAGTCTTAGGTATGATGAAAGACGAAAACTTTGGTGAACAAGTCTTAAAATTTGTAGGATTAAGACCAAAACTGTACGCATGCGAGACATTAAGGGGAGAAGAGAAAAAGTGTAAAGGTGTTAAGAAAAATGTAGTGAAGAACTCGCTAACCATTGAGGACTACGAGGAGTGTTTGTTCACTGAGAAACCAGTGATGAGAAGTATGAATGCCTTCAGAAGTAGGATGCATGAGATATACACGGAGACTGTGAACAAGACAGCCCTAAGCAGTAACGACGACAAGCGGCATATTCTACCGGACAGGATTAGAACTTTAGCGTTGGGACACAAAGATATTGAACCAGTGTCCGATGTTTGAGAGGGCGGCCATCTTGGACCTGACCGGAACGACCGATCATTTTGGCAGCAGCCATTTTGGATTTTGGATGAGTGATCGATGATTTTGGGCGACCCGACTGAAGGGAGGGATCAAACGAGTAGCATCCATCTTGAATAAATTTTCAAAATGAAATATTCTGAAAATTGGGATGAGTGACCGATGTTTGAGAGACGCCATCTTGGAAATTTGAATGAGTGACCGATGTTTGAGAAGGTGGCCATCTTGGATAAATTTTCAAAATGAAATATTCTGAAAATGTTGAGCGAGCGACCCGACTGACCGGAGCGCAGCGAAGGGAGGGACTAGTGGCGGCCATCTTGGATTTGGGTTGAATGAGGGTGGCCATTTTGGATTTTGGTTTTTGGCCCAGAATCGGCCTTTTCCTACTACTGTCGAGAACTTTAAGAGTCTGTTAAGTAGAGCTAGTGAGGAGCACAGAGTCACTTTAACTGCGATGGTTGAGGAAATTAACGGCGACAACGCGATCCCAGATAATGTGTCAGAAGACATAGTATCTAACACAAGCGAACAGCTACAAGACAGAGTCGAACAAAGAGTGGAGCAACTCGTAGAAACGTCGCAAGGTATCTTCGTTAGTGAACAAGAGATTAGGGAGTTCGCTGGCTCTCTCGACCCAAAAGGCCCAACTGATGTTAAGATAGAGTCGCTAGATGCACTAGGCGACCAATATAGACTCATGTCTATCGTAGAGACAGACCCTCTAAAAGAACAATTCTATAAGAGTGTTAGTGAGACAGCTTACTTGAAGGCAGATAGCATCCGTATTGAAAACAACATAAGGCCAGAACACGACGAGGCGATAGGCATACTAAAAGACGAGGTTGAGGGTAACGATCTAAACAGACTTGAAAGGTTCAAAAAATGGGCAAAGGAAAACTTAGTTGGAATAAGCGCTATATCAATCTCTATAGCTGGGATAATAACTACCATAGTAATAGGCGCTAGAAGTGCTATCGTCAAAGGTGGTCAAGCACTTGGAAAACTAGGAAAAGCTATAGCTAATCTAGCCACAAAGGCTGGTCCTCTACTGGCTGGACTGCTAAATATGGTGGCGACTGTGCTAAAGTGGGGAGCTACAGGCGTATCTTGGTTAGCATCTAATTTGTGGATCCTAGCGATAGCACTAGCTTGGTTCGTCTACGATCAGTACAAACAGAGGAAATAAAACATGTGTTATAATATATAGCATGAATACTAGTGAAAAAGAGTTGCTTCCTGGATATAGACGTCGTGAAATATCTGCTATCAAAGGCACAAGAACCTGTCATGTTGTGACACTGAACCCTAACAAAGCCAATCCAGAGGAGGAGTTATACATTGATATCCCAAGAACAAAGGGTAACACTTGTTTGGTACCCTCCAGTTTCCATCTTCTATTCGACTTCAAAAGTGCGAACGCGAAATCGTGGTTTCTTAATAACCTCTCAAGACTACTCTCTGAAAAACTGGTGATAAAATTAGCAGGTGAGACTGTGTACGACAACTGTGGTGAAAGTGTTATCGGTACGTACAAAGATTTATGGAGATCTAAAACAGAACGAACGGCTATGGTTGAATATGGTCTAGCAAACGAGAACCTTCGAAAGTTAATCTCGAAGGATGACAGCGGCGCGGCCAGTGGAAACGTACAAAAAGTTAGCGATGGTCTGATGTTTTCTATTCATGGCACCAAACAAAAGGTTCAACTTGACAAGATTCTAGAAGATCACGGTTTATACGCACCGTATAATATGAACAATAATCTCAGTTACATAATCACACTCCCCAAAGCGTCTGATATCATGGTGGCTCAATCTGGATCAGCTGTGACTGGTTATACGTTAGAGAACCTTGAGTTGGAGTACGAAACTATCGAGAGTCAAGAGATCGCTGATGAAGTATCGTCTCTATACGCATCCGGTAGATCTCTATCATATGAGCACATCACACTAATGAAGACTGTGGAGTGGGATAAAGGAAGCACACTTGTAAACGAGAATATTAACCTGCCGAGAAAATCGATGAAAGCCGTCGTTCTACTCTTCACAAACAAAATAAGAACTGATAGTGAGGTGTTCGTCTACCCAAACATAGAGTCGGTGAAACTCACCATTGAAGGTGTGCCAAATATGGTATACAGTCAAGGGATACCGAAATCAAGACTCTGGGGGGAAGCAAAAAGACTATTCGGACAAAAACTAGACTGTGACCAACATATGACTATCCAAAAGTTTTACAAAGACGGTTTCGCTTTGGTTGTTGACCTTAGATCTATCGAAGATAACGCGAAAGTCGCCACTGGAAAAAAGATTGTGAACACTCAGTCAGGAATATTGATGGAAATCAATAAAAAAGCCACAATAGCGAACGCAGTCATGTGTAGAATATTCGTACTCTCCGACGGTCTTGTAAACCTCGTCAACAACGATCTACAATCAATCCAATACTAAAACATATAGTATTCTATAATGAAAACACCTTTTAACATGATGATTGTTGGTATGACAGCCTGCGGTAAAACGCGTTACCTCTTGGATATGATAGAGAAAGAATATATGAATCACTTCGATTACATCATTCTCATATGTCCGACATTCGAATGGAATAAGACGTACAGAGAATGGAAATTCATAAAAGATCCAGACTTTATCGCTATTCAGTGTGAACAGGATAAAGTCAATGTAATTCTTAAATATGTGGCTGACACTTATAAAGGCACCAATTCATTAATAATATTAGACGATTGTGCTAGTGGGCAGGACGTTAAAAACAGAACAAGCGAACTAGTTAAACTAGCCTTTAGCGCTAGACACTACAAACTATCCACAATAGTCATAACACAACAACTAACCTCAATTAGTAAACCATATAGTGTGAACATCTCAAAGTTAGTAACATTCTACAACCCTAATAGAAACGATATGAAAACAATTGTAGACGATTATCTTAACGGAGTCGATAAAGTGGAAATTCAGAAAATAATAAAACAGTTGAGAGACAACGAATACGCAAGATTGGAGATACTTATAAGGCATCCATACTCATACGAAATAGTTATTCCACAAAAACAAGACAGTTGAGAGACAACGAATACGTAAGATTGGAGATACTCACAAGGCATCCATACTCATACGAAACAGTTATTCCGCAAAAACAAAACATATCGTATAATATAGGACATGCCAAAACGCAAGACAAAAAATCTTGAGACAATTGACGAACTCATTGAAGACATACAAGGAGCAGAACAGGAAGTGATCGATGAACCACAAATCGACACACCACAAGTTGATGACACTCCGCAAACTGACGTAGACAAGAAACGAAACGAACTAAGAAGACTCTCAGAGGACGGTGAGATAGATCAATCTGTCGCTTATCTTAAAAAGGCCTCAGCTAAAGTTATCAATAAGATCTATGAAGAATGGGAGGCAAAAAGAATGGAGAAAGCGAACGTGTTCCTCTGTGACCTTTTAATAAGCAAGTTCGCCCACGCGCTAGGAGGGTTCAACGCTATTGAGTCACCTGAAAAGCTCGAAAATGAGTTGAACACTGACCAGCTGTTAAAAAGAGATGTAGAGAAGTTTATATCATACGTATCCCCCTACCTCCCTTGTTTAGGGTTGTTATCAGGTGGACTGACAACTAGTAAACACGTATTTAGCCATATGGCTAGAGGGGAAATCCCCGAGGGGGAACCCCCAAACGAAGAAGTAGACAGTGCTACCTAATTACAATATGAGCGGAAGCGGGCTGAAGATGAGATATCGCACTACCACGTTCTTCTTATTGGCGTCAGCACTTTTTAGGGGATTCCCCACTATTGCTCGTCAAGGTATAGATGGAATGTGTGATTCTAGGATTGCGTAACAAACGACACAGCTGTGTCACTTTTTCCTGTGGTGTGTTGTCTTAGACTATGTAACAAACGACACAGCTGTGTCACTCGCTCGGACAAGTGTGATGGACTGGGAACTAAGGACGTTACCCAGCTGTGTCACTCGCGCGGACAAGTGTGATGGACTGGGAACTAAGGACGTTGTCCAAGTTGCGTAATAAACGACACAGCTGTGTCACTCGCGCGGACAAGTGTGATGGACTGGGAACTAAGGACGTTGTCCAAGTTGCGTAATAAACGACACAGCTGTGTCACTCGCGCGGACAAGTGTGATGGACTGGGAACTAAGGACGTTACCCAAGTTGCGTAACAAACGACACAGCTGTGTCACTCGCTCGGACAAGTGTGATGGACTGGGAAAGGAAGTCCAACGCATGATTCCAACGCCCTTAGTGAGTGTGCCGCAGCACAATGCTTAACCCCGCGAGCTACCACACCCATAGCAAGTTATATACTCATTTTATAGTATTTAAGTGAATCAAATTTTGGTTGACTTAAATGTGAGACACCTCACAACAAAACGACACGTAGGTCTCACGCGGTTGAACCTGTCACAAAAACCTAACACACGGTTTCCACAAATTTAACCATACACAAAGAACACGGGATATCAACGCACTTCTCTAAATCGTATAGATTCCTAATGGATCTGACTTTTGGAAAACCGTCCTTGTATCGCCGTGTTCTACACTACTATCCAGGGCTCCAGAGCTCACACACAGTAATGAGCTCTGGATCCCTGGAGAGTAGCGTAGAACGTGAGGAATCAGTGGAGGAAAAGATAACGAGACTCAACAAAGAGTTGTCGTGGATCTACCAGATAAGAGAGCTCAAACGACAACTCTTCGCTAAGAGTAGTGTAGAACGTGAGGAACTAGACGAGAGGTTTAAACATGCTGCATTGGGGAAAAGGATGACCAGTCATAACAGAGAGTTGCGGCTTCTCAGTCGTCTAAAATAGCTCAAACGATCGACACAAAAAACGATAGAACATGGCGGTACCAACACACTTCTCCAAATCGTGTAGATTCCTAATGGATCTGACTTTTCAAAATCATATAGATTCTAAAAACTGTCCTGGTACCGCAAAATGGATCTACACTTTCGACCATGCCCTTTTTAAGGCACTTCGACCATGCCCTTTTTAAGGCACTTCGACCATGCCCTTTTTAAGGCACTTTGACCACGCCCCTTTTTTAAGGAATGCTTGGAATTATCTCAAAAATAATTCCAAGAACTTGACCTTGAAACTTGACCTTGAAATGGATCTGACTTTTGGAAAACTGTCCTGGTACCGCCATGTTCTATACTACTAAAAAGGTGAAACAGAAGATGAAAAAGAAGATGAGAAGGATGAAAACGAGAATGGGAAAGATGAAAAGAAGAAAGATGAAAAGAAGAATGATGAAAAGAAGAAAGATGAAGAGGGAAAAGCACCGAAAGTTGGTACTGGTACCAAAAAAAGAAAAAGTTCGGTTGAAAAGGGTTTAGAATTAGTGTTTGAAAAATTTAAAGAGACTAGTAAAGATGAGTTTGAAAGGTAATATAGTATTATTTTATGTACCTCAAAAATGATAATAATATTAAAAATGCACAGAAATACTCTTGTAGAAATATAAGGGTCAAACGTTCCTGTTAGACATAGAAGTTATTTGAGGTCTATATATCTATAACTTATATTTGGTAATTGTTTTGATTGTTGTAGACACAAAAAACTTGAAGAAATGCGGATGGAAAAAGAACACGAATTTCAAAGAGAACAGGCAGATGTAGAAGCCCAACGGAGGAAGGAAGAAAGAGAGCACGAGTTGAAAATGATAAGCATTATGATGGGGAACGCAAATAATCAACCTCGTGCCTCAAGTTCCAATGCTCCAACAGCCCTTTTGCACCTTTCCAACAAAACAATATTGCAAGTGCAAATTCCAGTATTGCACCAACGAGTGGCCCTGTCTACGGCACATTTGTAGACAAAGACAAGACATTCTTCCAGTTTTAGAACTGTTTGTTGTTTTACAATTCAGTTTTTATCCTAATTGTTAATGATCTTAGGGTTCTTTGATATTAATTGTTTACGAAAATATAAACTGCAATCTTATTTTAAGTAATATTATAATAGCACTTTCTATAGGGTACCTGCGACCACCAAGAAAAGTTATTTACAAGATTCTAATATATCGTATTCTTACCGTTAAAACAATTTAGTTAACAAAGATTTAAAGGCGTTTTTTTAAATATTTTGGCGCTACAGCCAACTCTCGCCTTGCAGACACCCCGCTTTTACGGACACACCGCTATTAATTACGGATTTGCGGACACTACAAGTGCGCTGTCACGGTTCCCAGGGCCAGGGTGTCCTCGAGACAAGAGTTGACTGTGATCCCAAATTTACAAAAACAAAATGCCCCCCAATAGTTTGAACATGAATCACAGCAAAAAGCTTGAGACATTCATTGTCCAGAGAAATAGTTTGATAATGTATCACGAATACTTTGAGCGTCAGGCAATACGTTGTCGTTGTCATCGTATGCTTCCACTATCACTTGGACAGAATACTACATGGCATGCTTTCGTCCTTTGTTTCTAGCCAAAGGGACGATTTGGATTTGTAATTGGATAGCCTTACATTTCCTGACATGATTCGTTAGGAGTTACCCCCTATAAAGTTGTCTTCGCGGCCGTGCTCCTCGGTTACCAATAGAATTAGACCTTGGAATGCCCCTATCCAACCCTTGTACACGAAGCGATTATCTGCACTCAGTTAGGTCGCCGTCTTTCGAGACGTTTGACACATCGCAAAAGAACACCTGTTGAAAGCATCTGAAAAACGGGCGAGGCACATCCACGTGACAAACACCTGGCGACCCTTTCACGAGGAACAAACGGTCATGCTAAAAAGACATAAATGCTGGGACCATATATATAAGATCTTAAAATGGTTAATTACAAAATCAGATTGAAGGGCAGTAAAGAAATTGTCGTACACCACGACAATCTCAAGCTAAGTTATATGCCATTTCAACACGGCGAACTCGTTTGCCCAACTCGAGAAATAGGAGAATTTCAGGCCACGGGACCCCCAGATCGTTATGGTTATTAGTTTTGGTTTATTATGAAGTTACGTTTAGAATTAATTGCCCGACTTTTGATATAGAAAACCCCACCGGTAATCATATATACGTGTTCGTATGGATATGACGAAATGAATGGTTTCACTGTACTGAAATAATTTATTATCTATCATGCATTGCTTACGTTATAGTTGCAAACTAAAATTAAGAAGGTGAGAAGGAAACTAATAAATAACATTTTCCAACGTTATATAATTATAAACGAGTCAATTAATACACAAATATTGTCAAAAGAAATACGAATCTCTCTTGTTTTGCTTGCCAAAAATATCAACAATGCTTTAAATCTCATACATGCGGTGAGTGGCAGATTATATCATATCGTTTAAAAGGGCATTTTTAGTAACCAGTCTCCCGCGCAAAGCCAAGGATACCATAAACTAAAATGACAAACACTCGCTGTCGGTTATATTTATTAATTACATCTGTTTTCGTTAAGTGCCTGTTGTTCAATATACATTTTCTCCTACAATACACAGATGAAAGATATTAAATTGTTTTGATTACTTTCCCCCATTTTCATCCTATGTTTTATTTTTTCCTATATTTTTCGCCCGACTTACGTTGAAAATTTGCCCGACTTAGCAACATTTCCATTCGTCTGGGGGTCAGCTTCCCCTGATCCAACCCCACCCCCCTCGTACGCCTATGAGGAGGATGCAGGTGTAACGAAGTTTAGTATTGGCTTTGACGCACCTTTTCCCGTAACACCCTTCCTGATTATAATATCCTTCCCATACTTAAGATACGTACACAATAGTTTGTAGAAATAATATCACTATATTTGGTTATCGACATGTAACGCCCTGTTCGGGACTAGGGTGTGAAAGAAACTAAACATGGAAAATAAAGGAGTTCTGACTGAAAGCATTCAAGTGCGTTGTTCGGTTCGCTACACCAATGAAACTTTCTTGACAGTGAAACTTTCTTGAAAACATTATTTTGTACGTTTTATTATGCCGTTTAGTTCATTTGCAAAGATCAGCTGTTGCACGACCGCGCGTTACGCAGAGATGAACGCGAGTTCTATTTCTGTAACCCACTATATCGCCGTCGAACGACAAACAGGAAATGAGAACGTCCTCACAACTGTTGCGCGACTAAATTGACCTAAAAATCCTTGCTTCATTTCTGGAATAAGAGTGTGGTAAAATAAAATAAAATAAATAATAAAATAATAAAAAACGAAAAAACGCCTGTTTCGTAGGCTAGGGTGTGGTAAATTCCAGGAGTTGCCCTTTCTCTGAATATATTTCTCACCCAGGATCTATGTTTTTCCAGTTGGCCTTCGTTTTTGTTTTTCTTGTTTTATTTTTCTTCGTTCTTTTATTTGTTTTGTTTTTCTTCATTTTTTTTCGTCTTCGTTTTTCCAGCTCATGATTAAAACTTTAAACCCTCACCCGCCTGTCCTATCAGACAACATTTTTATATTAATAATTTCAAGGAATTTATTATGTTTCGAAAGCTACTTCTAGTTAAAACTTCTAAATAAATAAATTACATTGTATTTTCTCATCACGGCAATCTATTTGCCCTTATATGGAATACGTAGTAGAAGTCCATATGCATGTTCCCCAGTCAATAAGAATGGTCCCCAGTCCCCTGCGCAGCACGCCCTGCGTGAAAGGTACTTGTTTCCGGAACGAGAGGTTAAACATAATCCCCAAATGACCCTAATTTACCCCCAAACCTCAACGTTTTTCGCGATCGCCCCGGGCTTTCGCGCGTATCCAAATCGTGCAACTGCTGCACGATTCAGAGACATTTGAAGACAATATCTACAACCCAAATTGTGCACTAACGATTGCGCGATTGATGCACAACGACTACAACCTTATGAGATCCAGGCTACAGCTCCTTTTCTCCCTAGTAGTTTCCTCTATTATGACCTGCAAATGCTGAATATCTAAAATTCCAAGGTTTTCTGTGTTGAATGTAATATTGAGAATAAAGTAAAGGGAGTTTAAGATCTACGACGCGGAAACCTCGACGACGCGGCTCTCAAAACGTTAATACGCAATGTCAAGGTAAGTATTTGAAAGAAGACATAGTAAATTGACTACCGTATTTGATGTTTGAAGCTTGTTTTATGACCTCCAAAACACTCAAGTTCTGCTAGAACGATTGTGATGTTGAGCAGAAGTCAACATTAAAGAACAACTCTCACCTCTGAAGACGTGAAAATGCTCAGAGTTGCGTTGTAAACAGAACGAGAACTACAAATTATTCATTCTCTTTGTTTTGAAGGCCGCGTCGTTGAGGTTTCCCTCCCTTTATCATCTATTCAATTTCCACATAGTAATGTCGGCCTTTCGCTGCGCCGACAGTAGTGCCCCATGCTCACGAACACGTTCATTATCGAACTCTTCGAAGTGAAGTCCTATGACATAGACAAGCAACACGACATGGTACGCCGCTACGGCTTATAAATCTTAGAGTCAAAACAAAATACCTAATCCTCAACTGCGTCTTCGAACATTACGGGTTATCAGTATATTGATTCTTCTATATCACGTAAGAAACTTCACATATAAATGTATACGTACCTTTAAATACCAATGAGTACCATGTATTTTACGTTATGATCGCACCAAATAGCTTTAGTAAGACATGCATTGTACAGAAGCACGATCATGTCAGTGAACTGATTGAAACTAGATATCGACGTGAGACTCAAATTTCGTCAAAAACTCATTAATAATTCATAAGCAAGTAATCCAATGACGTGGGCAAATCAATCACGTGCATGGCGTTTTATATCAGATAAAATATTGTCATGCATGCTTGAAAATGTACTGAAGAACTCACTGCTCTGGTATTAGCTAAACCATAACCACATGGGTACGAGGCTGTACTACAGTACCTATACACTGCGAGTTTGACTTCAATAAGCCAACCACTTATTTTTGTAATTTTGCACAATATCACGACTGCCTATTTCGAGGCAAAATCCTACTGCGATTTTTATCATCCTATAGGCTCTCGCGCTATTATTTTTTCATACAGAACATTTTTTTTAATATTCATAATGTATCGGTGTGTACATGAAGTATGTATGGGATATGACAACACAATCTTTATATTTACATTTTGCCGGTCTTCATACTTGGCTATAGATTTTCTGGGCGGAAAGCGTAATTGGAGTATAAATATAAGATTATATAGTACACTATATATATATGTATACTGTATAAACATATGTACAGATACATATTATACTTTGTGCATATTAACTATATTAATAATATGAAAAATCTGACTGTCCCAACCGGGAATCGAACCCGTGCAAGGTCTCCGAATTAACGCATCGGCGTTCTGACCACTGAGTTACTGAGACACGGTCAGGACAGCCAGAATTTTCATATATCGCCGTTACATGCACTCAATCTCTACAGAATTGACATCTCTCGTCTTCACAAGGTAGAGTGGAGCCTTTCGAACGCCTTCCTCAGTAGCTCAGTGGTCAGATTTTTCGTATTATTAAAGTGCCAATGCAGCCAAATTTTGGATGCCCGTTTTATTACTTTATTGAAATATTCAGTCTTTTGCGATCATTTTGATGTATATATGACACTTATCTGAGCAACAGAAGTTGTTAAACTTGCCGTCTAAAGCTAGTAACTGCATAAGAAATTTTTAAGCCGCCATGTTTTTATCTGTTACGTCATAACGAGGACACGAGGAAGACTACAACAGTAAATAACACTACGAGTTGATATTGTAGGTGGCTTTTTAAACACGTTCCTGGTCGTTTTCGTCTACGATTTTTACCAGATATTGAATACTATCATGGCAGAAGATTTAAATATGTCTGTTAGTTCGAACAACTCTTCGAATAGCCAAAGCGAGAGTGACGGTGACTATGCAGTCGTAACATCACACGCCATCGCGTACGCTGATGAACCTCTTGCACGACCCGGTCAATCAGTTCAAGCTAGTGATACTGACGAGGATGGTCTTTCTCAACTTACCCTAGAAATGAGAAGTGATAGAAGGATCCTTATTAACGAGTGGTAAGTAGAGACTTTTAGTCAAATCGTCATTGACAAATATGTTATGGTTTATTCAACCTACGTTTTCTCCCAAACTAGTACATGGCAACTCTAATGGTTACACGTATTTTTAGGTGCATTTGCAAATGTTGTCGCGATGAAATGCTTGTCGGCATTCTAGAACGTAGATGTTGTCGAGAAATGATTCCTGCTATGAGAATTTTGACCCTCGATGGTGGCGAAAAACTACTCCATGAATGCATAACGCAGCATGAAGATTTTAGTGCTATGATAAATCCCACCGTTTTGGAACAAGTTGGACCGTTATTTAAAGATAGAAATGGGCGATCATATCGTAAACATGGAGGTCAAACTAGAAACGAGTAAGTTGATGTTTTCAATTCATATTTTCAGAACTATCCCTTCAAAGCCCAGGGAAGCATGAGGAGTTTTTGAGGACATAATTATAAATCATAATATAAACAAATTTCTTTTTATTGCTTCGAAACATCTTGAAAGATTCTCATGTTTTCATTAATATATTGTAAGCATTATAGTAGTACCAGTAATAAAAACGTTTAGTCACATACACTTATTTATTATTAACTTATATGTTATGAGTTTAGGGCAACTGGCTATAATAATAGTGCTGTCAAAATCTTCTAGGAGATCAAAATAATTGTTTTCATTCTCTAATAGGTAGATAGATAGATAGATAGATGTTTTTAATAAGTTCAAAAATTTGCAGCCACAACCGGCTGAATTACATTGGAACTTTACAAGATGCAATATACAAGTTAATAAGATATGATAAAAACCGAAAAATTAGTTACTATACAAATTTATAGAATTAGACATTAAAAAACTATTTTTGAATCTCAAAGTTTTATACGGTGGAATGTTAAAAACTCGTTTCCGTCTTAAGCTCACAGAACAACTAGAGCAGCATTCTCGCCCGGAAAATGCGCACTTTGGTGTAATGGCGAAAAACCTCTCATTGGTGTGAGGAAAGCTTCGTTGATGATATTAGCTAGATCTTTGGTGGACGCAGTAGAAAATTCATCTAGATGTTGCAAGGATTTCGTTATATCATCGTACGCTCCGCTAGATGACGTCATCCCGGTGAGTTTTTTAACCTCTTTCCACCAAACCGAGGGTTTACACTTTTTAAGATGTTGAACCTTTGCCGTGTAATATTTAGACCTGCAGGCCTTACGTTCACGATTTACACAGTTCCTCAAATGCCTGAATTCCTCGTCATTCCCTTCGCTAAGAGCTCTCTGGCGATTTCTTATAAGACCCTTAAGTTTTAGGGTCATCCATGGGGGTTCATTCAACTGTATGGTCTTAGATCGTAATGGGATGATATTATCCAATCCAGTCTTGACTATTTCCTCGAGCATTGAGACTTTACCTTCACATGAAACCGCACTCTTAAGTATAGAGGGTCATCAACTAATTCCAAATAGGAACGAAATGCAAGACGATTGGATGGGCGCAAGTCCCTCGACTTCACTTTGCACTTGGGCGCCGGGAGTTGTGATCGCTCTTTAGGCTTCACCTCGATGGACATGTGGTCGGAAAGACCAAAAGGAGGGCGCTTTATAGTTTCCTGATAAAACTGTTTCAAATTGGTCAACACGAGGTCAAGCCTGTTGTTACCCCGAGTAGGAAACTGAACGATCTGCTTTAGACCATAGCTTCTTGTTAGTCCTGCGATATTCAACTGGTTAAAATCCCCGAGAATGATAATTCCGCAATTCGAGTATTGCGATTCGATGGACGATAAACTGTTCATCAGATACTCGAGCATAGCTGACTTGTTAGAGCTCGGGGGATGGTAAATAGTTCCTAAAATAATACTGTTTACACCTCTTGGGAGTCGTGCCGGTCTAATTTTCATCCACAATACTTCAAACTGAGAATCACCCAATTCGTTCAGAACAGTGAAGGGAATTGAATCTCTGATAAAGACACAGACCCCGCCATGTAGACTTCCCTGCCGATCCAAACGCACCAAATTAAATCCGCTTATTGAGACGACAGAATCTTAAATATGACACTGCAGCCAAGTCTCAGTCAAACAAAGCAAGTCCAAATCTGCATAACTAGCACAATAGCGAACTTCGTCTATCTTTGGAGCCAAGGACATCACATTAGAGAGAAGTATAGATGGTACATAAGCGTTTTTTGATCCATTTGGTGAACCAACAGCACGTTCTAGTGAGATATAAGTACAATTCATGGGATTATGAGCCCTTGGTAGCCTTGGAAATGTCTTAATAAAATCAAAGCTTCGCTTGACTTCCCTTGGTTCGACCGTATTGATTGTACACAGCCGAAATGCTTCTCTCTTCTTTACAAGCTTTCCCGCTCTCCTGCCACGATAACGTGACCACATCTTGTTAAGAATGCCAAATCGAAACGAATAAGTAGGAATACGAGCCATGATAGACCAGAACAAAGTGAAAATTTAGATGAATATAGAACGAAGTAAAAAGTGCAGCCATACAAAGGCGCATACAAATTAGTATGCATATGTATGGTATTTGAGAGCTGTTGCATACAGGTGGCTAATAAGGTGGATGTGTGGTCTACTTGGTTGGGATAATTCTAGACCTTTACCTGCATGTGTCTATAACAAGATTCGAAGACAGTTCCCAACACAAGAACAACGTGGATATATTCCAGCTCAAACAATAACAACAATTTTTATCCTCAGATATTTACAAACCTGTTATTATATACAATACACAAGAACAATGTGGATATATTTCAGCTGTTATATGCATGACAAAATAACTGCATTCTGATTGCTTGAGAGGAGTACAATTACTTCATTATTTGTACTGCAGTGAATTATTTCATTAATTGTACTCAGCCTTGATCGTACCCAGGCACTGCGATAACAAAATGGCGTAACGTTTTTTAAACACAGATGAATTTACTCTGGAGTCTGGACAAGGGTTAATGCAAGTACACAAAACAGTACAAAGATGTGCTTGAAAGTGGCTGTCGACCAAAATTATATTGTGGACATGGAGTCTGGAGAATTATCTCCCACAATAGGCAAGAGCTCGATAAATTTTGTCATGTATTAGTATAATTATAGTAAACAAGTAATAATGTGATATTGCTCGTACAAGTAAGGTTTTACACTACTTGTGATATTTGAAAATTGTGCCAAATTGTACTCGCCTAACAACGGGTCGTGCAATTTTGTCAAAATTTTCAAATATCACTCTTAAGCGTAAAGCAAGATCATAGCAAGAATTTTTATCCCAAAATATTTACAAACCTGTTATTGCTATATACAATACACAAGAACAATGTGGATATATTTCAGCTCAAACAAGAATTTTTTATCCCCAAATATCTATTTAACAAACCTGCTATTATATACAATATACAATACACAAGAATAACATTATTATATTTCAGCACAAACAAGATCATAACAAGAATTTTTTATCCCCAAATATTTACAAACCTATATTACATATAATACTAACACAAGATTTTTGCAGTTTTAGCATAATTTTTAGTGGTATCCTTTGGTTTACAAAAATTCTGCTAAACCAAAAAAATATTGTATTGGTATCATAAATATCACCATGTAAAACTTAATAGAACATAAATTATTTTTACATTTAGTTTGTTATAACTGACTCAGTTTGAAGTGATTGGTCTCAAATGAACGTGGAATTATTCAATTTTCACTCAGCTGCTGTTTAATCCGACTCGGGAATACCTGACAATGACTAAACAACCTGTTTAATCCGACTCGCTCGGCAATATTTTTTTGGGCAACACTTTCTTGCTGCGGCGAATGATCTATAGAATCAATTGAAACGCATTTTAAAACTTACTCGAACAGAACAGAATCAAACAAGCAAGGGAACACGTATTATTTATGTATTATAATATGGCCTTATGAATATTTATATTATGAAGTGTCAGTTTACCTGTCTGCGCTTGCGATCTGAAACTCCAGGAGAAGTCGCAAGTTCAGCAACTCCTGCCACGTCGATTGTGGGAACAGCGTCATGATTTAATTTCCTCTTCATGCCAAGAGAAGTAGCGATTTCCAAATTTGTGGTGAACGAACTCTCTTCAAAATGCGCGGAACACAAAACAGATGAGCGCGAAGATGTAAAATTCGGCCTGTGTTTTCGAACAAAGCACTCCCACTGTTTCCTTCTTTTACAGTCCTTTTCCTCGTTTGGGAATATATGGGTAGATATACCTGATGTATGTTGACTATTTTGGCAACTTACACGACCAGGGCCACCAGCAACACACGTTCTAACTTCTACCTCCGTGTTTACGCGTTTTATGTAAAGCACTCGATGTACTCGCCATGTTGTATCTCGCCAAGTCGAATAAGCGTGTCCTCGTTATGACGTCACAGCACAAGAAATGATGCGCGCAAAGTTCGTATCGCATTTCGAAAATTTTGAGATTTCAAACAGTCATAAAATTAGTTCTACTGGACCAATTTGCGTTCTGATTGCAGGGAAATAACCGCAAAAGTTTGGCGAATTTATTAAACGAATAAAAGCAATACCTAAAATTTGGCTGCATAAGCACTTTAAATGAAGCCACGGTTACACTACTACGGTTACACACGCCGCTTGTGTTGTAACGCTGTTACGACAAAAATCGGCGTGTGTCATAACATACCCATGCGACGCCGATTTTCGCGTCACCGAGCATTTACTCAAATTTTTCATGTGGAAACAAAATCTTGTAAGTTGAAAATATATAATATAGATGTCTTTTTGTAAATAGTTTCTCGTTATAATATTTCTTTCATTGGATCCTGCACTTTAATCTCCAAACAATATTACTAACTTTTTGTTAATTAGTTTGTCTACTACTTTTTATATACTGAACTACTAATATGTATATACTTTTAACAATACATGAACCTTCATTGTACTGCACTTATTAATCTCTGTAAATATAATAATTTTCTTCTATTTTTCTTCTTAATGATAATTCTCTTTGAACTTTATATAAACGTTTTTGAACTGATTATATGTATTAAATAGATTAACAAATAACTTCCATTAGGGGCCTTATTTAAAAAGCCTTTTAGGTTTCTAGTAGGCCCCTAGCCCAAAAAATGAATAATTCTCAATTATGTAAATAGTTCAAATGCATGGGCAAAATAAATAATAATAATAATAACATGCCGTCCCAACGTACTCGTCTCCAGACCCTTTCTCCAGACAGTTATGCCATGAGAGTCCCCCTGGAAAAGGAACTAGATAGACTATATCGTGTAGGTATCATATCCCCAGTAGAATTTTCCGAGTGGGGCCGTGGGCTGCACCAGTGGTGCTGGTAGTGAAGCCAGATGGTTCTGTCCGTGTATGTGGAGACTACAAAGTTACAATCAACCAAATTTCCAAACTAGACAATTACCCTATTCCCAAGACAGAGAACCTGTTTACAGTTCTTAGTGGAAGCCAGTCATTTAGCAACTGTTATTGGATGATGAGTCAAATATCTTCTGCCCCAGGCACATTTCAACGAACAATGGAGAACTTACTTCAAGGTATACCCTATGTCATTGTGCGAATTGATGATATTCTCATTGGAGGCAAAGATGATGCAGATCACTTGTCAAACGTGAACGTTGACACGACT
This sequence comes from Chrysogorgia sp. JL179-B06, assembly GCA_035772405.1. Taxonomy (NCBI): domain Eukaryota; kingdom Metazoa; phylum Cnidaria; class Anthozoa; order Scleralcyonacea; family Chrysogorgiidae; genus Chrysogorgia; species Chrysogorgia sp. JL179-B06. The sequence goes on from JAYKKM010000148.1 coordinate 3,137,671, forward strand.
GTCTGCAGCCGGCCTGAGATTGAAGAAGAAGAAATGTTGTTTTATGGTCCCTGAAGTGACCTACTGCGGCTATGTGATAAACGGCAAAGGCATACACAGTTACAGATAAAGTGGAAGTAATAAAGAAGGCACCAGAGCCTGAAAATGTCACCCAACTACAATCGTTTCTGGGAATGCTAAACTACTAGCACAGGTTCCTGCCCAATATTGCAACAGTCCTAGAACCACTACAACACAAGTTACTGCGACAGTATAGGGAACAAAGTGGCAGTGGCAACAACAGTGCAGAAGGTGCAGGTCTTTGAATGTGCGAAAGAGTTCCTACAGTCAACCGACCTACTCATCCATTTTGATCCTACCAAGCCAATAATCCTAGCCACCGATGCTTCCAAGTATGGGGTAGGAGCAGTCTTGTCACATAATCTACCAGATGGAACAGAGAAGCCAATAGAATATGCATCAAGGTCATTAAACCTGAACGAAATTACTCAACAATTGAAAAGGAGACATTGGCTATAATCTTTGGAGTTGCAAAGTTCCACCAATTCTTATATGGACACTCATTTACTATTAAGACAGACCACAAGCCATTAGAATGTCTGTTAAGCGAAAAGAAAGGAGTCCCTCCTCTTGCTGCACCAGGTTAGGGTTAGGGTTAGGGTTAGGGTTAGGGTTAGGGTTAGGGTTAGGGTTAGGGTTAGGACGAGCTGACGATGGGCGCTGACACTGGAAGCGTATGAGTACAAAATACTGTACAAAACTGGGAAAAGCAATGGAAGTGCAGATGCATTTAGCAGATTACCCCTGCCAGAGATGCCTCAGTCAACACCACAGCCAGGTGAAACAATCCTATTGATGGAACACTTGTAGGAAACACCAGTTAACAGCAATCAGATAAAGGAGTGGACCAAACGTGATCCAGTCATATCACAAGTTTTACGCTTTACATTAGAAGGCTGGCCAGAATCGTGTGATCCCAAAACGTTGCAAGAAATTAGAGTTAATTGTAGAAGATGGCTGTTTACTCTGGGGAACGCGAGTTATCATTCCACCACCGGGGAGAGCAAAGGTCATAGCTGATCTTCATCATGAAGCTCACCCTGGCGTCTCCCGTATGAAAGCCCTTGCAAGAAGTTATGTTGCCTACTTAGACAACGACATTGAGAATGAAGTCAAGCATTGTAGCCAGTGTCAACTTCACCAGACAACTCCAGCAGCGGCACCCCTCCACCCATGGGAGTAGCCAGGTCATCCATGGACAAGACTTCACATAGACTATAACCTGGACCCTTCAAAGGAGAGATATTCCTGGTAGTGGTAGATTCGTATTCCAAGTCGCTAGAAGTTCACCAAATGAAGTCTACAACATCCACAGCTATAGAGAAACTGCGAGAGATATTTGCAACACATGGAATACCAAAAACTGTTGTCAGTGACAATGGAACAAATTTCACAAGCGCTGCGAATTTCAAGAATTCATGAAGCTAAATAGTGTCAAACACATTCAAGTTTCACCATATCATCCGGCATCAAATTGGCAAGCAGAGCGGGCAGTGAGAATTTTTATAGAAAGATTGGAGAAGATGACGGAAGGCGCATGAGAACAAAATGATCACGATTCATTCTAAATTACCGCGGCATAACACCACACGCAACAACTGGAGTAGCACCGGCAGAGTTGTTGATGAAAAGACACCTCCGCAACCAGTTGGATCTGATGTAACCAAACCTATAAGAGATCCAATCAAAAGTCTGCATACGACCATCATGTGAGAGAACGAGTCATCCAGGCATGTGATTTGGTATACGCGATAGATTTCAGAAAGGCTAGAGCTTGGTACCCGGAAATGTAATTGAGAAGACAGGACTAGTGTCAGCCAAAGTACAAATTGATGATGGTAAAATTATCCGACGTCATCAAGATCGTCACCGCACCACACCAACTCAAGGAACCACTACTGATGCCTTGGAATATACTCTACTACCAATGGTTGAGGCAACTCCTTTGGACAACCAGGAACCAGAAGCACCAACAGCCGTTGAATAGAGAGTACAACCAAGAAGACAACCCATAAGAGATCGTCAGATCCCTCAACGTATATATATATATATAGGGACATCACGAGACCAGAAAACACATGTGATTTACTAACTTGACAAGTTACTACATTAATACAAAGAGTTGCCTGCGGAGGAGGCTATGTGACAAACATAAACAGCTTTTTGCGACTATTTGATATAATATTAAAAATAAATTTGAACTTTTTATTTGTTTGTTCTCCCCATCAAAAATCAAATGGTCCGTCCAAGTTGCGTAACTTCTAGCTAATCAATCACGTGCAGTGCATGGCGTTTTATATCTGATAAAATATTGTCATGCTTGAAAGCATGGGGGTGGTTTTGAAATTTGTCCTAGGGGAATGCGGGGGTTGAATGTACAGGGTGTATAAAAAAAACGAGACCTTTTGTTGTTAAGCACAAGATTTTATGCTCCTGGGAATTTAAAATAGTTGTCAAAATACTAATTAGTCATATCATCAGTTCGAATAAAAATGTTCAACTGACCACAGAGCAACGATTTTTTACTGTTTTACATAATACCGAGACTCAATGCATGTACTTTGAGTCTCGGTATAATGTAAAACAGTAAAAACTCGTTGCTCTGTGGTCAGTTGAACCATTTTTATTCGAACTGATGATATATGACTAATTAGTACTTGACAATTTGTTATGCAGTTATGCTCCTTCATACGATTAGAAGCTATTTTAAATTCCCAGGAGCACAAAATCTTGTGCTGAACAACAATAGGTTAATTTCTAAAGGTCTCGTTTTTTTTATACACCCTGTAGTTTACCATCATTAGTATTCTTTATATAAAGAATGCTAATGAGCATGAAATTTTATATACTGTAGTTGTCATCCTAATACGAGGAGTCCAACGAGAAAGCAAAAATATTCAAGCAATCTTCAACGAGATACCTGCCTATATACTTTTGAATTTACTGGAGAAAACCACCTAACAAGAAATTAACTAACTACGATATGATACGATATATACTAGTATACGTACATGAACATCATAACTTTATAACAAAGTTCAAAGCGTACCTTCCTCGGTGTGGGATTTTTAGTCAAAACCGAAGCTATACTTGAAGTCTCTTGATTTATCTATATGCTCTTCGTTAAAATAGTGTGATAAATAAAAGCAGAAAACCTTTCTCGACAAAACAGGTTCCTGACTTGTTCCATTCGAACCATTTCTATGTCTTTGAAGATTCTTGAACACACTCTTCAACGCGAAGTGTTGACTATTGTAGAATTTTACTCTGCAGCCAAACAACGACGTACAAATATTCGTCAAATTGCGTGCTCGTGGTTTTAAACCTGATAAAACACTGCTGCTCGTGTTTTAAACAGTATTTATAAGAGTACTTATGGAGTGAAATGCCAAATATTACTTGTAATATACCCAGACTGTCTTATCCCGGCATTACCACCACTATATATACAGAACTCGCGACTGGGCTCTCAGCAACGGCTAGCTCAGTGGTCAGAGCACTGCACTATAGCATCGCGGGTTCGATTCCAGCCGGAAGGCCTCTAAGTTGCATTTTCCGCAACTGGGTAAAAACACCCTTTGTAACCCTGGCGAGGTGCATAGTATTTAGCCTGACGACAAAATATGGATCACCAAAACTGCACCAGGCCAGGGTTCAAGCCCCTGCACAAACTGCTCCGAATGATCCAGATGTGACACAGTGCACTCATGAAGATGTAGTCTTATAAATCCATCTGGAAGGACTGTATCCGATGTTGGAGACATAGGAATAACAAAAAACTTTATAAACAGGAAAAACTGGCATAAATCGAATATTCTTTTAAGTACACTAAACACCAGAACAATAACGCAAGACTCACGTAGACTTGAACTAGTCCACAGTGCCTCCCAAATCAATGCTGATTTTATCTGCCTCCAAGAACACCGAATATATCATAAAGAAACGTTGCTCATCGAAAATTTTGACAACCATCATCTGATCACTTCATCTGCCACCAAAAACAGGAGTAATGCCAGCGTTGGTGGAGTTGGTATTCTTTTATCAACTTCTGCCTACAAAGCATGTATTAACACAGCGAAAATCTGCGACAGAATCATGGTAACAACACTTAATGGTAATCCTCAAAGCACAATCATCAACTGCTATAGTCCAACAAACTCTGCAAACGAAGAAGATGTAATTGGATTCTACAAAGAACTGTCTACAGTCGTGTCTGCAGTCCCTGCTCATAATATGCTCTTTGTCTGTGGGGACTTTAACGCAAAAATAGGATCTGACGTTGCAAGTACCACACAGAAACTAACAGGAATGGAAATATGTTAATCGAATTTATTAACCAATTTAGTCTGGTTGCAGTCAACACGAGATTCCAGAAAAAATCCAACAAACTCTGGACTTTCACCTATCCCAACGGCACTCATGCACAACTCGACTATATACTAGTTCGACGCAAATGGCAACATAGCATTAAAGATTGCCAAGCATCTAGGGCTACGAAACGACCTCCGAAGGACCCAATGAGAACCATTGACTGGAAGCGTGTCCTATGTGACGGAGGTATGAGACACGAATATGCCGTTGCAGTTCACAACAGATACCAAAGCTTGCTTGAAGAGATTCCAGATCGGAATCCAAGTAAAGAATATATGATACCCTGATAAGAGCAAACAGAGAGGTACATGTATGTTTAAGTACTCTACCAAAAAGACCCAAACCTTCAGGTGGGATCCAAAATGTACAGTGTACTTCTCTTTCAGAAATCCAACAAAGCAGAGAAAAGACTCAAATCAGTTTCAATAAAAAATCGAACCTCTCCAACAACACGCTCTCGCGAAGAACTGCAAGAAGCTAAGGAGAATTTCGACAAGATCTATAAATTGAATCTGGAGGCTCTCATCCAAGAAAAAACACAAAAGTTGGAAACAGAACATGAGCAAAAACGTCATGCAAGTGCATGGAAAACCCTCAGAGAGATCACAACAAAAAAACTATTCCTCTTAGCCGACTAAAAGGAGCAAACGAAAAGGAGAGGCTAAGAAAATGGTATCAGGATTTCAAGAACCTTCTTACAAGCCAGAAGATGATACATTGCAGATGTTCAGACTGACCCATTTTTCTCTAAAAAGATCTCAGACCTGCTCCCAATCAATACAAAGCCATTCAGTCAGCAAGAGTTGAGAAAATGCCTGTCAAACGTTCAAAAGCTCCTGGACTTGACGCAATCCCCGCATTTTTATGGAAAGAGAAAATCTTTCATGACGAACTGCTCTACTTTTGCAATAAGACCTTTGAGGGGAATAAACTTGAGGCATTTGCAACATCATGCTTAAAACCAATCCCTAAAAAAGAAGACCTTGGATATTCTGACAACTATCGAGGAATCACCCTTACAGCTATTGCAGCCAAGATCTATAACTCGTTACTACTCAACAGAATCTTCAAGTATATTGACTCTATTCGGAGACACAATCAAAATGGGTTCAGAAAGGGAAGATCCACACTACCACAAATCCTCGCAATCAGAATAATTATAGAAGAAATCAAGATAGCAAACAAAGAAGCAAGTCTGATATTCATAGACCTTTCAAAGACTGTTGATTCAATCAACAGAAACAAAATGTTTCACATTCTATCCCTCTATGGCATTCCCATTCAAATTATCAGCGCAATCAAAATAGTATATGAGAATACATCTGGTGTTGTTCAAACCACAGATGGAACTACAGAACCGTTCATGACTCTTCAAGGTGTATTGCAAGGAGATACTCTTGCCCCATATCTGTTTGTAATTGTGGTTGACTATATCCTCAGACAATCAGTAGACTCGATTCACACAAACGGTCTCACCATTAAGGTAGGAACATCTCGAAGACACACAACTATTTATGTCACTGATTTGGACTACGCCGACGACATTGCTCTGATATTGGACCAGCTTCATAAAGCACAAGAACTCCTTATCTCACTGGAAATGGCTTCAAACAAAGTTGGATTATTCCTAAACGCTATGAAAAAGACGGAATATATGACCATCAATGTAGATACGAATCACCCACCTATCACCTCATGAGTAGGTGGTAATGTCCTGAAGGAAGTACTGACTTCAAATATCTGAGCTCCTATATTGCCGATAGTAGGAAAGACTTTCTGACTAAAAAAGGACAAGAGGATGCAAGGGATGCATGTAATAAGCTCCATCTCATCTGGACATCGAGCATCTCTGAAGAAATCAAAGTCAGCTTCTTCCGTTCCTGTGTGGAAAGTATCCTGCTATACGGCTGCGAAACCTGGACAATGAACAAGGAGTTGGAGAAAAGATTGGACGGCACCTATACTCGTCTACTTATGCGAGTTCGAAATCTAAACTGGAAGCAGCACCCTAATAAGCAGAGAATATACGGAACGTTACCCCCGATTTCGAAAGTAGCAACTGAACGAAGATTGAGATTCGCTGGTCACTGCTACAGAGCGAAGGATCAAGTAATCTCCAAATTGGTCATGTGGAAATTACCAACGCCACACAGAAAAGGTGCACGACCTCTCTCGTACACGTCAATAATTTCGAGGGACACTGGAATTCGTCTGGAGGAGCTACCCAATGCAATGGAAGTCAAGAACGTGTGGAGAACTTTGGTGAAACATATCTCGGCCGTGGCCGAAGGATGATGATGATGATGATATATATATATATATATATATACTGTATATATATATATATATATATATATTTTCGCTTACCTCAAAACTGGTCTGCTACAACTTGTTTCATCTGTAAAAAGAATCTTCAGGCAGTGACTTGTAGCAGACCAGTTTTGAGGTAAGCGAAAATCTATTATTTGCTCTAACTATATGTTGTTGAGCACTCTTTGCATTTCGTAGACCAAAACCTACACGTATATATATATATATATATATATATATTACAGCTGGCGAAGCCAAATAAATAAATAAATTATGGAGAATTTTTTGGAAATATATATATATATATATACACATGTCCACATGATGGACACACAAACAATATTCCTAAACATAATAAAAGTGGCAGGGTACACCAATGTTCCTCTTCAAGAGCTAATTGGCCCATATTGTTATGTTTTAATGATATCCAGGGGGTAAATGGGAGACTAGGTTAAAATCTATCCTAGATGGGACAAATAATTTTTTTATCCAAAGGGTTGAGAAGCAACCCCTCAATAGGGGGATTGAAACTGGCATAGTTGGTCCAGGCATTCGACAGATAAAATTAAGATTTGGAATCGAGATAGTAATGTATTATTAATGCCTTACTTATCTAATAGGCCTGGCTTATTACTCTAATGTCAGCATAAATGAAATGTAATAAACATTAAATCCCAGGCCAAAGGCTGTATTGATGATATGTACAGATGGCGAAGCCAGATATGCAATATTAGTTTCGTATACAGTAAGGAAATACTGACTATAAATATCATGATTTTCACTATTTTCACCACCCCTGCTTTACTTGACTCTGAAGATGACCGATGCTGAGGCCGTCGAAACGTCAGTCACCAAGTAAATCCCAGACGGGTATAAAGGTCAGTCTTTCCGATCAACGTGACTCCGCACGTACCAAACACAAGGTAACGAATAGTCTACCAATGAAAATACTCTTTCTCCTTTTCGCGGGAAAATCTACCAGTGGGCAGCACCGTAGTACGTCATGTTAGCAACGCTGATGCAGAGCACTGGGGACTCTAGACTAGTGCCAGTCTTGTATGGCGCTGACCCCTCGTTGCACCGCGCGCAGTTACCTAGCTGTTAACTTTGGTTATTGCATAACCTCATTGAAGTGGAAAAATCACCACACATTCCAGGTTTTTTGCACAGCTTAATTTAAACAAAAAAAATGTAGTTAAATATTCAGCGCGCAAAATCTGTGTGACAATTACTACAATACATGTACCTGCAAGAACACCACTCCTATTGTCCGTTATACGAACTGTGTCAAATAATTTCTGGCTGACACTTTATTATCTTAATTACTATAACAATCAATTTCTTGTATATATAGCCTTACTGTTTTAATAACGTTCTGGTTTGTCGATGAATTGTGCTCCAAAAGGTCACGCTAAACCCCATAGACTCATACCAATTGATTGAAATATAATAATTAGTCGAAATTTTAGGATGCATTGCCCTTGGGGATCATTACCCTAGGACAGTCTTACTTGGGATTATTACCCGGATGAGGTGTGACGAGTTTTTCACAACTCGTAGTACTTAATTCTCCCCGAACCCTTTTCCCACAAAACATTGTGTGTGTGTCATAGCGGTTTTTCTTCGTTCTCACAATAATTGAGCATAACGCGTTGGATCATTAAATACATTTTATTATCATTCAATTTATTTTTGTCTTGATTATCATTGGCTATACGTCAGCTGCAAATAAATTAAATAATTGCGTACAAACAACAAGCTGCATACGCGCATTACTAAGCAACGTTGCTCTGCTGCAAATAATATTCTGCTCATGAGCGCGTTAATGCTATCGACAAATGTAAACATGTCTCGTTTTACCGAGATCGGTCGGAAAACGACTTGTCGTATTTATACTAGAACAAAAAATGCCGATTCTACGCTTAAGCGAGAAAAAAGAATGGAGACCTTTAATACAAAGCTTCATTGGTTAGGATTCGTATTTGTTTTCAATTCACACTATTTATTAATAATACAGTTTATTTATGTATTTTCAGTAAACTGTCATGCAGAATAAAATGTTCACTGAATTCGGTACACTGACTTATTGGTGACCAAATAAATTATTGATGAATGATGACCAATATATATATATAGATCTTGCTATAAAAAATAAACTAAACGATAAAAAAATTATTGAACTCGGTTATCGCAAAATATCGTGATTTTTCAGTAGCTAATAATCGATCTGCTCGCCACTGACAAATTATGATATTATGCTCAACCGTCCAATAATTGTTTATTATTATTATTACATAACGTCACGTACGAAAGATCACTTTAGCCAACTTGAATATCGACATCATTCTATTCTGTATATGATAAATTTTACAAGTAGTTGAGTGATTATAGTTGGTGTGATGTCAACATTTGGCCTTTGCCAACTTAAGCTATATGCATGCACGAGATGTAGAACTATAATGGCTATAAGTCAGTCTTGTTAATTGTCTCTCTTCATTTCTAGACCTGAAGAAGTTCTAATTTCCGATATTCTAGAGAAAACCAAAAACAACCTACCAACCAGGATAGAGTAAGTCCCAAACAAAAGAACAATAAAGAAGTTTGAGTGAATATAAAACCTGCAATTATGCGACTAAGTACGAACCCTGGGTGAAGTGCGGCATTCGAAGAACCTTGGTAAAAGGCAGCGTCGTCTAGATTAGTGACTTTAGACAAGAGTGAACAACCCAAGGAGAATTGAAAATAAGGCATTCCTATACAGATGTAGATAAGAATAACATATATATTGATTTCAGAACTGGAAACATTTTTCCAACTGAAAGCGAAGTACGATAATATAGAAATGGCGAGGATTTGGAAAAACATTAAAAATGCCAATAGCTTTTTTTCATCGAAGTAGTCGGCGACGATGTAAAGTACTGAAAAGAGGACTAATGCAAACAACGAGCCATTTAAAAAAAGTAATTTAACATGAATGAATTGAAGGTGAAAGTGTTGTGCCGCAAGTAAGGGAGTGTAAAATGTTACCGTAGTAGAATAGAATATGCTAAAAAATATCAGATATAATAAACAAAAGATCGTAGAGTTACAGCAGCGTTGTGGAGGATCAAGTGTATTTAGCTTGATAGGAAGATCTTGTTCATTACCATGGAACTTTTTTGTCTTTTCATGTGACATCTTCTCTTTCCCAAACTCACTTGGCAAGAATAGCCCAACTACCAGCATGATAAACCATATAATTGTCAAAACCACTCCGGGAGAGTTACCGACGTTGATTTTCCAGCCTACGATATTGACGTTAAAAAGCATAAGACTGCTGAGAAATGGACTAAAAGCAGCGCCTAAGGTGAACATTCCGTCAAGAAAAATGAAAACTTGGGCACAATATTTTTCATGCGTGTGCAATACTATTTGACCATAAAATACTCCAGAACATGCGTTGCCAATTCCACTGATGAAGCGACCTGCCAATGGAAAGTATGCAGAGACTGGGATAGAATATAATAGGTTTCCAACGACATGCAGGGTAAAACAGATTGTGGCGATAAATTTGATATTTCCAAGCCTGTCAGCCAGTTTTCCAACAATATAGGACCAGTAAGTACAGCGGAAATACTGTACGCAGATAGTAATAATCCAAGAAAAGCTTTCGTTTTTCCGAAGGATTCCATGTAATACCAGGCTGTTGGTGATATGAAGTATTCCTCAACTCCTTCCATAAAAACACGAAATGAAATGAAAAGAAATACCCAGGTTTTCATTGATGTAAAATACATTTTCAACGTATTTTAATCTGCAGCTACAGAGAGAATGAAATGGTATAGGATTAGCAAAAAAACAACCCAGGATATGACAAGTGTTCAATATATGGAAACACACGCAAACATACATTGTTACATGCATTGCAAGAATTATTTGACCATTTTCAAAAACTGAACGAGAAATATCAAAAGTCAGATAAAGTTCAACGCCTTTCCGGGCTACACAGGCTAAACAATTCATTAATGAAAATTGATATAATTGAATTGATCATGTTCACCAAGTAATTTGTATAATCAATTTAAAAGGATAGAATAAGATACAGTTAGAAAGATATAAGTAAAAAAACTCCCTGACCAGCTATAGGATCCGAATTTTTCACTCGCTTTGACGATAACGTCTCTATAGGCTATTGCAGGCTGCTGTAGCGGTATTTTGATTGGACGTATAAAATTCTCACATACACATAATATCACATTACTCACATAAGTTCTCACATTTGATTAATACATGACAGTTGGATCGAGTTGGCAGCGATTTGATGTAAAATGAGCGATATTAAAAGTTATGGCCAAAATGACTATTCAATACAAGTTGCAATAATAATAATAACAACAATTATTATGTATTTTGTATCTCTATTTTGATTGGCTGATAGTCGACAGACTACCGTCTATTGTCCGTAGATAAATCCCGAAAACCAAGGTGGTGGTTGCTCTGCGACAGCAATGCATTATTTTTATATAATCCATCATGGCGGACCTACTCGTGAAGAAATTGCTGATACAACCACCACCTGCCGAAAACCGAACTACAATGGTCGTCAAAGTCTCTCGAAAATAAAGATGGCGTCGTCAAAACAATGAAATCCAAATTTACAGAGAAAACGCTTTGAAAGTACTTTAGAAGTAAGGGTTATTGCGGCCAATTTATCGCATATTTATCGAGTTTTCAGTTTTATATATTTTGACATGTATAACGAATGTCATTTAGTATAATTGGTAAATTATAGAAGAATTAGATTAAGCGTGACTTTGTAAATTAGCTGTTGACGCATCTTTTCCCATAGCATCCTTCTTGATTGTATAACATCATTCCCTTACTTAATTAGATATGTACACAATAGTTTGTAGAAATAGTATCACTATATTTGGTTATCGACATGTAACGCCCTGTTCGGGCCTAGGGTGTGAAATAAAATAAACTTGGAAAATAAAGGAGTTCTGACATTGAAACATTCTTAAATAGTGAGTGTTAACCGTCATGCATTGCGCGTTTGTGTTTATCTTTCCGTACGATAACGATATGTTTTGAGGTGCTTCGTTGCCAACTTAATAACGTGGTATAAAAACCACGGAAATCGCCAAGTCTTCTCAGAAAACCCTATAGACGCTTTCTTATTCATACACAATCCAAATACGTTTGTGTAATAAAGCCATTACTATAGCAAAGGAACAAAACTGAACATTATTAAGCTTTAGTTAAACTAGGAAAATGTATGATTATCTGTAACAGTTTTTGTTGTTGTGGTGTGTCGGTTGTAATATGATATAGTTTTCCGGAACACCCAGTCATGTAATAATAGTTAAGAGTAATAAGATACAGTATGTTATAAGAGTTAGTTGGTAAGATAAATTTGTCACGATAGCGCGTTTTGTAGTTGGGAAATAAATATTATATATACCGAAAGATACAGTCCCCTAAATGAACTGGACTCAGTGCACGGAATAGAGTTCCGTAACACATGGTCCTATACGAGCCGCGGATAGAGTGTAGAGAAGCGAACGAACCGAGTTTGACAATACGTAAACGCGAGGTGGCCATACAGTACTGCTCAGAATTAACCTAACGAAAAACACGTTCGAAATGCGTTCCGAACGCGTGCGGAATGGGTTCCATTCTCGTTCCGAACGAGGTCGGAACGAGTTCGGAACGCGTTCCGAACGAAATTAATCGGAATGCATAAGGTTCAAATATCGTGACCAAATCGGCTCCGGTTCGGCGATCTTCGCTGTTTTCCGAACGTTAATCGTTAATCGAATCTCTTTGAAATAGAGTCTACTTCGGCCTGTCTCAACACACTGGGATCATTTAATCGATAGAAAACTGCGCAAACTCTACGACTGTTAAAATATATGTAATTAAGAAACTGGATATAAACGGCGAATTGAATAGGCTTTCTTACCCTGTAATTTGACAACATGCGTCTCGAAATTATCTTTGCTCGTCGAATTCATCGAACTTCGAGCGCCGAGCGGCTTTAGATAGATAGAAAAACTTTATTTAACCACGCTAACCCCGTCAACCGAAGCTGATTTCCACAGTGGGCGTGTATAAAATAAATTACAGAAGTATAAACATTAGAATAATTATTTACAAAGTACTTGAAATAGTATTAAATAGGTAAAGTATAGTATTTTAAAATATGTTAAAATATGTGAGCGGCAATTTTTTTTTGAAACATGACAGAGATTTGCTCTCCCTAATTTCGTTTGGAATAGAGTTCCATAGCTTTGCACCATCATACATAAAACTCTTTTTCATATTATTGGTGCGAGGTTGTGGTAGACAAAGACCATTTGAAATATTCCGAAGTTTATAATTTGTTATATTTTTCTCATACGCGAAGAGGTTTGTGAGAGACTCTGGGCCTATTTTATTTAAAGTTTTGTACATCATTCCTGCTTTTGCCTTTTTCTTATCATATCAAGTGGCTCCCAGCCTAAGGCATATAAAGCAATAGAATGATCTACATCATTGCTCAAATTTGAAAGAATTCGAGCAGCTCTGTTTTGTAGTTTTTGTAGTCGTTTAGATTGTGTTTCGCCAAATACATCCCAAACTTCAGAACAATAATCGAAGTAGGGACATATGATGGTATTGTATATAGAGACAAGCGTATCTCTATCAGCAACAAAAGGTTTTACACGACGTAGAGCCGAAATTCCTGATGTTATTTTTTACAAATATTTTCAGTATTAGTCTTCCATGTTAAATGCTGGTCAATTGTTGTTCCTAAAGTTTTGGATTTGTTAACTTGTTGGATTTGTTTGTTTTCAATTAAAATATTTGGTTGAGAATTTGAAACTTATCATTTGTGGAGAGCCAATTAACATAAATTCTGTTTTAGCTACATTCAAGCTAAGTTTATTGGCCATTAACCAGTTCCTAAGGTTGTCTAGATCAGAATTTACTGCAATCTCAATATCAGTTATGGAGTCGCCAGAGGCTGTGAGATTTGTGTCATCAGCGAATAGTCGAGGTCTTGTATTTTTAAGACACTCGGGTAAGTCATTTATATACAACAAGAATAGTAATGGTCCTAAAATTGAACCTTGGGGTACACCACATCTAATCAATTTTTCTGATGAAACGAATCTATTTATTTGACACTTCTGGTGTCGATTTGAAAGGTATGATTTTAGTAAGCTATGAGCTAATTGTCCCTTTACTCCATAAAATTCCAACTTTTTAAGCAGAATGTTATGGTCAACAGTATCAAATACTTTTTTAGGTCTATAAAAACTACTAAGTTAAACATTTTTTTATCTATATTAACATATGTTGGTACAGTCTAAAAGTGCTGTTGCTGTAGAGTTAGAATTCCGAAAGCCAAATTGGGTGCTACTTAGTAATCCAAATTCAGTTAAATAGTTGTAAAGTTGATTGTATAAGATTCGTTCCATTATTTTGCTTATGGTTGGTAGAACTGAAATGGGCCTATAGTTTCCAGGTATATTTCGCTGACCACTCTTGTAAAGAGGTATAACTCTAGCCATTTTCCATTCATCGGGAAAAGATAGAGCAATAGCCTGGTTAAAAATATATGTCAATGAATCTGCTATGGTCGGTGCAGCTATCTTAATAATTTTACATGATATCTTATCAATGCCAGTAGCTTTATTGCAAGATAATCCACACAATAGCTGACAAATATTATTTACAGTTGTGGGTTGGAATGCAGTAAATTCCGATGTAGATTTTTTGATATAAGTCTCAAAATTACAAATTACAACTTGATGTATCTATTTGCTTGCTAGATCAGGGCCGATATTTGAGAAATAGTTATTAAACCCTTCGGAAATGTCTTTTGGATTGTTTAAAATATTTTCTCCTAATTTGAGTTCATTTACTTCTGGATGTTTGGTTTGTTTGCCCAATAAGTTATTAATTGACTTCCATGCTTTCTTTGGATTACATTTTTGTAGTTTAGCCAATCAGTTTCTAATTTGGTGATGATTGCCTTTCTTTTAAGTTTGTCTCTTGTATTTATGACACTCTTTATTTTGTTTGTTATCCAGGGTACTTTGCTAGATCTAATTTTTGTGTTGCAATGGTGCATGTTTGTCCAGTACTTCTAGAAAAAGTTCTTTCCAAATTTTCTAACTTAGAAGAGTGGTGAATATAAAGTTCATGCTTAAAAATGGAAACAGAAGTACTATTACGAACTATCGGAGAGATATCGTTCCAGAGAAATACAATTCTGTTGAAAAAATCATTTCTAAAAAGATAAGTCCTACAAGGATTGGCTTCAAGCAAGTTGTTTTGACTTGAAGGACTGCGAGACGAGCGGATAGAAGAAAAAGTAACAAATCGGGAGATATCTAGATCGTAGAGACCTTGTTTGCACTTAAAAAAGAAGATAAGATCCTTAATTTCAAGCCAATATGATATCGGTAATAAGTTAAGCTTTTTAAGACGGTCAGGGTAAGACTATTCATAATCTTGGAGTATGAATTTCGTGGCTCGTCTCTGAACACCCCCAAGAAGTGAAAGGTCACGTGACTTATCCTGAGGAGCCCACATTTCACTACCGTAAGACAAGTGAGAACGGACAAGCGCTAAATAAAGTAGACGACGGCAACGGACATTTGACATTTGAGTACAGTTCCTGCGAAGAAACCCAAGCATACGATTAGCTTTAGCAACCCATTTAGCGATATGGGGGGACCACTTAAGGTCATTGCTGATGACCACACCCAAATCGGTTTGATTTGTTACACTTTTAACTAATTCGTTGTTGAAGTGGTAAGGAATGACTAGATTGAGTACGTTTTCGGGATATCCTTAGTAAAAGAGTTTTAGACACATTAAATTTCATTTGCCAGGACTGTGACCAGTTGCTCATAGCATCGAGATCAAGCTGGACGAGATCTCTATCCGCTGGTGACTCAATTGAGCGGAAGCACTTGCTGTCATCAGCAAAAAGAGCAACAGTACTGTTGCTGGTTTGTCTTGTCTTGACAAGTTGTCTTGTCTTGTCTTGTTTTGACAAGTTGTCTTGTCTTGTCTTGACAAGTTGTCTTGTCTTGACAAGTTGTCTTGTCTTTTCTTACACAGCAGGCATGCATTGGTCAAGTTGTATCCAGATGTAAAAGCTAACTTGGATGGAAATAGAATAGAATAGAGTGTGGGTGGATTTTTCGAGAGGATGACTGGTACTGTTAAGACATGTTTGAAGAAGGTTCTTGGGAATGCTAAGTTGAGTTTTGAGGAAATGGAACCAATCGTAATAGAGTTGGAAGGGACCTTGAATTCAAGGCCTTTGACATATGAGTATGATGAGGTTAGAGCAGAGAGGCTTACGCCATCATATCTGCAGATATTTGGTCGTAGGCTTTCTACTTTACCGGATGATTTAAGGGATGATGAGAAGGAAGGACAGATGGGTCCAATGAGAAGGTTTAGATACCTAACCAGAAAAAGAACTCATTTCTGGAATAGGTGGCGAAAGAATATCTTGTTGATTTGAGAGAACAACATAGACTGAAAACAGAAAGAGATGAGAGGACAGTGGAAATTGGTGAAATAGTGTTAGTGTATGGAGGAAATGAAAATAGAGTGTGGAAAATAGGAAAGGTTGAAGAAAGGATTGTGGGAAAGGATGGAATTGTGAGGGGTTCTAGAGTTAAAGTGATAATTATAAGGATAAACCAGCCTATCTAAATAGGCCAGTTATTTATACAGATACTTATACAGCTAGTACAGAGAAAGATGAGAAAAATGAAGAAGTTGAACAGGTAGAAATAGTACCTATACAAACTAGGCGAACCAACAGGCGTGCCGCAGAAAGGCTATGCTTGACCAGCAGGGTCAAGAGGGGGAGGATGTGTAATAAAGGCATTATTATAGCAAAGGAACTAAACTGAACAACATTGTTAAGCTGTAGTTAAACTAGGAAAATGTATGATTATCTGTAACAGTCTTTCTTTGTTTGTAGTAAGGTGCTGTGTCGGTTGTAATATGATATAGTTTTCTGGAACACCCAGTCATTGTAATAATAGTTAAGAGTAATAAGATACAGTATGTTGTAAGAGTTAGTTGGTAAGATAAATTTGTCACGATAGCGCGTTTTGTAGTTGGGAATAAATATTATATATACCGAATGATACAGTCCCCTGAATGAACTGGAATCAGTGCATGGAATAGAGTTCGTAACAACGTCCACTCAGAATCTTATTTGATTTGTTTGACCTCGTCACTTGGTCTTCCACGCTTTGTGTCAGTCACGGTTGACATAATTCGAAACGAAAGACAATTAGAAAACGTTGAGTTTTGTGAAAAATATAGAAATAATTACTTTCTAAGGTATGTCTTCTTTCAATAGCGCTCCG
Source organism: Chrysogorgia sp. JL179-B06 (assembly GCA_035772405.1). Taxonomy (NCBI): domain Eukaryota; kingdom Metazoa; phylum Cnidaria; class Anthozoa; order Scleralcyonacea; family Chrysogorgiidae; genus Chrysogorgia; species Chrysogorgia sp. JL179-B06. Next base: position 3,154,785 of record JAYKKM010000148.1, read on the forward strand.
TCGAGATGACGTCAGCATCGATGTTTGTCCGCTTTTACCCATAATTCTTGCGGCCATAACAAAAGAAAATAGCTCATTTGCAATCATTTGTGAGTCAAATTTGGTTTGTTTGTCCGCTTTTTGAGTTATTAATAGCAGCCAGACTCATAATTTATACCAAGGATTGACAAGATATTTACGGATGCACCAAGGGAATTTCATGCTTCGAAAAATGGCCGACCGAGCATACAATGCTTGGTTGACACTCACTCTTTAGCATTATCAAACATTATTTTGTAGGTTTTACTATGGTTTAGTCATTTGCGAAGATCGCCCGCAAATAAACATGGCAGGTAGAAACTACGCCGAAACTCTTATTATTATAAAGGTTTATTAAGAATTTGTCGTATATTTAAATATAATTTTCAATTTTATTTCCGTGCTGAATCGTTCTTGATATTGCAAAACGATATTGTATAAACGATATTGTATAAACGATATTGTAAAACGATATCGTAAAACGATATTGTATAAACGATATTGTAAAATGATATTATATTGTATAAACGATATTGTATAAACGATATTGTAAAACGATATCGTAAAACGATATTGTATAAACGATATTGTAAAATGATATTATATTGTATAAACGATATTGTATAAAACGATATTGTAAAACGATATTGTAAAACGAGGTTGTAAAGTAATATTGTAAAACGATATTGTAAAACGATATTGTAAACCGATATTGTAAAACGATATTGTAAAACGATATTGTAAAACGATATTGTAAAACGATATTGTAAAACGATATTGTAAAATGATATTTTAAAACGATATTGTAAAACGATATTGTAAAACGATGTTGTAAAACGATATTGTAAAACGATATTGTAAAACGATATTTTAAAACGATATTGTAAAACAATATTGTAAAACGTTGTTTGCTCCGGTTTTTCCTTCGCCAGCTTAATAATTTTGTTCTGTAATATAGATTACTCATTAAATGCATAATAAAACATTTATTGGACTAGGTTTTCGCATGATACCGAGAATTATCAAGGCCGAGATTTGATGAGCGGATAGTGCATGTAAAAAAGTAGAGTGCTCCGTAGGCAGTGTTTTGGATATAATATAATAGCCAACACTGAAAACCAAAAACCCCATCTCCCGTGCATTTGATCAGCTAATTTCAACATGTGACACCCTTTTGGTATATATATATATATATATATATATATATATATATATATATATATATATATATATATATATATATATATAAATATAAATACTAGAATATATTGTGTTTAGTACATGCAAAGTGCTCGACACCGAAATCGGTAGAGTGAGTTATAAAAGTTTAACTTCAAAAGTTCTCTGCTACTCGGAGTTTCACGCTATGCGCGATCTTCAGGCAACTAAAGATTATTCAGTTCAACTATCCTTTATATGGCATCCCAGGGTTAAAAGTAGGTGTCATTTTTTTCTTGTGCGTCGTGTATTCCATAAATAGAGTTTATTTTCGTGGCGGCATTTTGAAACAAGTTCGGAAAGTTTGTTGAGTAGATTTTCATTTTCGCTTTTAAGATGCATAAAAAAGTTATGTTAAAAGTTATGCATAAAAGTTATGTTATGCATCTTAAAAGCGAAAAATGAAAATCAACTCAACAAACGTTCTCAACTTGTTTCAAAATGCCGCCACGAAAATAAATTATATTTATGCAATACGCGACGCACAAGAAAAAAATGACACCAACTTTTAACCCTGGGATGCCATATAAAGGATATTTGAACTGAATAATCTTTAGTTGCCTGAAGATCGCACATAGCGTGAAACGCACACAGCGAGTAGCAGAGAACTTTTGAAGTTATATATATATATATAAAAGTCCTATTTATTTTATTTCACCTCGTCTTACTCTGATAAAGGGCTCCGCTCGAAACGTCAGTATTTCGTTACTAAAATTCCCCGGTAACCGCCTTTTCACTTTGGTTACTGCATGCAATGTTGTTTTTTGGTATAATAAAGAAACCATTCAATAACAACGTTTGGGAGTTCAATCATTCAACCTTGCTGTTTAAATATTAACAAGACGGCTGCTCATGCGTTCACTCCGCCTGCAGGCAATATACACGTAATATACACAAGGTGGCAAAATAAATGGGGGTTAATGGAACTGCTCAAGACTATAAAGTCCTTAAATGTCTATTGATGTCACTTGATGCACACAATTCACAAGATAATTGTGCACGTGTACGTGCCAGTTTCTGACACCGACGGCGAAAACAGACGCGGCCATTTTAAACCTCCGCGCTAACCTAGGGGTAGGCGGAGTAACTACCCTAGTAATAAACCTAAGATTAGATAGATACCTTTATTTGAATAGGGTAACTCAATCAACCATAATACAATTATGTGCTGTTATCAATAGAGGCCCTATAACAATATGTATACATAATATATATAAAATATATAAAATAGAATTATCAAATAAAAAAAAAGGAAATGTTAAAATAGTAAAAATAATAATTTTTTTTGTAAAAATACGTATACTACAAATTACGATTGTATATGGTACAGCCATGACTAAGAGCGCGGCGATGGTATCTAGTTTGCCAAGATACAATTTCTCTATTAAATTAAAAATAATTATGGAAGAATTGAGGCACATGACCTTGAATAAAAAACAAATGATTTATCATTTATGCACGCAATCATATGCAAACGACTGTTTTTCGTGTTGTACAATCCAGTTGAACTAGCTCACAGCTGTTGCACGACCGCGCGTTACAGAGATGAACGCGAGTTCTATTTCTGTAACCCACTATATTGCCGTCGCACGACAAACAGGATATGAGATCGTCCTCACAACTGTTGCTCGACTAAATTGACCTAGAATCCTTGTAGCAATCCTCGTTCCCAGTGCCTGTTGTGGGACGTCCTTAAAGTGCCCATGCGACGAAATATCAGATTACGTTTCTATTTATAACATCATTTTAGGTTAATAAATGTTCGCATTTGCCAAAAAATAATGAACAACAGACTATTTCTATCACAAGAAATTTAACCTCCAAAGTCGCCTAAATTTTGTCCGCCATTGCTCAAAACGTTTTCCAGACGAGCCCTCGATTCCACAACAGAGTATGTGAGTATATATACACAACTAGCCACGTGTTTAGTCTTTGACGTCACTTCCTTTAATCGCAACCTAAGCGTCCGGAACATGTTCGAGTAATGGCGTCCGTATAATCTCGTATAAAAATAGTCTGAAAAAGCGACTTCCTATGCTCGCAATTGCTTGAAATTTGGCAAGTTAAGTAAGAACACCATGCTCTTTACAAATAAAAATAAACTTTCTTTGAACATATTTCTCACCCAGGATCTACATTTTTCCAGTTGGCCTTTTTGTTTTTGTTTTATTTCTCTCGTTCTTTCTTTTTGTTTTGTTTTTCTTCGTCTTCGTTTTTCCAGTTCACGATTAAAACTAGAAATACGTATACGCAACAATCCCTCACCCGCCTGTCCTATCAGACAAAATTTTATATTAATAATTTCAATGGTACTTCTAGTTTCTGGTATAGTACGAAAGGTACTTCTAGTTAAAACTTCTAAATAAATAAATTACATTGTATTTGCTCATCACGGCAATCTATTTGCCCTTATATGGAATACGTAGTAGAAGTCATATGCGTGATTCGCAATAAGAATAGTCCCCAGTCCCCTCTGTAGCACGCCCTGTATTTATACTATAATAACTTATACTGATAACCAAGAACATTTTGGAGTCTCATTTGCAGGTAAAATATAAACTGAAACAAGATTATTAATATCTTGGAGATTACGGTCGTGTCAATATGAGCTCTGACAAATCTGATAAAATGACCGATGAAACAATAGCCTGCGAAGCAGGCGTTTAGTGATTGGGGGATGGGGCAGGGGACTGGGGTGAGTGCAGAAAGACCCATGTTTTTGGATTTCTACGTCCACCAGAGGACGCTAAATTCTGATTGGCTAACTCAACTCATTAGTATTCAGGGTTTCCTGTCAGGAAATAAACATTTAAAAATGGCGACTTTAGAAAAACCGTGTTGGCAGATTATTTTCTTTCGAAAGCTTTAACCGATCTTCAGTTCATTGCTGGTCGTAGCTTTAAATTAAAACAGGAACAAAAAGTTGCTACGAGGGAGCTGCTGGCAGGAAAAGATGTTTTGATGGTATAAGTATTACCAATGGGATTTGATTATGTATTTGGTAGATTTTCCAGACGTTCGTGCGAGCGCGTGATTATCAGTTGCAGGGGAAGCAGCTATATCATTGTGATTTCTACCTTGTCCTTGTCTTCAGGTGTTTCAACAATGCTCTCTGGGCCTTCGGAGAATTCCTTCGACGTTTCAGAATGGAGAGACTTACGGCTAAACGTATATAAGTGATGTTTCTAGCTACCGAGCTACGTTGTCTTGCATATGAAATTTCTTGGCCAAATCCCATTCTGGAGTTACGGTGTTCGGTAGTCAGATGTCGCTTCATTCTATCAGGGCTATTAATGTTATCGGTTGGTGGAACATTGCTGTCTCCTTTCGCATGTGTTAATACTGATTTCGTAAAGTTATAAAGTTCAAAAGCATTTCTTAATTTTTCTGCCGCAAGACCTACAAAACCGCTCGGAGAATGTTTCACTGCGTAGTAATGCAAAGCCGATTGATTCACAAGCCTCAGCCAGAATATCAACTCTGTGCTTCCATGTCTACACGATTGCTTGAATAAATTTTCAAAATAAATCTTGTTTCCACCAGATGTAGTCAAGCTTTTTACGGAGTTTCAGACATGGATATTTCACGATTCGGCCCGAAGTGAAATGTTTTAATCATTGAGGAAAGCCCGCTAGTCGCTGATTGGTTGTTTTTGACAGTTTTTCATGTGGGCGGAAATCCAAAATCATGGGTCTTTCGTGCAGGCGTTCCCTCCTCGCTTCCCCACTTCACCTTTCCGCTTTCGCCCTCCCCCTAACGCCGCCACGCAGGCTAATGAAACAAGTGTTAATGAAACTGTAAATCCATTAACCATTACTGATAAAGGAAATGTAAATGAGGATTTAAATCATTGCAGAAGTTTATCGAAGAAGTTTTAGAAATCAAGGGCAAGTGGACTGCACCTGGTGGTGGTTCAAAACAGATAAAGACCGAAGGTTTATCGATTAGATGGTACGAGAAAAATCAAACCATAACGTTGAGCGTTATTTGATTACTGCAGTGCAGTCTGGGGAAACTGCAGTAAAGGACTGTCTCATAAACTTCAAAAGTTACAAAACAGAGCTGCTAGAGTAGTTACCTTTTCAAGTTATAACAGACAATCCACCGAGTTGCTGGATGAGCTTATGTGGGATAATTTAGAAATAAGAAGATCGAAACAACTGGCTGTAATGATGTATACAATAATCAATGACAGCGCACCAAGCTATTTAACTAATATGTTTGAAAACATATCTTCTGTACATTTCTATAACCTGCGAAACTCACAGTATAATGTTTATGTTCCGAGACCAGATACTGAAGCTGGCAAAAACAGCTTTCACTATCAGGGGGCGGTTCTCAGGAATAGTCTATCGAGAGATATAAGAGGTAGGTTGGAAAACCCGGAATCCGGAATGGAATCCGGAATCTGTAGGAATCGTCATAATTAACATAAAAACGGTTTTCATAAAATTAGTAATTTAATAATCATCTATTAATTATTAACTATTAAAATAATAATAATAACTAACCAATATGTCAACAAAAATAGTATAACTTCTTTAATATTTTGGCTTGCAAGAAGTTTGTTTTGTACGAATTTTTTTATGATTACTAGATTTCGGCTTCATTATTAGTATTATTTTTGGGGTTCCGCAAAATTGCGCAATAATATTTCCCGTCCGTGCGGCATGTTGCAGGCTAGTTGCGGGTCAATAGCGCTTCTTTTCGACAGCTTTGTTTTTGGTCGAGTTGTTCTGTGACTCTGCAATGTGGCTGACAACTGTGTTGATTGTGAGTACACTCACTATGCTATAAACAACTGCACACGCTGATCGCGGTAGACCTATACTAAAAGATGACGAGCAATTTCGAAACTGGTTGGTCCGCGATCTCAATGAGATTATAACTAGGAATATATAGTTAACACTAAAAGTGGCCCCGTTAGTCTCGTTTGTTTATGACCTGTGGAGACTGAGAGTGTAAGGCTGAAACTACAGTGAAAGCTTTTAGCCAAGACTTCTGAATTATATGTTTTGAAAACTTTCCCGAATATCGTTATTTGAATTTCTCTGTTTTAACATGATATTGTAATACACCTTCATATTTCGGCTCGCTCGTTGTTTGTAATATCCTCATCGTATTTTACCCGTGGATTAAATTAAAATTAAAATGCCTTGCCATCCGATTTGTTATCGGATAGATAAAATCTGATCGTGTGAATATGGAGCGGTCTAGCAATTAATATCATTATTATTCACCTGAGTTCGTTGTCTCACAATCCAGAATTACGTTTTTGACCTGGCTGATATGCTTTTACGACACTCTCCGTAAAGTAGTATAGTATTAAGTAGGGTATATGTCCGATAGTATTAAGCTAGGCAATATTTCTTTACCTGTCTATAAGGCTGACCTTTAACTTTTGGTAGTGGCGTCTCATGCAGGCAATTTTAGGCGTAAACACCATAGATCGATTCAGACTAGTTGTCGGGTTGACTTATTCAAAAGCGCCTCGCGTATTATACTATATCGACTATTGGGTAAGTATTGCATTGCATTGTTTTTATATTTTTTATATTTTCTGATGTCAAATCATAGCGGTAATTAGGCATGATGAAATTCACTCATATAATATTAAACGCAAGCACGATACTGCCTATAGCGAGCTAGTCCGGTAAACAGGATAGCTCGCGCGGCTTGCCTCTATAGACAAATACAACGCCCTTTTATCATTTTCTGCGGTTTGCAAAACATGCATAGCAAGATTTACAATGACGCGTTGCCTCATTCAGTGATTTTGATAGGATTATAATTTATTGTAGCAAAGAGACAAGGATCTTTATTGAAAATACGCTTTGATTATTCTATTTTGTGACAGTCAACGCCAAAATTAAAAAATAATAATAATAAAAAAATAATAAAATTCGTACAAAACCAACTTCTTGCAAGCCAAAATATTAAAGATGTTATACAATTTATATTGACATATTGGTTAGTTATTATTATTTTAATAGTTAATAATTAATAGTTGATTATTATATTACTAATTTTATGAAAACCGTTTTTATGTTAATTATGACGATTCCTACAGATTCCGGATTCATTCCGGATTCCGGATTCATTCCGGATTCCGGGTTTTTCAACCTACCGATATAAGAAGTCAGGGCGATATTAGATCTTTTAAAAGTTTTTTAAATCGTAGTTAGGTTATTAGTCATTAGGTATTATTATGAAACAAAATTTTAAAATTGTAGTTAGGTTTATACATTTGTAATTATTTTAAAGTGCACACGGCTCACTGGAAGAGCATGTTTTATGAAGTGATACCGTGTTTTTAAATAAAGATTATTGATTGATTGAAACCTGAAGCATGGTGGCGCGCTTTTCGCGATCGCCCGAGGCTTTCGCGCGTATCCAAGCCGCACAACTGTTACACGATTCAGAGACATTTGAAGACAATATCTGTAACCCAAATCGTGCACTAACTATTGCGCGACCGCTACAATTTATGAGATCCAGGCTATAGCCCCCTTTTCTCCCTAGACGTTTCCTCTATTATGACCTGCAAATAGCTGACGTCAAAATATCTAAAATTCCAAGGTTTTCTGTGTTGAATGTAATCTCCTATTGAGAATAGGTAGTTGAATAAACGTCTTATAAACGTCTCAAAACGTTAATAAGCAGTGTTAATGTAAGCATTTGAAAGAAGACATAGTAAATTGACTAACGTATTTGATGTTTGAAGTTTTATGACCTCCTGCAAAACGCTCAAGTTCTGCTAGAATGATTGTGGTATTTCGGCAGAAGTCAACATAAAGGAACAACTCTCACTCAGCGAGTTCACGTCGTCCCGAAGACGCGAAAATGCTCAGTTTCAGAGTTGCGTTGACGTTGTAAACAGAACGAGGACGGTGTTGAAGTGTCTGTACGCAGGCTAGTGAGGTTCCGCGTCGTAAATCTTAAAGTTCCAATTGTCTTATCAGCGTGCCCTGGAGGTAATTACCATCTATTCAATTTCCACATATTCACCTAGTGGAAAACTGGCCCAATCTCGCCTTTCGCTGCGCCGAACAGAGTGCCCCATCGAACTCTTCGAAGTGAAGTCATATAGACAAGACAAGACAAGCAACACGACATGGTACGCCGCTACGGCTTATAAATCTAGCTTAGAGTCAAAACGAAATATCTAATCCTCGACTGCGTCTTCGAACATTACTGGTTATGTATATTCATTCTTCTATATCACGTAAAAAACTTCACATATAAATTTATACGTACCTTTAAATACCAATGAGTACCATGTAATTTACAGTTATAATCGCACCAAAGTCTTTGGCAAAGAGCTATGTAAGGCCGGGTTCAAAGTCGAATTTTTCATGCGTCGAGTGGTCGAATACAATTCGTTAATTAAGTGCATAATTCAGAAAAGAGTAATCCAATGACGTGGATCAAATCAATCACGTGTATGGCGTTTTCATATCTGATAAAATTCCCAATGCGTTACCATCATTAGTATAACTTCTAGTTAGTATTCTTTATATAAAGAATACTAATGAACATGAAATTTTATATAAAATTGTCACGCTAATACGAGAAGTCCAACGAGAAAACAAAAATTTTCAACCTAAAACAAAGGATGTACGGTTCAACATCAAAACGTAGCTCATTATAGTCGCTTTGACGTTTGCCGAGTTTCCAGACCATATCTCGATTAACTATGGTCAAAACCGAAGCTCAGTACGTGAAGCCTCTTGATTTTTGAACACTCTCTTAAACGCAAAAGTGTAGACTGTTGTAGTTGTTTATATATATATATATATATATATATATATATATATATATATATATATATATATATATATATATATATATATATATATATATATATATATATATATATATATATATATATATATATATATATATATATATATATATATATATATATATATATATTGTAGATAAATCAAAGACAAGACATCACTTTGCTGTTACTCCGAGTTTCACGCTTACGCGATCGTCAGACAGACTTTAATGAAGAATACACGTGCTCCAACCTATATATATATATATACCTTTACATGTGACGTTATTTTATTAATTATTCTGTGTCTATTATTATGGCGGTTTATGGATTTCCGGGTCTATTCATATTATGTTACGATATGACGTTATGTCATGTAATTCGGATATTAAAGTTTTTTAGATAGAACTTGTTCTCGTGACGGCATTTTGAAATTAATTCTGATTTTTTGTTGAGAAGGTTGACTTTATCGGCTTTAATGATGTAAAGTTTTTCAGCTAAACAAAGGTTGCATCTTTTGGATTTGTTGTTGTATGGGCTTGCTGAGGTGATGATTGACCAGTTGATTGTATAGTTTTTCCTGTTGTCTTTGAGTTTCCAGATATGTTTTGAGAGTTCAGTGCTGTTGGCGTATTTTCTGTTTTGGAGCGATAGTTTGTGTTGTGTGTATCGTTGTTTGAATGTACCCTCTGAAAATCCTATGTAGTTCTTTCCTGTTGTGTCTTCATCGATCTGTTGTTACGCGCGCGCTGTAGATTAGGTTGGTTGAAAGACAGTTGTTGTCAAGTGGGCAATTCTTCTTTCTTTCTGCAGTTGCATTCTTTCTGGGGTGGGCTTGTAGTGTTGTTGCTTGTTATTTTTTTGTTGTGCTTGTCGATTATGGATGCCATGTTTTCCGTGCAGCTGTAACTGACTGACTATATATATATATAGGTAATATTTGGCATTTCACTCGATCAAACTACATGTTGAAAGGATTTATGGTGAAGGAAAATTTCGAGTGTTGGAATACATACATTTTAAGACCAAACCGGGACCAGTTGCGAAAAATGCAACTTAGCGGCCTTCCGGTAGGAATTGAACCCGCGACCCTGCGATTGCTAGTGCAGTGCTCTGACCACTGAGCTACGGAAGCCGTTGCCGAGAGCCTAGTCACGAGTTCTGTATATATGGTGGTAATGCCGGGATAAGATTCTGGTTATATTATAGGTAATATTTGGCATTTCACTCGATCAAACTACATGTTGAAAGGATTTATGGTGAAGGAAAATTTCGAGTGTTGGAATACATACATTTTAAGACCAAACCGGGACCAGTTGCGAAAAATGCAACTTAGCGGCCTTCCGGTAGGAATTGAACCCGCGACCCTGCGATTGCTAGTGCAGTGCTCTGACCACTGAGCTACGGAAGCCGTTGCCGAGAGCCTAGTCACGAGTTCTGTATATATGGTGGTAATGCCGGGATAAGATTCTGGTTATATTATAGGTAATATTTGGCATTTCACTCGATCAAACTACATGTTGAAAGGATTTATGGTGAAGGAAAATTTCGAGTGTTGGAATACATACATTTTAAGACCAAACCGGGACCAGTTGCGAAAAATGCAACTTAGCGGCCTTCCGGTAGGAATTGAACCCGCGACCCTGCGATTGCTAGTGCAGTGCTCTGACCACTGAGCTACGGAAGCCGTTGCCGAGAGCCTAGTCACGAGTTCTGTATATATGGTGGTAATGCCGGGATAAGATTCTGGTTATATTATAGGTAATATTTGGCATTTCACTCGATCAAACTACATGTTGAAAGGATTTATGGTGAAGGAAAATTTCGAGTGTTGGAATACATACATTTTAAGACCAAACCGGGACCAGTTGCGAAAAATGCAACTTAGCGGCCTTCCGGTAGGAATTGAACCCGCGACCCTGCGATTGCTAGTGCAGTGCTCTGACCACTGAGCTACGGAAGCCGTTGCCGAGAGCCTAGTCACGAGTTCTGTATATATGGTGGTAATGCCGGGATAAGATTCTGGTTATATTATAGGTAATATTTGGCATTTCACTCGATCAAACTACATGTTGAAAGGATTTATGGTGAAGGAAAATTTCGAGTGTTGGAATACATACATTTTAAGACCAAACCGGGACCAGTTGCGAAAAATGCAACTTAGCGGCCTTCCGGTAGGAATTGAACCCGCGACCCTGCGATTGCTAGTGCAGTGCTCTGACCACTGAGCTACGGAAGCCGTTGCCGAGAGCCTAGTCACGAGTTCTGTATATATGGTGGTAATGCCGGGATAAGATTCTGGTTATATTATAGGTAATATTTGGCATTTCACTCGATCAAACTATATATAATGTAGATACGGAAAGAGTGACTTTTTCGTGGGACAAATTTAAATATCGCTTTGTAAAACGTACTCACCATGGTGAATGGTAATAAGTTCAGAACGGCTGAAATCTAAACTGCTTATTTATAAACACATTTACCAGAAACTAATAATGGCGTAATGTTGGAACAAAGGGTGAGAAAAACAAATGAGTTCTTAGAAGAACTGTTTAAAGATTTGAGAAATAAATAGGCTTAAAATAAAAGAGCACGATGCATTTCGGCAGACAACTTACTACGTCTGCTGATAAACTGAAACTTAGAGGTAGGATTACGTCACCCCGATAGCGAAGTGACTCTTAAAATAGTGACAGACTGAAGTCCTTTTGTTATTTTACTTAATTAACCCCTTAGTTGTGGTATCAAGCGCGGCTCTGTTCGTACGGGTACGTGCGTATACGTGCACGCCATTCGTACCCATCTTCTTCTCCGGTAGGACATTTTTACATCTACTTCACTGGTACTTTTCTGAACAAGAAGGCAGCGAAGAAATGTAAGAGAACGGCAGCAGACTGAGAAGGTTATCGTAACGAAGGCAAATACACACAAGAGGAGCTCCAGCTGTGCAATTATCAACAGCATCTACAAACATATTTACAACTCGTTCAACTCGTACGATTCTTTCTTCCAAAACCTCATTTGAATTATAAACGCGAACGATGCGTATACACTATGACAATAACAATGTAATATTACCTCGCGTTCTTTAAAAACCTCATTCGACTTATAAACGCGAACGATGCGTCATGCGTATAAACGCGCGTGATGCATGTTCGTAAATAATAACATATCGTATTGCCGACAATAATATTATTTATATTTTGTTATACTGTGTTTTGTTATACGCTTTTTTGTTATATTGAACGCTTAAAACACTGAACTGCCCATGCAATGTTGACGCTAATCCTTGGTTAAAATTGAATCGATAAAATTCCCACAAAACAGGAAACGGCTATAATAATCGCCTTTTGAACAATTGGCTCATGTATTATAATACTACATTCTTTACTCTATTTGTTGTGTATTGTTTTATTTTTTTCTAATGCAATGCTAATCACACATTAACATGAACAAAAATCCTTGTTTATCATTTCCATTCTCTTATATTACCATAAACTTACATCACCAAGAAAGGAAATTCAAAGTCTTATTAACTCTTTCCACTAGTCGCCGACACACTCCCCCATATACCTTGCTCGTCAAGGTATATGTTTCCTCAGGAGACTGGGCACACTGGATTAACATAACACAACAGTCAACAAACATATACATAAACGTATACGTTGATTTGCACCCACGACTTGGAAAGGTTGACTACCTTCAGTGCGGTCGAGCGGTAACAAACCTGGTCGTGGTTGTGCGACTGCTTTCACTTGGAAACGACGACACCCAAAGCATCGTTTTATGGTTTTACGGGATCAGTTGTCTCAATCTGGGCACCCAATATTTCTCTCTCTGTCAGTCCCACTCCCCCATGGAGGGTCCGTAGATGAGCATCTTCGACTAACTTCGCCGTGTATAGATTAGTATCGGGTAGGTTATGCGGCCTCGACACTCCAGTATTCCTTGCTGGTTTTCTTGCAGGTTGATTGAGACTTGTCCACTTCGATGTTGCAGCTAGTCTGCGCTCGTTTTATCCAAAAGAGGTGTTGGTTTGCGAGCTCTTCTGTCGTCAAAGGCCCTTTGAGTCCTCGGTGTGGATCACGAAAGTTGAGCACGAATCGCGAAACCCATGCACCAATTCTCACGGTTTTCTTCAGGCTATACTTCGCGAGGATGTTGTCGAAGCTGTTAGCTGTTTCCACCGTCCCAGCGAAGATCTCCCGGACGATCTTAGCTTCCATCTGACTTTCTTTCGTAGCGTTAGTTACGATGTCTGGTGGCCACTTTTCTCGTTCAGCGAGCCAGTCCGGTCGGTCAGTCCACCAAAGCTTGTTGTCTTTCACTTGTTCACCTCTGCTGCCAAGATCGGCTGGATTCTGGTGTGTTGGAACATGGCGCCATCGGACTTCGTGTGTATTGGATTGGATCTTGTGAACACGATTCGCGACGAATTGCTTGTACTCACCTCCACCTTTGATCCAATGAAGGGCGACGGTACTATCCAACAAGGCGAACGAACCTTTCACCGGGAATCCTTCCAAGGCCTCGTCCACGTTACGGATAACGTTCACAGCCATGTGTGCTGACACGAGCTCGAGGCGAGGTATAGTTAATCCCTGCTTCGCCAATCTTGCTTTCGCTGCAACGAGGCCTTTAGTTATTCCAGACTTCTGCCGAACGATAGCATAAACGGCACTCGACACACCTTTAGCGCTTGCATCACCGAAGGCATGAAGTTCTATGGATTCGATGTCCTCCGGGAATTGCCAGTTTCTGCAGTATACCTCGTTTGGTTGTGGTCGCCTTCTCTGTCGGTATGGAAACGCTTATCTTGTCGACATCTTTCTTCCAAAGAAGACCAAGGAGACTACAGTCTCCCCCACTCGGCGTTCCAGTTTGTTGCTTGGCAAATGTTTGTTCACCACTTGCATTCTCTTTCAGTTCTTCTAACTCAGGCGTGTTTGAATGCCACTTATGAAGAGTGAAAGTCGCGTCTCGGAAGAACAACTGAATTGTTGTTTCTGGATTTCAACTCACTATAAGAAACTGACAAAATTGTTCAAGGCATTTATTGTGATTTAGTGCATGTTTTGACAAATCATAAAGATAATAATTATATGTTGCTGCAGATTATTTTAAATATCAATGAAAGCATTATTTTCGTATGTCTCTAAAGTTTAATACAAGATTGAAAATAAAAAGGGAGGTGTTTTAGAAGAGTTAATTAAAAGGGAGAGTCTGTCATTTGGGTTTAAAACAGGCATGATATCATAACAGAGATGGGAACTCATTAGGGGGTTAAAAAGTAGGACTTCAAAGAAAGACTGCTTATTACAACTTGGTGTCAAAAGAGGAGAGTGATCAGCCACAAACGTTTTATACAACAGGGAGGGAACAATGATAACCCAACAGCAGTAAAATTCACTCGGACATTTAAGAAATTGTTTTTCAGTTCTTTTCTCACTACTACAGCTGGGAATTGTGCAGACGACTTGGATGACCTTCTTGCCCAGTTTACACAAACACTATAAAACAAAGCATATTCCAAAAAATAATGACATCCTGAAAACCCAAGATTTGAGTCAATAACAAGACTGACAAGACTAATGTGTAATTGTAATATTTCAACAGTTTATTTCAAAGTCATCTTCAGGCAAAGTGATTACAAAAAATGTCTAGATCTCTATACAGTGGGATGTAGAAACATCAAATGCAACAGCACTGGTTTCCATATCTCCTCAAACCTTGGATATTGGGTAAACTGATTATTTATAGGGAGACAAATGTCAAATGTCAAAGAAAATGCCATTGTATATGTTTCTGGTTACTTGCTCCATAAATGTATGAAGATCCACTGTTGCTCAACTTGCAAAGAAACCCAGAAGTCAGATAATCTAGACTATACATCATTCAGCTGGAAGATATTTTTGTCAACACTTCTCCATTTTCACCAAGACAAGAGCTCCTGTGTTGGAGGCAATATCCTGGAGCTATTGAAGAATGTATAAATATTCCAGTGCTGCGAAGAATTCCCTCTCGAAGTTGTTTTTGAGAATGCGAATTTATTATTGTTTGAAATTTGCAAACCCTGACCTTTCTTCTGCTAAAAGGACAGAAAGTATGAGGTGGCACATCTTTAAAATAATTACTATAAATCAACAAAGGAAATGGGAACAACACTGTCAAATACTGTAGAGAAGCCTGACAACCAGTGTTATTATAAAGTCATCTGACTTCAATTACATTTAAATTTAAATTTATAAATGCCGCACAGAAAAACTTTGGTTTGGTCTAATATCGAATATATCAAATGTAAATAAATAAGCAATGTACGCTAACTCCACTAAGTAGTCTAAAAACAAGTAACAATACAAGCAAATATGGATTTGTAACGATAAAGGCTGCAGACAATTTGACAAACTCGAGGACAGACCGAGTTGTCAACAAAATCAAGAAAATTACCCGTTTAACATTTGTTAAATTGCCTTCTAACCACAATAAAATTGATCACCTACCTTTGCTTTAGACGTACTAGCCGTGGAAAGAAAATCGGTGTGCAAAATTTTGAGATATAGCCGTTCAAACGATCCTCACCTGGCTGGAGTTTACTTGCTTTTAATATGGCGGCCGGTATACGCGGAGCGACATGCGCGAGGACAAAAACTTATTTATTAAAATTATCCTTAATGTTTTCACAGCGATCCGGCCCCCCAGATAATATAAGCGAGAATAAGCCAGGTTACAAAATAATCCAATATCCTTGGAGTCACGTGACCAGCCTTTGCCAGGGTCTTCTCTCCCCTCGTTCCACTCCCCCCCATCCCTTCGGGCACTGAGAAGACCCTGGGTACGAGGTTGTAGCAATAGCTCTTCTGCACTAACGTGCAGGATATATACGACGAGGCGGTTGGGCCGGGCTGGCTGATTGCCGAATAATTTCTAAGTACATAAACCGTTTTTACGAATGGTATGCACAACAACAACAACAACAGACGTTTTACGGCCGTTTTCCCCGCTTACGCAGGGGTTGGCCGGTGGTTCCCCACGACAGTTTCCTCCACTTTCCACGATCATGTGCATCTTCCCTCTTCAGCCCACTCTCTCTCATATCCCTCTCCACTATACCTGGCTCCATGTCATCCTTGGACTTCCTCTTCCTCTTGCACCATCAACCTCAAGCGACATACACCTCTTCACCCAGTCACCATCATCTTTCCGCAGCACATGTCCCAGCCACCTTAATCGGCTCCTCTTTTGTGAAAGAGCAGAGGATGGAGAGGATAGTGACGTAGATGAGAGCATGGATCTGGGCAATGGGGTATATTTAGAGAATGTTAAAAAGTTTTGTTACCTGGGGGATATACTGAATGGGGGTGGAGGAGCAAATTCAGCATCTGTGGCAAGGGTACGTTGTGCATGGGGAAAGTTTAAAGAGCTCTCTGGGATACTGACAAGGAAGGAAGTGTTGCTAAAGCTGAAGGGGAAGGTGTATGTGGCCTGTGTGAGGAGTGCTATGGTGTATGGAAGTGAGACGTGGGCCATGACTGTGGAGCTGAATAATAGACTGGAGAGGACAGAGATGCGGATGGTGCGGTGGATGTGTGGCGTATCGCTGAGGGATAGAGTGTCTAGTGAGGAGCTGAGGGAAAGAATGGGTATTGAATCGGTGTCTGACGTGGTAGCCAGTGAGCCCTTCACGCCTGAGCACCGCTTGTGTACCCATCCACTACAGCCTGTGCATCGAATAGAATTATTTCCAATACCCTTCCCACATATACTACACGGCCACTTCCTTAACTTTTCAACATGACCACTATTCTTCCTTGACACCATCACCGAAGTCTTACCAGTGTTCATCTTCAAACCTTTTGCCTCCATGCATTCTTTCCATCACATCACTTTCTCCTTAAGCTCCTCAATGCTCTCAGCCATCAAAACCATATCATCGGCATACAACAACTCCCATGGCATAGCCTCTCTAACTTCTTGCGTCAGCGCCTCCATCATGCATGCAAACAGCAATGGACTCAGGACCGACCCCTGATGGACCCCAACCTTCACCTCAAACTCTTCACTATTCCCATGCTTCGTTCTCACCACAGTTCTTGGTTTCTCATACATTGTCATCACTGCTTTCACCAACCATTCTTCAACCCCCAGCTTTCTCAACGCCCACCTGTAACCACCTCCCTGGGAATTCTGTCAAATGCTTTCTCCAGATCCACAAATGCATAATATAGTGCTCTATTTTTAGCCACAAATTTTCCTGCATCTGCCGAACCATAAAGATCGCATCTGTCGTTCCCTTTCCAGGCATAAACCCAAACTGCATGCCATCTATATTCACTTTATCTCTCAGCTTTCTCTCCAGAACCCTCTCCAATACCTTCATCCCATGTTCCAGCAACTTTATAGCCCGATGTGCCCCACACTCCATTGGGTCACTTTCCCCCTTGTATATAGGTAAAAGGGTACTTAGCTCCCAATCCTTCGGTATCTTTTCCTCCTCCACAACCATATTGCAGATTTCCGTCATTTTCTTCACACCTACCTGACCAGCTGCACTAATAATTTCGTCCACCAATTCCGTTGGCCCACCTGCCTTCCCACTTTTCATCTTCCCTATTGCTTTCTCTACTTCCATCTTTGTGATGTGCTCTCTTGGTCCTTCAACTACCCCACATTCTACATTCCCATCCCACTCATTCTCTACATTCAATAACTGCTCCTGCATATACTCCCTCCATCTCTTTTTCATCATCTCTGGTTGCACAACTATATTTCCTCTCTCATCCTTCACGCAGTTCACTCCAACCACATCCTGCCTTTCCTTAGCCATCTGCTTCGCTATCTTGTACACAGATCTCTGCCCTTCTTCTGTATTAAGCTTCTCTCCTACTCTATATCTTTCCTCCTGCTGAGCCTGAGCAACTGCCTTCTTTGCAATGTTCTTCGCCGTCACATACTCCTCCAACAGCGCCTTTCCCTCAGCTGTACCCTTTGCCTGACACCATGCCTTAAACTTAAACTTCTTCTCATCCACCTTCTTCCCAACCTCTTCATTCCACCACCATTTTTGCACATGCCTTGATGGGCCTTTTGTCCATCCACATGCCTCACTTGCTGCCTTCAATAACCCATCTCTCGCCTTCTCCCATACCTCATTCACATCACCTTCTCCAACCTCTTCCAGAACCAGTTTAGCTTGGAACTGCAATCGCACATTTTCATCTTTCAGCCTCCACACCCTTCTCCTCGGGCAGAATTTCTTCCGGTTAGCTTTCGCTATACCCTTCACTTTCATGTCGACCAATATCAGATGGTGTTGTGATACTGCCTCCTCTCCAGGAATTGCTTTCGCATTCTGCAGACATTTCCTGTCCCGTTTACGTGTCATCAGGTAGTCAACCGTGGTAGTCGATCCACCTGATGAATACGTAATCAACTTATTGTCATCCTTCTTAAACTGGGTTCCACACACAATCATCTCCATTGCATCTCCAAACTCCAATATCTGTTCACCCTCCACATTTCTCACACCATAGCCAAACCCTCCATGCACTCCTTCATGCCCATCACTTTCCTGGCCAACGTGCCCATTCAAATCTCCACCAAGAACCACCATCTCCTCATTCTTCAGCCTTCCCACTAGGTCATACACTGCATTCTAGAATTCATCCTTCTCGACCTGACTTCTTCCAACCTGAGGCGCATAACCCGAGATCACATTCACCAGACATTCCCCAATTACCAGCTTCACCATCATCAGACGTTCACTCATACGCTTCACCTCAACTACCTTAATTGTCTATAAATTCTTCCGATATCAGCACACCCACTCCATGGATCCCTTCCGGACATCCTTGCCACAGAAACTTGTACCGTCCACTCTTCCCTCTCACCATTCTAGTGCTTCCACCTTTCCATCTTGTCTCTTGGACACAACACACATCAACTCTCCGCCTCTCTAACACCTCCGCTACCTCACTCGATCTTCCAGTCATGCTTCCTACATTCCATGATCCAAACCTAATAAGCCGAGGTCCACGTGGTACATCAAGCGAATTGCCATCATAGGTGGTGTTATCCACAACCACGTTTCTCTCAGGTTCCCCATCTTGATTTTTAACGAGAGGAGATGGGGATCCCCACGGGACACTTTGGACTGTACCCTGCCCATGCCTATGAACTGCCATTTGAATACTTAATGTGGCAGGGTTTTTTATGATCGGATGCCCTTCCTGACACCAACCTTTTCTGTTAGGGAAGGACTCTTAGCCTTTGTCTCAAGAGACCAACCTACAAGGCAGCAGGTGGATTTTGAATCAGAGTTGCCTTCTCCTAGCCTTTGCCTGAAGAGGCATTGCCCTGAAAGGCAGCAGGTGGATGCAGTTTAATGTCATGCACGTTCTCGTAATATAAGAGACACGTACATGTACGTTATGCATTTAGACTCCGTAATTCATTTAGACTCCGTAATTAATTTGGCCTCTTTTTTCACGAAATTCGACTTGACATCCGGTTATCATCACATGGATGTTTTTTCAGAGCACCAGCCCTATTTAGGGTTTAGCTGGAAAATGTACGGCGAGACACCCAGTCATTTCAAGTTTACTGTCTTGCCGTTTGGTTTGACATCCGCTCCTTATATCTTCACTAAATTGTTGAGGCCCATAGTAAAACATTGGCGATCTCAAGGTATAAGTATTGTCGTGTATTTGGATGATGGCTTCGATATTGAAAAGAACCTGAAAACTTCTAAGACTAATTCCGATATAATTCGCTCAGATCTCCTGAAGTCAGGGTTTACAGCTAATGACGATAAGTGTCAGTCATGGCAACCCACTCAGTCGCTCACTTGGTTGGGTTTAGACTGGAACGGACAAACAGGCACCATTAGCATCACCCCTATAAGGATTGGTAAAGTTATGAATGTCCTCCAGAACTTGATTACTCAGCCGAGGACATTAGCTCGAAAGTTGGCCTCCGTTGTTGGCATGGTTATATCCATGGGGCCTGTCATAGGTAACTTGACTCGAATTATGACTCGCCATTGCCAGATGTCCGTCGCTTGCTCTATTTCTTGGAATTCGTTGTTTGATTTAGATCGATATTGCATTCTAGAATTAGAATTCTGGCAAAGTAACATAAAATTTGTAAATTATTGTTCATTTACACCTAGGTTGCCTTGTAACAGAGCATTCTTTTCCGATGCTAGTGCGACAGCTTGCGCTGCACATTCAGGGGATGGGGACTTGATAGCTCACCGCATGTTCAGCGAGTTGGAAAGGGCCGAAAGCTCTACTTGTTGGGGAGGGATCAGTGTGGTTGACAACAAACGAATAGCTCGCCAAGTGTTGTTTTCCCGAGCTTGCTCCACCGTTAAATCTTACGTATCCCAATACCGCGAAAGTTTGTCCACTTCGTCCAGGAATCCAACATTACTCGTAAATTCCCATACACTAACCTCGTTATTTCCCATTATCTTTCACACCTATTTGAGACCAAAAAGAGGTACAGTGTCACCTTACAAGCCCAGTGTGCTTTAAAGTGGATCCACGATCTTGTTCCCCTCGAGTCAAATCCAGCGGATTCACCTTTGGTACGAAATTTCGCGGAAGCTAGCAAACAGGCACACCATGCCGTGCCCTGTAAAAAACAACCTATTTCCGTGGATGCTTTATCAAAAATCGTTGCAAAATACGCAACCTCGGACAGCGACCTCAAGGATCTTCGCACGGCACTTTTGTGTTTACTCTGGATTTCTTCGGTCTGTTTAGAGCCAGCGAGTTAGTCAGTATAAAAGCGAAAGACATAACTATCAATACTGACCATTTGATTTGCCCAAACTAATGGACCTTTGTGTCCGCACACTTTGCTTCTTCGTTATTTTTCTTTAGCTAACATTTGTACACAGTCCTTAGCTTATAGCTACACAAGATTACGCGAAATCATCAAGGAAGCTATATCCAGTATTGGTCTTGATCCTCATCTTTACAGTCATAGCCTTCGGTCTGGGGGAGCAACTGTTATGGCAAATGCTCAAGCAGGAAATCCCAATTTGATCAATCGTTTGCTCAAACTTCAAGGTAGATGGAAATCGGACTCCTCCAAAGACATGTACGTTCAAGACTCCTTGGAAAGTCGATTGACTCTAACAAAGACGATTAATAAATCAGTGTTATAAATAAAAATTAAATCATTGTTTGCCAGTGCTTTGTCAGGCCAGTGCTTGCACGTAACCTGCCATTACCGTTGTGTATGTGTGCTTATTGCTTAGTGGGAAGGAGAAGGAAAATGATTTTCCTTCGGATGAACGAAGTGAAGTAGAAGGAAACAAAGAAATTCTTCGTGGGTGTGACCATATTCTATGTCGGTTAGACAATGGTTACTCGTGCCTTATGGGATATAGAGTCCCTCGAATTAGATAGAAACTAGAAAACTCTACCACAAATAGTACTTTAGTGTATCTCTTGATTGATACATAGATCAAGATTTTGCGTTAAGCATTGTGAAAACAATATCTAAAATCCTAAAGCACTTGTCTTTTATTCTCCATTTATAATTATAATATAATTATTTGACGAGCAATGGTGCGAACATTTTGAACATTTTAAAACGTTACACAAAACACACAGACTTTAACTATACATCAAATGAAAGCTTATGAAATTTCTAACAACATGCGTACATGATGTATTTCAACAATCCGTGGCGTATAGTTCGGAAGTTCTTCCATGAACAAACATGGCAAGATTACCGGGAATTATGAAAACTTGCTCTAATAGCCTCATTTTCATTTTCATTTTCATGGCAATAATAATCGGTAAGGTCTATTGCTCCATAAAGTTCTGTCCGAGAGGTATTGGAAAACTCTTTGTTGGTTGTCTCAGAAAACAGTGACACAGAAGAAATGTGCGAACGGTTTTCGTTTGCAAATTTGAAAGACAAATTTTGCAAAACTGCCATTTTTACCTCGGGGAAAATGCTTTAAACACAGATGCCAAATTTATATTTTGACAAAACAGGAAGTTATTTTAATTGGCTAAAATTTACGAGGGGGCGTGGCGTATACGAGGGGGAGGAAGGCCAAGTCAGGCCTTCTTTCCCTCCTCCCCCTCCCCTCGCTCCCCCCGCCCCTCAAGAAGGCCTGATACTCAGATTATATGACTAGCGCCGACTTGTGATGGATACGTTCTAGTTTTAATAGTGACTAGGTCGTGTCTAATCCTAACCTCAAAACAACAAAGGTCCTAACCCTAATCCCCCGCCTAACCCCCAACCTCGTACCCAGGGTCTTCTCAGTGCCCGGGGAGGGAGCGCCCGGGATGGGAGCATCAGTGGAGCGAGGGAAGAGAAGACCCTGATAAAGGCTGGTCACGTGACTCCAAGGATATTGGATTATTTTGTAACCTGGCTTATTCTCGCATATATCATCCGGGGGGGGGGGGGGGGGTGGGGGATCGCTGTGAAAACATACCACAAACCTTTATAATTGAAAGTACAGTATATGGATAATTTAAAAATATTACAATTTATTGGAAAGAGAGTACGGACTGCAGACAGAAGTTGAAAGATGGTGGATTACTTCGAAAAATACGTTGATTTACTGGACATTTAATTGCTGTCATATTAAAGATAAATGATGATCAACGCCAGAACGGTTCGAAATATGCAGTTTGAATATAAACTACGTCGAGTACGAAACCACACCAGAAATCTGAAATCCCTATAAATGCTTTCAACACTTTTAATATTAATAAAATAATAGTCACATAGTCAGTCCACCATCTTTCAACTTCTGTCTACAAAGAGTGCGGACGTACTGTCTTTCCAATAAATTGTAAATGGTATGTTTTCACAGCGATGCGGCCCCCCGGATGATATAAGCGAGAATAAGCCAGGTTACAAAATAATCCAATATCCTTGGAGTCACGTGACCAGCCTTTACCAGGGTCTTCTCTTCCCTCGCTCCACTCCCTGAGAAGACCCTGGGTACGAGGTTGCCTAACCCCCCGCCTAACGAGTTTTAGTCGGAGCCATTCCTGTCTCTATAGCCGCAGGAATAAAAC
The DNA here is from genome assembly GCA_035772405.1 of Chrysogorgia sp. JL179-B06. Classification (NCBI taxonomy): domain Eukaryota; kingdom Metazoa; phylum Cnidaria; class Anthozoa; order Scleralcyonacea; family Chrysogorgiidae; genus Chrysogorgia; species Chrysogorgia sp. JL179-B06. Next base: position 3,177,861 of record JAYKKM010000148.1, read on the forward strand.
TAAAACGTATCCATCATAAAGCCGGAGCCTTTCCTGTCGCTAGTCACAAGTCGAAAGTCAGCGAAGAAGCCGACTGAAAAATAAATCCATGAGCAAGACCGAAATTTACTTGTTTGCAAACGTTCTGACAGATTTGGAAGGCAGAGATAAGCCGTGGGCTTTTGTACTGGAAACGTTAGCACTCAAGAAAACCCGCTAACGAAAGAATTTTTACGAAAATACACGAAGAATTTGAGGGGAAATTGGTGGCTGATGGGGTTTCATCGTCCAAAGAAGACAAGTCCTTCACCCCACATCATATTGCCGTTTGCGGTTCCATAGAATTAAGCATTTGATATGTATCGTACGGCAGCCATTTTGGTTAGCCTCTCGCCCTAGTCTATCGGTGTTTGCTACTCAGTTTATTGTTCATGTGTTTTCCGTTCAATTGTGAATCTACGAAGAGTTATATAACGACAGACGAATTCCCATTCTCGCATTTAATACACTCAGACGAATAACCCGTCAGACAGGTTATACTCGTCTAGATGGGTTATCCGTCTGTGTGTGAAAACGGCTATTATCAGACTGGGGAATTCAGTATAACGAATTTGCAAGTGTAAATAGAAATGCAAATGTCTATTGTGGTTTTAACCTGATGTTAAGAATTGAAATAAGTTTTATCCCGACGCATGCAGAACACGTCATTTTGATGCGCAGTCGACATTGCGAACTGGCTTATTATTTTGATAAATTTACCCAAGAGTATTGCATATGTGGTGATTTCAACATTGATTGGCTATCAGATGAAGGTCAGAAACAGCAGATACTTAAAATATTTGGTCCCTCATATCAGCAAAAGTTGCATCTAGCTTCCTACAACCGATTATGGATCACTTCTGGATCATCTACACCAATATTCCAGACGAATACGTTACAAGTGGAATATGAGTCATATTTTTCAGACCACAAACCGCTGTGGTGTGCCTTAAAATAGATGAGACATGTATACATATAATACATAACACACGTACCTATTATATTACGCACTTGTATACCCTTCGTAAAATCCTCTTTATGTATAGTTCGTTAGATAATGGCCAGAGCATTTCTGCTCAAATATATGGTCCCGCCTCAAACAGATCACCCAAAACGACTGTTTACTTCCTTATAAGGAGTTGGTCCTATATACCATGCGCGGTATATATATATATATATATATATATATATATATATATATATATATATATATAAATTGTAGATAAATCAAAGACAAGACATCACTTTGTGCAAACAGCAAAGTGATGTCTTGTCTTTGATTTATCTACAATTTATTACGCTCTGCAAATTAATGCATTGAGCACTCTACCGACAGTATATAAACTCAATTCACCAGATTTATATATATATATATATATATATATATATATATATATATATATATATATATATAAATCTTTAGTGAGAAATGGGTCGCTGACAAACGGCATTAAAATTAGCATACCGCGTGTTTCGTGAGTGGCGCTTATTGTTCATGATAATGTAATCATGCATCAAGATAGCTAGGCAAGTTATCGTGTATGCGCTTATAATATAATATTGAACATTTATTACATTGCTCGTAAAAATGAATCTGCAGGGTAATTTATTAAAAAAGAGCTACCGAACAAGCCTGGCGATCTGCAAACAGGATTGTTCTTGCAGCGCGCTTCTGAAGTTTCAAGACTCTATTCAGCCGTAACACCTTCTTATCGCAAGTACCCCAGATAACGCTCGCATAACTCATAACTGCCCGGATCATTGCATTATAGTATTGTGGGCGTTGGCTAAGTGGTAAGTATAGGCCCGAATTTTCTTTAACATAGCTATACGAGAGGCAAGCTTTTTACAAACTTTTTCAACATGACCATCAAATGATAGTGAACTGTCAATTTCAAGACCCAAAAGGGTTGCACTATCTACATTATCGAGTTTTGTTACTCTTTACTGTAACAGTTAACTCTTAGTGGATCCTGGACGCAAGTCTTAATCCCGTAATCATCAGAACTTTCGTCTTTGACTCATTTATTTATTTCGTATTTGACTCATTATCATTTGCAACGCTGTATTTCACTAACAGGGCTGTTTAGTGAAAGTTCTAGATTTGATATGCTCCTGATGTCAGCAGAAGATGTGATTGTGGTATCATCAGCGTATAGAGATCGACTTGAGAGGTGACATGCAGTGGTAGATCATTAATAAATAATATGAAGAACAGCGGACCCAAAAAATGCTGCCTTGAGGGACCCATGTTTCACAAATACTTCGCTTGACATTTTCCCCGCCCAAACGAACAACCTGCTTCCTATTTAATAAGTACGAATGACACCATTTCAGTTCTTGGTTAACAATACCGTAGGTCTAATTTCTTTATCAAGAGATCATGGTCAACCATATCGAACGCTTTACGGTAGTCAATCAGTACCATACCCGACAATATATCATTGTCCAGGTTAAATAAGAGTTCATCGATGATCTTGATAAGTGCAGTCTCGGTATACTACGACGTATCCGAAAGCCTGATTGTCTTGTGTATATGAGGTTGTTTTCACTGAGGAATGTATACAGTGAGTCATGCATATGACGCTCGATGACCTTAGACAGCACCGGTAAAACTGAAATAGGGCGATAGTTACACGCGAGTCACATTCAGTGCCACTCTTGAATAAGGGTATAACCATGGCTATTTTCCAACGCGTTGGAAACTTGTCTGTAGATATCGACATGTTGATAATTGGAGTAATACTCGGAGCAACAGCAGGGGTGACAATTAATAGACGAGCGCTGTTGTCGATGCCAAGGACAGATTTCAAGCCAAATTGCTTCAGCACCCTGACTTTCCAGATCAGTTCTGCGTTTCACTGTCAAGTCATCATTAAAAAAAAATATAACTTTATCTGTTCAAACTTGGCTGTTGTTAAGTAATTGACATTCCAGTGCCCAATTCGTAAACCCAAGATTAAAGTATGCCGCAGAAGAATAATTTTCTTTGCCGGTGTCTGAATGCTGGAGGCAGACAAAATAGATTCTTCGGATGTAGAGGAAAATCTCAAATCTGAATACGAGAGATTTACACTTGAGTCCACAGGTCGCGGGTTTAAAACAATATCATTACAGAGGATCAAAAGATTTGTCGATAAGGCGGCAAATTTCAATAAATGCACTCCCTGCATCATTAGCTTTCGACTTGTAGGAACCGAAGCAATGATGGTTGACTTGCTTCGAGTCTAACCTCAGGAATGACAAGACTCGGATAAGATAACTTTCCAGCAACTACAAACCCTTCCAGGATTATAACCCTGCATTGTTAACTTCAGGTTTAGTGTGTATTGATAGATAGCATTAAACACGAGAGTAGAAACAAGAAAAGTTGTGATGACACGGCCGAACACCGACCAACATGCCGCCAGTGATTCAACCCCCTGTAGTCAACATACAGTCTCATTCCACCGTCTTTCTTTCTTTCGTACGCAGACCACGACACTGCTGGAGAATGGCGATTTCGACTTGCGAATGAAATTTCTATTCAGCAGATCCTCGAGGTAAGACATCACTTCTGCATATAAGGGCCGTGGAAGTGACAGGTAGTTTTTCTGTATGGATTGATTATCAGTTAAATGAATATTCATTTGAAGTCCTTCAACACATCCAATGTCCTCGTCATCTTTAGCGAATGCATCTCGGCTTCCTGACATAACATCTCGATTGCCTCTCGTTGTTGGTCTGATGTCAAGCCACTCAAATATACTTCAGTGAGCGTTGGTTCCACAATAGGTTGTCCAGCTTGTTTGGTTCTCGAGTCTCAAGGGCTTCCATCCTTTAATCGTCTTTTTCATCCTTTAATTTGATATCCACTGGAGTTACAGAACGAACCAATTGTATAAGTGACCGAGGATTAATCATGCAACCAGGTAAAACAATGTCGTGTTGTGTGATATTTGACACCGGAATATCTATGACACTAGACTTCCCTTGTTTGAGTGTATAGTCAAAGACAATTCGTGCACTGTCAGACCTGAAGGCCAAGTGGTTTGTTAGTCAGGTTCAAACAATGCTGAGCTGGCACGTTGAATCGGTCCGGCATTGAACGGTCACTGATTGACCTCTTGGGATGACCATTTTCCTTTTGGATGTTCTAACTGCAAAAAGACTCTGTGGTGTTGCTGTTAATGAAGTTGACTACAGCGCTTGCATCTGTGTTTTGTTCTGGATAAAACTTTTCGTTACCGCCGGTAACACCTGTTATAAGTCATTGTCCTTCACAAACAGTTCAATTACATTGTAACCGATAATAGGACAAACAAGCTGCTCTTTTGTAACCCGAAACGGTACTGTAATTTCTGTTGCTGTTTTGTCCAGGAGCTTAAAGCCAACTCCCACCCATCCTGTACGGGATCTGAGTCGCATTTGCTGCTTCTAACTTTATATCTGATCCGACTTCCAAAAGTTCATGAATGTCCTTAACGTGAAGATCGGGGAACTTGTCTTGCAAAATTCTCTCTGGTATTATAGAAACCTGGGCTCCTGTGTCCCAAAGTACTTCAGTTTCTGTACCATTCATTTGACATATCACTGAACACTTTTCCCCAACAAATTTGGCTATGGTAATCCTCTGTTTGGGATTAAGGTGACTAACAAAGACATTTTCATCAGCTGAATCTCCCAAACCTGGCGCTGTAGGCGTTGAAAGATTCTTGATAGACATGCAAATAATCTTCTGTTCACCCCAGTGCCTCTTCTGACACTGTTCTGAATAATAATGTACCAACTTACATCCTGAACAGATTTTGAATTCATCTGTCGTCAGTTCTTTCTTCGATAAATTGTTACAATGGTTGGACTTTGCTTCTGTATTGGGTTGGGCTACTCCCTGTCCCTTGGAGGCAGCCTTTTGCGGTTTTCCTGATTCTTGTACTTAAGCTGGCAATGCCGCGGGCAATATGGTTAGAACAACCACAAATGAAACAATGGGCACATGTGTCGGACATACCTTGTCCTTGACATTCTTTACACCCGCGATTTGGTTGACCAGGTCGACTGTTTTATCTCATAATGGCTGGATCCTGAACTTTAGTGACTGAGTCACGGAGTGATTCATCTCGGTATGTATTGTGGCAAAATCATATATATTGAACTGCTTTTAAAGCAGCCAATCAATATTCGCTGCTCCTCTCTCTCTTCTTTGGTTTTGTCGTTGACCATCTCCAAGGCAGATACGCTTGCTGGTTTTGACATATCAGAGAAATTGAACTTATTTACTCTTTCTGTTTCTGCAGACATGGCCATATTCATTGCTTCGATTAGGTCTTCGTCAGCAACAGCATCATTCTTTAAGGTAGGCCTCATCTTCGCCCTGATAGTCTCATCGATTGATCCTGTTTCGAGGGCATGAAGAAATAACCCTTGGACTGAACTTTCATCATAGGTAATGTAATATCCAGACTCCTTTGAAGTGAAAATGATCTTTTGCCGAATGATGAGAGCCCTGATAAGGAAGCCTGTGGATCCTCTTTCGTCTGTTGAGTGATGTTTGCCAGGATTTTGTAGAGCTCTGTTGCGCTCTTCTCGTGGAAATGGAAGCGCAGGATTTTCCTTAGCTTGGGTAAGCTTAGCTCAGGAACACTTTCCAGGTTGTACGGCTCTGATTAGAGCATTAAAACCCCAGTTTGTCCTTGTCGTGACTCTCCTATACCACATCCTATATTTTGAAATATTTGTGGAGGACTCTTTTCAAGATGAACAAATGGTACTTTTAAGATATCTTGTGGTTGAACACTACTTTTCTTACAACCATCGGTTTCTTTGTCCTTTTTCTTTTGAGCAGTCTACTAATTTCAATTTTGTGTTTACTCATCAACATATTGATCTCTTTCTGCAATTCTAACAGGGATCCCTCCTCGTTACTCACTGACTCTTCACTACGGTCCTTTTCTTTCTCTTCAAGGGGTGGTGGATCTAGAAGGCTTTAATGCTTTCCAAGTACTCTATACTCTCTTCTTTCTCGGTTATGCGCTTTTTACATAATTTATACGCCCACGGTCCTATTAACCGTGCTTCAATACTTCATGTAATTTACTCATCTTATATTATCAAAGCCTATAAGCATCAGGGTTAAAGACCTGCTTTATATAGACTGCTCTATATCATCAAATTTATATATCACATATCATCATCAATTGATCATGCGAGGAGGGTGCAAGAACAAGATGCATTTGGACTAGAGATACATGAGTCGTCTGTAATAACAAGCCTTGAGAATAGGATACAACCCAATTCCCTTGGTATATAAATTATAGACTCACAACATGGAAATTTGTTGGGCGACAAATAAAGGTAGTAATAAGTACAACATCACACTACAATTTACAACATGGAAATTTGTTGTGCGACAAGTTACACACTGTTATTTGAAAGTAGTTAATTTAACTACAAAAACGTAGTTAAAAAAAAAAGGTTCAGAACAACTACAATTTTTGTAGTAATTTTAACTACATTTATTTAACCACACTTTTGTAGTAATTTTAACTACATTCATTTAACCACACTTTTGTAGTAATTTTAACTACATTTATTTAACCACACTTTTGTAGTAATTTTAACTACATTCATTTAACCACACTTTTGTAGTAATTTTAACTACATTTTTTTAACCACACTTTTGTGGCAATTTTAACTACATTTATTTAACCACACTTTTGTAAATAGTTCAGTTTCACCAACTGGAAGTTCAATGAGTAAATTAATATAGTGTGGTTGCCATTCCCATGTTGCACAGTTAGCATAAACCATCCCCATCGGTCGAAATAGACTGGCATCAAATTTGACAGGTTTCTTGAAGCGACTATTATGGAAATACCGTCTTCTCGATAAATGTGTCAATTGATTCATCATTCTAGCAAAAGAAATACATGAGAACAATTACATTTTGGCCACTGATATGGGGTATAAGGGCTCTCTTTTGATGAGTAAAATCGTCTGGCGTTAGACAAAGTAAATAACCTAGCATTAGTCAGAGTAAAATAACAAAGTGGCCGGTCTTGGAGAGAGAGAGAGAGTTAAACGAGATGTGCACATAAACAGACAATGAGATGTGGTGGAGAGAGAGAGATTTAAACGAGATGTGCACATAAACAGACAATGAGATGTGGTGTATAAGCAGACAAAATAAGCCACAGCCTATTTTAATTGTGACCAAATGATCTGTTTATACGCCTATAGTTACATAATTCTGATAACTGAACCGAACAGATCTTAACAATTTATCTAAAATGAAATGTTGAATACAGACGTGTTGAGAAGGTAGTAAGCAGACTCCACAGAATAGAGATCAACTGCTGATCTCTATTCTCGTCTGTGATAATAATATATTATCACAGAATAGAGATCAACAGTTTATCTCTATTCTGTGGAGCCGGTCTGCTTGCTACCTTCTCGTCAAGTCTGTATTCAGCTTTTTCAACAATAACAACTTTTTACGCTGCGCTAGTAAACTATTTAAGAGGCCAAGTATATTGCAACGACAACAAAATAGGACTTAAAATGTGCACAAAACCTCAACAATATTTCACACCAAATTTATATCGGTAATGAAACAATATCAAAACATGATTACTTACCAGTAAATCGCATAGTTATAATATTAAGTTAGTAGTGATAATTACCTCTGTCATTTCCAATGTTGGTTGCGTTGAAAGAAAATTATTCAAATCCAAACGCGAAGTTGACTGTAGCTATGCCGAAGGATTTACGCATGTCGCATTGTGGCGACTGGAGAAGCGATTCGAGCATCAATGCTGTGTCGGATCAAAATCTCCTGCATTCTGATTGGTAGAGCCGCAGTCGGACCTCTGTGAAGACAGTGCTTCCATTTGTGTTGCTAAATTAAGAACACCGTCATTGTCGCCTGATTGGTTGAAAATGCATGCAACGTAGCAGATTGACTCATTGCGAGACAAGTTGTACGAAAAATTGCATACTGTAACATCACCTTAAAAAAAATGGTCAATCACAAAGATAGGAAATATGAAAATAAATATAAATATATGTTCACCTTAGCTTATAAAATAGTATTTTCGCGTACCGTATAAGGTAGCCTATTACATGTTCCGATCGTGTGTTACTGAGAGAACATTTATTTGACCCGATTCAAACGCCACTCTGGGGGCCAATCTGCTAATCAACGTTTATCAGATAATAATTAAATAAACTGATATACGTCGAAACGACGATCGCGGTCATTGTAGTTATTGACGGCGAAATAAATAATATTGACTGCCAATACGACTTTACGGGTCATCTCTTCACTCAGATACATATCATATACATATGCATGCAGTTTTCATTTGACGAGCTATACGGACAATACGAGAGGCAATGACCTCTTATGCCACAGCGCATATGTAACTTATAAGGCTATCAGATACGTTGTCTTAGTTACATATGCGCTGTGGCAGGCGAGGCCGGCCATTGCCCATCACATGAAAACTATAACGGTACCGGAAAGTCCCGGTCCAGTTTGTCGTATATGACTACACAGATTGACTAGTTGTTTTTACTACAGTCAGTAGAATTAACTACAGCAAATTGTAGTTAAGATAAATACGACAAAACATATAGCTTTGTGTAGTTAAAATAACTATTCAAAACACTAGTTGTTTTTACTAGTCTACAGTCATAGTAGTTTCAACTACCGGAAATTGTAGTAAAAATGACTACGACAAAGTTAAAATTGAATAGTTAAAATAACTATACTAGAAATACGTTGTACGCAACACCCCTCGCCCGCTTACTGTTTGAAACTTTTATAGCGTACACGTAGTTCTTTTACTTGAATTTGGTAATAGCCCATTTATTTGCAAAACTGAATAGATTTGCAGTGGACAATATCTCTGACAGCTTTGTGTTGTTTGAATTTAATTCTTTCATAGGACATCAAACTAAATAGCACAAACTTTTTAAATTTTTGTGTGCAGTACCTGCATGAACAGAATAGTGGGGAAGTTTACTGCTGTTTCTACCATCAATCACTAATAAAGAAATTTACAGTAATGTCTCACACTATTGATGATTCATCAAAGCCGGCATCAGAGAGCATCTGAGTAAAATTATTCTGAGTCCCGGACAGGAATCGAACCTGCATGTAACCTTCTGATTGTTGGTGACTCTAACCATTGAGCCATCAAGACTCATATGGAGAGAGGTTACAATGACGTACTGGTTCAATTGATATATGTACTGCCTATGCGGCAGTTACGATTACTGTATCAGTAATGCTTGGATGGATATGTTAATTACTTGGAGTGATGCTTGGGTGAATATATACACTGCTGTAGTGAATATGGTATATATCAATCGAATCAGCACATAATTTGTAACCTTCATGACTTTCCATCTCAATGGTTAGAGTGTCTCTGAGCAACAATCAGAAGGTTACAGGTTTGATTCTTGTCCAGAACTCAGAATAATTTTCTGAGGATTAAGGAGCTTGACAATCATCCATGTATCATCTGTCTACTCCAAGTTCTCCAACATACACGACAGCAGTGTATATATTAACTGATTAATACATCCAGTCATTACTAATTATATGACTGCCACATAGGCATTAGACAGTATACATACTGTATATATATATATATATATATATATATATATATCAATCAAACCAACATATATACATATATATATATCAATCAATCAAAACAAAGGTGTACTATCTAGTATGGGACCTCGTGTCCTTTTGTAGTTGCACCTGCCTTTGGGCAAAATATTTTAAACAAAATAAATAAAACCAGTACATCATTTCCGAAAGTTACATGCAGGTTTGATTCCTGTCCAGGACTCATTGTCTGATGATATGAGCTTGACAATCATCCATGTATTGTCTGTCTAATCTGAGCTCTGGATTCACTACAGCAGTGTACATATTAACACTGACCAGTATCAGTAATGCTTGTTTATACTACAAAATTGTGGGCCAGGCTCAGGTTGTATAAACACATCTATAGTATGCACTTTCAAATTTTTCCTGTTCAAGGACTTTCCAATGGTATACAGTACAACAATCATTATACAGTACAAATGTACAACTATTAATTATAAAATAAGTCGTGTCTTACGCACGCTGTGATTGATCAGTTACCGTGTTTATATCAGGCTTTAGTATAAATTGACAAGTTTATATCACAAATCCTCAATTTTCATTGGCTGTTGGAGGAGTTTATATCCGCTGATATAAACCTCTGCGGTAAAAGTCGCGTGATTTCAAAAGAATATTTCCTTTTTTTCATGATCAATTTGAAATAAAAGTTATTTCTTGGGTTAGAAACTTGCAAATTTATACTAAAACAATTAGACAACTCGCCCTTGTTTTCTATGAGCGATAGTCAACTCGGCTCCGCCTCGTTGACTATCTGCTCATAGAAAACGCGGGCTCGTTGTCTAATTGTTAAATATAACATGGATGGATTACGCCATCGTGATACGCCATCAATTAGCCATCATACGCAATCAATTAGCCATCCTACGCCATCAATTAGCCATCATACGCCATCAATTAGACATCACGGCGCCATCATACGCCAGTAAGGAGAATTTACGTGTTGATAAAAAAGATATTTGTACATTTTATTTGCTTTCTACGGGTTATTTTATTTAAGAAATAGAAAACATTTTTATCCGTGTTCCCATACGTTATAATTATAAACACTCGTGGAAGTTTAGGAGAACTCGAAATCGTGTGGAAACACTCGCCCTACGGGCTCGTGTTCCCACTGTGATTTCTCGTTCTCCCAAACTGCCACTCGTGTTTATATAACTGTATGTAAACACGGAAAATGTTTTCTATTCCTTAACAATAACATGGCTGTTGTTTTATTGAAGAGCTGTAATAAACGATAAAGTAGTGAAGGCAGTGCCTATTCGTATGGTAGCAGTAAGGCGGTAATCTTTTAGAATTCAACGAAATGTTAGTCCTAATATCACCAAAATACTAAACCTAACCAAATTACTAACCTTAACCAAAAACCTATGCTGAAAAGGCATAATAATGTTTATCGAACTCGACCGGAAATCGCGGGTTGGGAACGAACGCCTTGTTTATATCTCCTGTCTTACAAATATATATAGACACTAATAAAAGTTAAAACAAAAGGGCCTTCGCTCAACACAGACTCACAGTGTACTATTATGAGCTGTTATTTGAGAATACTAATTTATTTACCTGTATTCGTGTCTGAGTAAAGTATCCATAGCCATAGATGAATATTTCAAAATAAAACTTGCTTGTCCGTCAACACTACATTCTAGTACTACAGTTTCGGCATGAAATCAGTGTTTGTTCAAAAAAAACATTTATACTGCACTCGCTGATTTTGTGCAGAATATGACTTGTTTTGATGGTCTGGTATTGCAGTAATTATATCTTTTGTCGGTGTCGCTCTCCTTTTATGTCTTTTATCCGTAGTCTTTCGACCTTTTGCTCCTCAGTTTCAACTCGATTTTGTCTTGTCGCCTTCCTCTTCCGCTTGTTTTGTTTTGTTTGCTTGTATTGGTTGTTTTAAACATATCCATAGCAATAAATTGTTTTCAAACTCACTTTTTCAAAGTTTTTCACTATTTACCAGGCCAAATTTTCAGAAGCCGCGCATTTGGACTGGCGGTTGACGGTTGATGCATACACTGCAGACCAAGCATCCCCAGGGGACTAAACGCCGGTCGATATTAGCACCCTCGCCCTCAGGCCTTCGGCCGGCAATTCGCGCCGGGCCAGGGGATAAAAAAACTAGTTATTTTTACTATACAGCCGCAATCGTTTTAACTACGAAATTGTAGTTAAAAAAACTATGGACAAAGTAAAACTCGAGTAGTTAAAATTACTATGCGGAAAAACTAGTTGTTTTTACCACAGTCATAGTAATTTTGACTACAAAATTGTGGTTAAAACAACTAAGACAAAGTTACTACGTCCCAGATAGTTAAATCTACAACACGTATGTGGTTATTTTTACTTACTGAAAATAACAGTGCACAAAAGGTAGTAATAAGTACAACATCACAGTGCAACTTACAACATGGAAATTTGTTGTACGACTAGTTACACAAAAGGTAGTAAGAAGTACAACATAACACTGTAACTTACAACATGGAAATTTGTTGTACGAATAGTTACACAAAAGGTGGTTATAATAAGTACAACATCACACTGCAACTTACAACATGGAAATTTGTTGTACGACTACACTGTAAAAAATGATTGGTTGAAATAACCAAAAAAAAAAGGTCATCTGAATGCAACTGAGAGAACCAGTTAAAAATTGGTCATAGTAACCAAAATTAATTTGGTTAAAACGACCAATTAGTATCGGTTATCCAACCAATAACATTTGGTTTTGGTGAGTACAACCAATAAAAAATGGTCAGTTTAACCAATGATTATTGGTCAAGCAGATGCCAACTGAGCAACCAATAGACATTGGTTGCATGTTGCCATTTTAACCAATTTAATACTGGTTGAAACGAAAATGACAGATTTAACCAGTTTCTAAATTTTAAAAAGTTATACATAAAAAGTCAAGCAAAAATATGAGAAATAATCCTAACATATTTAATTGCATATAAATTACCATACAACGATTCATTAAATATCCTATAGACATAAGTACACATCAATGCTTAAGGTTGCTTAAAAAGTTTTTGACACCACCTGACAACCAGTAAAGCAATTATGCAGCAAAATGCTACAAGTTACCTAATGTTTAATGTTATTAATTTAACATCCTAATCGTGCAGCAAAATGTTTATAATTTGGTGTATATACAGTGACATAATTAGCATATTACATGACTGTGACAACTCATAAATCCAGACATATACAAGTTGGTATGGGCAATCTAAGCACTAAGCAGCCACAATATATCCTAAATTATCTTTAATTAGCATTGTCACTAAAAGTGCATTTGAACATGTGGCAAACCTAGTTAGCCTAACTAAGAAAAAATATGAAAGCTGCTAAGTTCTCAAAAGAACTGGATATAATATGAAAAGGAGAAATATGAGAACTTCAATGTGTCGAAAAATACTTAAGAGTATACTTACATATATTCATGGACGACGTTTCGGACGATGCGTCCTTCTTCACGTCAGATAAAGAAGGACACATCGTTCGACACATCATCCATGAATATACGTAAGTACTCTTACTTAAGTATTTTTCGATACAGTGAAGTTCTCTTATTTATCCTTTGCATATTATATCTAGTTAGCCTAACCTCCAGGGTCATTTGCTGATGTTAAACATGTAAAAAAGTTCTTGACACCAACTGCATGCAGGCGCGGATTTAGAAGTTAGTCGCATAAATTAGATTTAGAATTTGCAATTCAAAATACCTGTGAATAACAATCCTATTGGATAGGTTTTTGTTCTGAATTATTCTTAAGAAAAGCATAACCAATAGGGTTGTTCATGAAGTGTCTAATTTATGCGACTAACTTCTAAATCCGCGCCTGGCATGGGAGAGAAGGATTTTAGCTAATATCCTTCCTGTATTATATATATATATACCATATATTAGCTAGGTAGTAATTTGTCACAGATTCAAATGCAATTTTAGTGACATTGCTAATTAAAGATAATTCAGAATCTATTGTGGCTGCTTAGTTAGCCCATAGCAACTTGTATTTCTATGGATTTATGAGTTGTCACAGAGTTGTTAACTCTTCTATTAACTAAACGGTAAGAGCTAATTAGGACATGACTGCCACATACACAATATGTAAATATGTCAGCTACAAGATAAAAATGTAATTTTAACAGTAATTCACAATACTATACCCAATTACAAAGATGACGTTCAAACAGCCTAGAGCAGAATATCTTTATTTTCTTTCATCTGTCATGGATGATGATCCCAGGAATTTCTTCCCAAATATGGCACATAAATGTAACTTGTTTGGCATTTTTCATGTTCTCATATGGTAATTTCCATTGAATTAAGTCACGAATATCCTGAAATCAAAATTATGTGATTGTGTTAGTAAATACTGTAAATGTTTTAAATGTCAATTTTCAAAAGCTAAAGATGGGTTATGTTGAGTGAGTTTAATAACGGTAACTAAGCATCATGTATGCTGTGTAGCAAAACGTTTTCATAAATAAATTTAAGCTATAATGTTTCTCATGGAGAAGGCAGGAAATAAAATCAGACATAGAATCCATAATCCACTACATACAGTACAAGAGCTGAGTGGCATTCTTGCCACCTGAATATAAAATTCATATCTTGACTGCTGAGACAACCATGTACTGTAATATCCCTCATACAGTACACCATGGCATATATACATATATTCAAGTTTAACTGTTCAAGTTTGGTTGGATAAGGCCACACCAATTTGATACTTCAGGGCACGGATTCAAAAATTTTAGGGTCGGTCGGAAAAGTGAAAATAAAAAAGGACAAGCTCTTACTCAGTCTTTTCACCTGCCTAGCAGGTAAAAAGCCTAGGTACGAGGGTGAAAAGCACAAAAATAACCAATTTTTGATCAAAATGATAGATGATAAATGATAGGTACAAATTTTATTTTATTTGGTTTCACAAAAACAGGGTCGGTCAGATCCGCGCCCCGAACAATTAAATTGGTGTGGCCTAATGAGTCAGGACATTATCGGAGAGAAAATAACACTCATGCAAGAATAAAGTGATGAGTCAATGTTAAATGTATTATAACACTGTTTATCAAATAACATTTTGAAAACTTGCGCACTGATTGGCTAAGAGCCATGTTTATATAACTGTATGTAAACATGTATTTTTACCGCCATTTTTATAAAATGGACTGCAAGACGAACCTTTGTTCACAAACAGCTAAAATGTCGATAAATATGTTCTGTGAGAGCCAACAAGAAAAAAGCGAGAAGATTGGATGCTTTTCTTCACAGTTAAGAGCATTTATGTTCAAAAAACATCTTTCCGTGTTTACATACAGTTATAGAAACACTCGTAATAGTTTGAGAGAACTCAAAATAGTGTGGAAACACTCGCCCTGCGGGCTCGTGTTCCCACTAATTTCTCCCAAACTTCCACTCATGTTTCTATAACTGTATGTAAACACGGAAAATAGTGTGGAAACTCAAAATAGTGTGGAAACACTCGCCCTGCGGGCTCGTGTTCCCACTAATTTCTCCCAAACTTCCACTCATGTTTCTATAACTGTATGTAAACACGGAAAATGTTTTCTATTTCTTAAATATAACACACAATGGCATGCGTGGATATTTTCTTGATTGTCCTCTAACTCGTACAGACTTGTATAGGTCAGTAGGTCACTTTTATAGGTCACTTTTTGAGGTCTCTTTTGACCCTAGGGCGAGGGCAAATTTCCGTGTCTTAAGGAAGCTGCTAATTAGTAAAGGCATTTTATCCGTTAGGTACAGGTAGTCATTTGACTAGGTATAGTAATTTAGGTAGTTATTTGAGACAGGTTCAATTCAATTTGAGTGACAGTGCTAATTAAAAATAATTTAGGAACTATTGTGGCTTATGCTTAGGTAGCCCACCCATACCAACTTATGGATGTGTATAGTATGAGATGTCACAGAGCTGTTAACCCTTCTACTAATTAAATGGCATATTGAGCTAATTATGACTGTCATGTACACAATATGCAAAAATGTAATACGTTATACAGTAATTCAAATTTCACAATACATAATAGATACTAACCGATTACAAAGATGACTTTCACACAGACAAAGCAGAATGTCTTTATTTTCTTTTTTCTGTCATGTATGACGATCCCAGGAACTTCTTCCCATATAAGGCACATACCGTACATGTAACTTGTTTGGCATTATCATGTTTTCATATGATGACTGGATATAATACGAAAATGATGATGACTGTTGAATTAAGTCAAGAAAATCCTGGAATCAATATTATATGTTAGTAAATAAATGCTTTAAATGTCAATTTTCAAAACGTTAAGAATTGTATTATGTTGAGTGAGTTTAATCATGGTAACTCAAGCAACGTGCAAGCTGTGTACCATTGTATGAAATTTCTGTAAGCATTGATCTTAAAGTGCCCCTGAGATAACTACAAGATATTGTTTCCTGCCATTTGTTATCATGGAAATATAATTGTTCACATTTGCCAGAAAACAAAAAAATGTCTATGGAGAAGGCAGGAACTTTCTTGCCACATGACAGTGGCGGCACTACGTGGTGTGGGCCCCGGTGAAAGAAACCAGTTTGGGCCCCCCTCCCACAAAGTGACAACATGTATGCCAGGGGTCCAGAAATTTTTTGAATTTAGGGTCTCTGAAATGACATTTCCTGCGAGAGCACCTTTGAGTAAAATCTAAAGACCACAAATCACTTTTTTGTAGTGTATCCATTATTTTTAAGAAACTATTATTAATAATAGCACCATTGATAAAAAGTGGCAATTTGCCGGATGGACCCCTCGGCCCAACTTCGTGGTGCGGTGCACCATTGGCACACCCGTAGTGCCGTCACTGCCACATGAACATAAAATTTATATCTTGTCACCACCATGTAATATCTAATTTATATAAGTAACTCAAGTTATTATTTAATACACTTACACCTGGCATATGACCACTGTGATATGACATACATGTATGCATTTATTATATAGATGGGAGTGTTTTACTAATAAATATGCAGTGACATATTTTCCATATCCTCAGTAGTGAAGATATCGATCACATGATTAAACATTTTCCCACCTTTTGCATTGAATCTATATAATAAAAAGAAAATTACAAGATGGCTTGAAGATATGAATTTTATCTTCAAGTGGTGTAAACAATAGTTTACTTATTCGCTGCGCTCATTCGTAAAATATTGTTTTCACCACTCGAAGATAAAATTCATTTCTTTGCACCACCGTGTAATATCCTGTATATATTTAACTGCTTAAGTTTTGTTTGATAATAATGTACCGATCAATACGAAACATCACCATGCCCCCCCCGGGCAGACCCCGGGAATTTGAACTTTTGAAAATTTGGTCACTCAAATTCCCATCCCCCTGGGCGAAAAAGTGTTCAAATGCCCTACTGTAGCAAGAAATTAAACAGGCAAATGCCCGACCCCATGACCAAATTATGAAACTGGAAGTACAAAAATTCCATTCCATTCCATTTTTGACAAACCAGTCCTTGACGAAAGCGGAATCTTTCCCTTTAAAATATAACAATATGAATCGTTCAACTGATTCCCGCCGCCATTGTAAAGAAAATAAACCGCGAGCCGGCGAAGGCTCTGGGAACGAGATTGACCGCGAGCAGGAATTCCACCCGAAAACGCGCGAATTCTAGACTTCCGGTTCAAATTCCCCACCCTCCAGTCAAATTCCCCACCCAGCAAAAGGCCTCGAACGTCAAATTCCCTACTCCCCGGACACGGTTTAGAGTCAAATTCCCGGGGTATGCCCGGGGGGGCATGGTGATGTTTCGAATTGATCGGTACATAAGTAATAACTCAGGGCTTTATCTGAGAGAAAATAACACTCATGCTAGATTGAGATGCGGAGTCAATGATACAGTAAATGTATTATAATACTGTATAAACACACATGCATGAATAACTACAAACTGTGCAATACGCCAATAATATTTTCTTGATGTCATCTCATTCATTTTGTATAAAATCATGCACAACAGACTTGTATGGGCCAGTAGAAGCAGTATGGCTTGCATGAGAAACATAAACATTTTCTAACCAATTGGGAACTTTGATGTTTGAGTATGATATATAAATAATTTCGAACTATGTTATGCTGATTGTAATTGTAAAGTCTTCGTTAAAATCGAATCTCGAAAATATGACAGCTACAGTATCACTATCAGTATAAAATTGTCAGGCCGAACATACAGGCAAACACAACTCAAAAATAACCCTCTAAAATAACCATCCAATCATTTGATTACAATAATATAATGAAAACAAACAATTGAATAAGAACAGGGAATAAATAAATGCGCATTATTTATTAAACAGCTTATTCAATAGCTAGTGCCGACTCAATCAAATGATATACAAATATTACTGATTAAACTGAATGTGACTTACCTTTTAAAATCTGACTGCAATCCTCGTCACCTCGTCTAAAGCCCACGACTAGGAAAGCAACGAGTCCTTTTGAAAACCATCACAAAATACAGCCAAGAAATTCAAATTAAATATCAAAATATAACGATCAAACATCAACAATCACCAAGTTCGCCTTGAAACATTTCGAAATGGCCGCGTGGTGTATTGTATCCCATGATTCTTTGAGGTCTCACAAGAATCGTGGGGAGCGGAGCTAAGACCCTGGGTACGAGGTTGGGAATTCGCGTGTCATTCAGCCACACTTTCCGCGTTGTTCGTTTTATGTTCGATTTAAAGTTTTTATTTTGTTATATTGTATTAATTATTGGATACAAATTTTGCGAAAAAGGCTAGTTTAACAAAAATCAAGTGACTGTAAATTAATTTTAATGGACATCTTTGTGTACAAAGTGGACACAGACCACGTCACATCAAGGTTATTTTCTCGAGATTCAGAAGCTTTACAAGAACAAAAACCCTAACCATAATCCAAATAAAAACTCTAGTCATAACCATAAAATAAAATAATAAATGAATACTAACCCTACTTTTAAACTAAATATTTCAATGATATATATAATATTATGTGTCCAATACACAAAGTAGCAGCCCTTTAATGTGCCTAGCAATTTTGTAAAAATACTTCGGGTACCTATATCTAATCGGTGACCTAACACGGATCAGAAATTTTGTTTTAGAGTTAGGATTATCAGAGTTAGATTTGCGCTAACTTACACTGTGTTATTTTAGATTAATTAAATATATGGGATATTCATCGCTAGGGACTATTGAGCAGGGTGAATCATCCCCAGGGATGAATGACAGCTGGAGGTCATGCATCCCTTGGGTTTACTCGTTCCTTGGGGCCACTGCTGTTCCTAAATATTACTACATATCCCTGCTCATTGAAAAATACACATGTGATTGTTCTTTAGTTAAATGTAAACCAAATGCTATATCAGCTAAAATTTCTTTATAACCAGTTAAAAATTGGATAACTATAGCTTCAAAACATAAGTAGGTGCAACCAATTTGGTTTTGGCACTTTTATTATAAATTGGTTACTTTGACCATTTTTTATTAGTTGTAACCAAATTTGTTTGGTTGTTTTGACCAATATAACTCTAAAGCTATACAATGACCAATTAAAATTCGGTTACGGTAACCAATGTATTTTGGTTGTAACCAATACAATTGGTTGTCTTAACAGTTTTAAATTGGTTGCAACCAATTTAAACGGTTATTTTAACAGGTCGTTTTTTACAGTGTAGTTACACAAAAGGTAGTAATAAGTACAACGTCACAGTGCAACTTAAAACTTAGAAATTTGTTGTACGACAAGTTAAACAAAAGGTAGTAATAAGTACAACATCACACTACAACTTACAACATAGAAATTTGTTGTACGACTAGTTACACAAAAGGTAGTAATAAGTACAACATCACACTGCAACTTAAAACATGGAAATTTGTTGTATGAAAAGTTACATAAAAGGTAGTAATAAGTACAACATCACAATGCAACTTACAACATGGAAATTTGTTGTACAACAAGTTCCACAAAAGGTAGTAATAAGTACAACACCACACTGTAACTTACAACATGGAAATTTGTTGTACGACTACATGTAGTTACACAAAAGGTAGTAATAAGTACAACATCACACTACAACTTACAGCATGGAAATTTGTTGTGTGACTAGTTACACAAAAGTTAGTAATAAGTACAACAACACACTGCAACTTACAACATGGAAATTTGTTGTTCGACAAGTTACACAAAAGGTAGTAATAAGTACATCATCACACTACAACTTACAACATGGAAATTTGTTGTACGACTAGTTACACAAAAGGTAGTAATAAGTACAACATCACACTGCAACTTACAACATAGAAATTTGTTGTACGATTAGTTACACAAAAGGTAGTGATATGTACAACATCACACTACAACTTACAGCATGGAAATTTGTTGTGCGACTAGTTACACAAAAGGTAGTAATAAGTACAACATCACAGTGCAACTTACAACATGGAAATTTGTTGTACGAAAAGTTACATAAAAGGTAGTAATAAGTACATCACACTGCAACTTACAACATGGAAATTTGTTGTACGACTAGTTACACAAAAGGTAGTAATAAGTACAGCATCACACTATAACTTACAACATGGAAATTTGTTGTACGACAATGTTGTACGACTAGTTACACAAAAGGTAGTAATAAGTACAACATCACACTATAACTTACAACATGGAAATTTGTTGTACGAATAGTTACACACAAGGTGGTTATAATAAGTACAACATCACAGTGCAACTTACAACATGGAAATTTGTTGTACGAAAAGTTACATAAAAGGTAGTAATAAGTACAACATCACAGTGCAACTTAAAACATAGAAATTTGTTGTACGACAAGTTACACAAAAGGTAGTAATAAGTACAACATCGCACTACAACTTACAACATAGAAATTTGTTGTACGATTAGTTACACAAAAGGTAGTAATAAGTACAACATCACAGTGCAACTTAAAACATAGAAATTTGTTGTGCGACTAGTTACACAAAAGGTAGTAATAAGCACAACGCCATACTCTAATTAACAACATGGAAATTTGTTGTGCGACTAGTTACACAAAAGGTAGTAATAAGTACAACATCACAGTGCAACTCACAACATGGAAATTTGCTGTACGACAAGTTACACAAAAGGTAGTAATAAGTACAACATCACAGTGCAACTTACAACATGGAAATTTGTTGTACGAATCACACAAGGTGGTTATAATAAGTACAACATCACACTGCAACTTACAACATGGAAATTTGTTGTACGATTAGTTACACAAAAGGTAGTAATAAGTACAACATCACAGTGCAACTTACAATATGGAAATTTGTTGTACGAAAAGTTACATAAAAGGTAGTAATAAGTACAACATCACACTACAACTTACAACATGGAAATTTGTTGTACGAAAAGTTACATAGAAGGTAGTAATAAGTACAACATCACACTGCAACTTACAATATGGAAATTTGTTGTACGACTAGTTACACAAAAGGTAGTAATAAGTACAACATCACAGTGCAACTTAAAACATAGAAATTTGTAGTACAACATCACACTACAACTTACAACATAGAAATTTTGTTGTACGATTAGTTACACAAAAGGTAGTAATAAGTACAACATCACACTGCAACTTACAACATGGAAATTTGTTGTACGAATAGTTACATAAAAGGTAGTAATAAGTACAACATCACACTGCAACTTACAATATGGAAATTTGTTTGTACGACTAGTTACACAAAAGGTAGTAATAAGTACAACATCACAGTGCAACTTACAACATGGAAATTTGTTGTACGACTAGTTACACAAAAGGTAGTAATAAGTACAGCATCACAGTGCAACTTACAACATGGAAATTTGTTGTACGACAAGATACACAAAAGGTAGTAATAAGTACAACATCACACTACAACTTACAACATAGAAATTTGTTGTACGATTAGTTACACAAAAGGTAGTAATAAGTACAACATCACACTGCAACTTACAACATGGAAATTTGTTGTACGAAAAGTTACAAATTAGTACAACATCACACTGCAACTTACAATATGGAAATTTGTTGTACGACTAGTTACACAAAAGGTAGTAATAAGTACAACATCACAGTGCAACTTACAACATGGAAATTTGTTGTACGACTAGTTACACAAAAGGTAGTAATAAGTACAGCATCACAGTGCAACTTATAACATGGAAATTTGTTGTACGACAAGATACACAAAAGGTAGTAATAAGTACAGCATCACAGTGCAACTTACAACATGGAAATTTGTTGTACGACAAGATACACAAAAGGTAGTAATTAATAAGTACAGCATCACAGTGCAACTTACAACATGGAAATTTGTTGTGCGACTAGTTACACAAAAGGTAGTAATAAGTACAACATCACACTGCAACTTACAACATGGACATTTGTTGTACGAAAAGTTACATAAAAGGTAGTAATAAGTACAACATCACACTGCAACTTACAACATGGAAATTTGTTATACGACAAGATACACAAAAGGTGGTAATAAGTACAACATCACAGTGCAACTTAAAACATAGAAATTTGTTGTGCGACTAGTTACACAAAAGGTAGTAATAAGTACAACATCACACTGCAACTTACAACATGGAAATTTGTTGTACGAAAAGTTACAAATAAGTACAACATCACACTGCAACTTACAATATGGAAATTTGTTGTACGACTAGTTACACAAAAGGTAGTAATAAGTACAACATCACAGTGCAACTTACAACATGGAAATTTGTTGTACGACTAGTTACACAAAAGGTAGTAATAAGTACAGCATCACAGTGCAACTTATAACATGGAAATTTGTTGTACGACAAGATACACAAAAGGTAGTAATAAGTACAGCATCACAGTGCAACTTACAACATGGAAATTTGTTGTACGACTAGTTACACAAAAGGTAGTAATAAGTACAGCATCACAGTGCAACTTACAACATGGAAATTTGTTGTACGACAAGATACACAAAAGGTAGTAATTAATAAGTACAGCATCACAGTGCAACTTACAACATGGAAATTTGTTGTGCGACTAGTTACACAAAAGGTAGTAATAAGTACAACATCACACTACAACTTACAACATGGAAATTTGTTGTACGACTAGTTACACACAAAAGGTAGTAATATGTACAACATCACACTGCAACTTACAACATAGAAATTTGTTGTACGATTAGTTACACAAAAGGTAGTGATATGTACAACATCACACTACAACTTACAGCATGGAAATTTGTTGTGCGACTAGTTACACAAAAGGTAGTAATAAGTACAACATCACAGTGCAACTTACAACATGGAAATTTGTTGTACGAAAAGTTACATAAAAGGTAGTAATAAGTACATCACACTGCAACTTACAACATGGAAATTTTTTGTACGACTAGTTACACAAAAGGTAGTAATAAGTACAGCATCACACTATAACTTACAACATGGAAATTTGTTGTACGACAATGTTGTACGACTAGTTACACAAAAGGTAGTAATAAGTACAACATCACACTGTAACTTACAACATGGAAATTTGTTGTACGAAAAGTTACATAAAAGGTAGTAATAAGTACAACATCACACTGCAACTTACAACATGGAAATTTGTTGTACGACAAGATACACAAAAGGTGGTAATAAGTACAACATCACAGTGCAACTTAAAACATAGAAATTTGTTGTGCGACTAGTTACACAAAAGGTAGTAATAAGTACAACATCACACTGCAACTTACAACATGGAAATTTGTTGTACGAAAAGTTACAAATAAGTACAACATCACACTGCAACTTACAATATGGAAATTTGTTGTACGACTAGTTACACAAAAGGTAGTAATAAGTACAACATCACAGTGCAACTTACAACATGGAAATTTGTTGTACGACTAGTTACACAAAAGGTAGTAATAAGTACAGCATCACAGTGCAACTTATAACATGGAAATTTGTTGTACGACAAGATACACAAAAGGTAGTAATAAGTACAGCATCACAGTGCAACTTACAACATGGAAATTTGTTGTACGACTAGTTACACAAAAGGTAGTAATAAGTACAGCATCACAGTGCAACTTACAACATGGAAATTTGTTGTACGACAAGATACACAAAAGGTAGTAATTAATAAGTACAGCATCACAGTGCAACTTACAACATGGAAATTTGTTGTGCGACTAGTTACACAAAAGGTAGTAATAAGTACAACATCACACTACAACTTACAACATGGAAATTTGTTGTACGACTAGTTACACACAAAAGGTAGTAATAAGTACAACATCACACTGCAACTTACAACATAGAAATTTGTTGTACGATTAGTTACACAAAAGGTAGTGATATGTACAACATCACACTACAACTTACAGCATGGAAATTTGTTGTGCGACTAGTTACACAAAAGGTAGTAATAAGTACAACATCACAGTGCAACTTACAACATGGAAATTTGTTGTACGAAAAGTTACATAAAAGGTAGTAATAAGTACATCACACTGCAACTTACAACATGGAAATTTGTTGTACGACTAGTTACACAAAAGGTAGTAATAAGTACAGCATCACACTATAACTTACAACATGGAAATTTGTTGTACGACAATGTTGTACGACTAGTTACACAAAAGGTAGTAATAAGTACAACATCACACTGTAACTTACAACATGGAAATTTGTTGTACGAATAGTTACACACAAGGTGGTTATAATAAGTACAACATCACAGTGCAACTTACAACATGGAAATTTGTTGTACGAAAAGTTACATAAAAGGTAGTAATAAGTACAACATCACAGTGCAACTTAAAACATAGAAATTTGTTGTACGACAAGTTACACAAAAGGTAGTAATAAGTACAACATCGCACTACAACTTACAACATAGAAATTTGTTGTACGATTAGTTACACAAAAGGTAGTAATAAGTACAACATCACAGTGCAACTTAAAACATATAAATTTGTTGTGCGACTAGTTACACAAAAGGTAGTAATAAGCACAACGCCATACTCTAATTAACAACATGGAAATTTGTTGTGCGACTAGTTACACAAAAGGTAGTAATAAGTACAACATCACAGTGCAACTCACAACATGGAAATTTGCTGTACGACAAGTTACACAAAAGGTAGTAATAAGTACAACATCACAGTGCAACTTACAACATGGAAATTTGTTGTACGAATAGTTACACACAAGGTGGTTATAATAAGTACAACATCACACTGCAACTTACAACATGGAAATTTGTTGTACGATTAGTTACACAAAAGGTAGTAATAAGTACAACATCACAGTGCAACTTACAACATGGAAATTTGTTGTACGAAAAGTTACATAAAAGGTAGTAATAAGTACAACATCACACTACAACTTACAACATGGAAATTTGTTGTACGAAAAGTTACATAGAAGGTAGTAATAAGTACAACATCACACTGCAACTTACAATATGGAAATTTGTTGTACGACTAGTTACACAAAAGGTAGTAATAAGTACAACATCACAGTGCAACTTAAAACATAGAAATTTGTAGTACAACATCACACTACAACTTACAACATAGAAATTTGTTGTACGATTAGTTACACAAAAGGTAGTAATAAGTACAACATCACACTGCAACTTACAACATGGAAATTTGTTGTACGAATAGTTACATAAAAGGTAGTAATAAGTACAACATCACACTGCAACTTACAATATGGAAATTTGTTGTACGACTAGTTACACAAAAGGTAGTAATAAGTACAACATCACAGTGCAACTTACAACATGGAAATTTGTTGTACGACTAGTTACACAAAAGGTAGTAATAAGTACAGCATCACAGTGCAACTTACAACATGGAAATTTGTTGTACGACAAGATACACAAAAGGTAGTAATAAGTACAACATCACACTACAACTTACAACATAGAAATTTGTTGTACGATTAGTTACACAAAAGGTAGTAATAAGTACAACATCACACTGCAACTTACAACATGGAAATTTGTTGTACGAAAAGTTACAAATAAGTACAACATCACACTGCAACTTACAATATGGAAATTTGTTGTACGACTAGTTACACAAAAGGTAGTAATAAGTACAGCATCACAGTGCAACTTATAACATGGAAATTTGTTGTACGACAAGATACACAAAAGGTAGTAATAAGTACAGCATCACAGTGCAACTTACAACATGGAAATTTGTTGTACGACTAGTTACACAAAAGGTAGTAATAAGTACAGCATCACAGTGCAACTTACAACATGGAAATTTGTTGTACGACAAGATACACAAAAGGTAGTAATTAATAAGTACAGCATCACAGTGCAACTTACAACATGGAAATTTGTTGTGCGACTAGTTACACAAAAGGTAGTAATAAGTACAACATCACACTGCAACTTACAACATGGAAATTTGTTGTACGAAAAGTTACATAAAAGGTAGTAATAAGTACAACATCACACTGCAACTTACAACATGGAAATTTGTTGTACGACAAGATACACAAAAGGTGGTAATAAGTACAACATCACAGTGCAACTTAAAACATAGAAATTTGTTGTGCGACTAGTTACACAAAAGGTAGTAATAAGTACAACATCACACTGCAACTTACAACATGGAAATTTGTTGTACGAAAAGTTACATAAAAGGTAAGTTGCAGTGTGATGTTGTACTTATTACCACAACATGGAAATTTGTTGTACGACAAGTTACACAAAAGGTAGTAATAAGTACAACACCACACTCTAATTAACAACATGGAAATTTGTTGTACGAAAAGTTACATAAAAGGTAGTAATAAGTACAACATCACACTGCAACTTACAACATGGAAATTTGTTGTACGACAAGATACACAAAAGGTAGTAATAAGTACAACATCACACTGGAACTTACAACATGGAAATTTGTTGTGCGACTAGTTACACAAAAGGTGGTAATAAGTACAACATCACAGTGCAACTTACAACATGGCGGAAATTTGTTGAACGACAAGTTACACAAAAGGTAGTAATAAGTACAATATTACCGACTACAACTTACAACATGGAAATTTGTTGAACGACAAGTTACACAAAGGGTAGTAGTAAGTACAACATCACACTGCAACTTACAACATGGAAATTTGTTGTGCGACAAGTTACATAAAAGGTAGTAATAAGTACAACATCACACTGCAACTTACAACATGGAAATTTGTTGTGCGAGTGATTATAGTGAACTCGGTTATCGCAAATTAGGTGATTTGTCAGCAGCTCGCAGATCAACTGCGCGCCTCTGCTTTCGGTATCGATTATTGATCTGCATGCTCGCCACTGACAAATTAATCACGATATTATGGTCAACCTCGTCCAGTAATTGTTAATTATTAAATAGCCATCACTTTAGCCAATATCGACATTCGTACTCACGTTTACCCAGTAAATAATACATTTAATAATAACACTAAACACTATCACTCGAATATCGACATCATCCAATTCTATAGATGATCAATTTTACAAGTAGTTGGGTTATTGGTATGATGTCTAAATTTACCTTTGCCAACTAAGCTATGCATGAGATGTAGAAATATAATCTATAAGTCAGTCTTGTTTCTCTTTATTTCTAGACCTAAAGAAGTTCTAATTTCCGATATTCTAGAGAAAACCAAAAAGCGCCTACCACCCAGGATAGAGTAAGTCCCAAACAATAGAACAATAAAGAAGTTTGGGTGAATATAAAACCTGAAATCATGCGACAAACTACGAACCCTAGGTGAAGTGTGGCATACGAGGAACCTTGGTAAAAGGCAGCGTCGTCTGGATGAGTGATTTTAGACAAGAGTGAACAACCCAAAGAGAATTGAAAATAAGGCATTCCTATACAGATGTAGATAATAAGAACGTAGCTATTGATTCCAGAAATGGAAACATTTTTCCAATTAAAAGCGAAGTACGATAATATGGAAATGGCGAGGATTTGGAAAAACATTAAAAATGCCAATAGCTTTCTTTCATCGAAGTAGTCGGCGACGATGTAAAGTAGTAAAAGGAGGACTAATGCAAATAACGAGCTATTTAAAAAAAGTAATTTAACATGAATGAACTGAAGGTGAAAGTGTTGTGCCGCAAGTAAGGGAGTGTAAAATGTAACTGTAGCAGAATAGAATATGCTAAAAAATATCAAATATAATATACACAAGATCGTAAAGTTACAGCAGCGTTGTGGTGGATCAGGTCTATTTAGCTTGATAGGAAGATAATGTTCATTATCATGGAACTTTGTCTTTTCACGTGACATCTTCTCTTTCCCAAACTCACTTGGCAAGAATAGCGCAACTACCAGTATGATAAACCATATAATTGTCAAAACCACTCCTGGAGAGTTACCGGCGTTGATTTTCCAACCTACGATATTGACGCTAAATAGCATAAGACTGCTGAGAAATGGACCAAAAGTAGCGCCTAAAGTGTACATTCCGTCAAGAAAAATGAAAACTTGGGCACAATATTTTTTATGCGTGTACAACACTATTTGACCTTTAAATGCTGCAGCAACTGCGTTGCCAATTCCACTGATGAAGCGACCTGCCAATGGAAAGTATGCAGAAACAGGGATAGAATATAATAAGTTTCCAACAACATGCAGGGTAAAACAGATGATGGCAATACATTTGATATTTCCAAGCCTGTCAGCCAGTTTTCCAACAATAGGAGCAGCAAGGATAGCGGAAATACTGAATGCAGATAGTAATAATCCAAGAAAAGCTTTCGTTTGTCCGAAGGATTCGATGTAATACAACGCTGTTGGTAATATGAAGTATTCCTCAATTCCTTCGATAAAAATACGATATGAAATGAAAAGAAATACCCAGGTTTTCATTGATGTAAAATACATTTTCAACGTATTTTCATCTGCAGCTACAGAGAGAATGAAATGGTATAGAATTAGCAAATAAAACAGGAAATGACAAGTGTTAAATATGCAAACACACGTAAACACTTTCCACGATGTGATCTGTTTGACATGCATTAAAAGATTTGTTTGACAATTTTCAAATACTGGATGAGAAATGTCAAAAGTCAGAAACGCCTTTTGGTACGTCTTCATAAAAAATTCATTAAACACTTTCCACGATGTGGTCTGTTTGGTCATAATGGTAATGCTCCTATTTTCAAATACTGAACGAGAAATATAACGCCTTTTGGAACGCCTTAATTCATAATTAACTATAATTGAATTGATCATGTTCACCGAGTAAATTATATTTTATAATTAATTTAATGATAGGATAGAATAAGATAGTTTGAAAGATGCAAGTAAACAACTCCCTGACCAGCTATAGGATACCGAATTTTTCACTCGCTTTTACGCTAACGTTTCTATAGGTTATTGCAGGCTGTAAGGCGATTCATATTCTCACATAGATTTTGATTAATGCATGACAGTTGGATCGCACTGGGCAGTGAGTGATATTAAAGTTGTGGCCCAAAACGACTATTCAATACAAGTTGTAATAATAATTAACAATTAGACAACGAGCCCGAGTTGAAACTGACTATGTGTTTAAATTCCACGTTCCACCACCCTGACTTGCTTCACGCCTATTTCTATGGACGTACCGTGCGTACTGTCATATATGGAAGTTGGGAGGTTCCATATGAAGAACACATACATAGCCCTAACGAGCACACACACACACACACACACACACACATATATATATATATATATATATATATATATATATATATATATATATATATATATATATATATATATATATATATATATATATATACCAACACGGCCATTGAGCACTCTAGAAATCTAAAGAAGACTTAACTTTGGATATATATATATATATATATATATATATATATGCATATATATAAAAGTATATATATATATATATATATATATTATATATATATATATATATATATATATATATATATATATATATATATATATATATATATATATATATATATATATATATATATATACTTTTATATATATGCATATATACTTTTGTTTTTAAAATTAATAGTTTTATTGTTCATAGTGGTAATATATGTAGTAAGCTTTATCTTATAATGAAACTGTAATTAGTTTAACATATGTAACATAATGTAATGTAAGTAACATTAAGAATATATTGTTGTAAGAGCATTGAGACTATTGTATAATGCTGCTAATACGTCTTTATTATTATTATTATTATATACGTTGCCCTGACGAGCAAATACATTGCCCTCGTACCAGCCTCCTGTTCTTGGTAACCGACCCCAATAACCCCGCCTAACGAGTTCTCTAACTTTTACCCCACGGCTAGCGAGGCTAGGGCACTGATCTCTAAATAAAGACTGGATCGAGCAACCTTTGTTCAGAAAATGAAGCCGGAAGTCCGCCATTACTAAGGGACCAACTGAGAATCCAACTGAGAAGAGGTTTTTTGATGGTTTATGTGCTCTTACCATCGACAAAATAAAATAATATTGCTATAAAGAGGACCAGAAAATATTTTTCAAATTACTGGGTAAAACGATTCATCGCCTACCTACAGATTTACTGAGACTTTGGTCCCTTAGCAATGGCCGCCGTTGGCTCTGATTATCCAGTGAGAGAAGCCTGATATGAGACGTCAAATTAGGTTGAAGATTTTATGCATTTAATGTTAACAAAGAAACTATATTGGCCAGACACTAAACCTATTTTTCTAGCATCACAGTTTAATTTGCTTGCAAACTCGGAGTTTCTAATGATCTCTCGTTAATTTACATTATGCAAATATGCAGGCTTCAAAATCCAGTCTTTATTCAGAGATCAGTGGGTTATAGGGGTGATAGGGTTATGATTGGGGTTACTTAGGACCTTGTACAACAAGAGTGTTTCATCACATATTTGACGGTCGTGGCTAGTGGGAATACGCGCAGTTGAGGTGACCGTGAGGTTCTACAATCAGTTTCAAAATTGTTGGAACAACTTTATTTGAAAGGCTTCACACCCCCCTCCCGCATACAATATTGTAAACTGGCAAATGTTGACATTTCTCCGCGGGCGAACATATGCTTAGCTTCTTAAGCTTTAAAATAACTGGGGGAGTGGGGGTGACATAAAAAGTTTTATGTTGATATACAGTATGCCTTATTTACATGGCAAAATTCATTCGCATTCAAGCGTTCCAACTAATTTTGTCAATGATTGTAGGACTAGGTCGTCTTCTGGACGATCCTTTTATTAGTATTAAGGTTAGTATTATTAGTATTAAGGTTAGAAAACTCATTAGGCGGGGGGTTAGGGTTAGGATCTAAGTTGTTTTTGGATTTAGTAGTTCCATGATGTATATCATCATACAGGCGTGTAGCAGTACAATCGCTCACTTCGTCCAACCTTTCGCGGATACTAAAAAACATCGTCCAGAAGTGAACTCAGACCTAGTACCTCTCGGTCACCTCAACTGCGAGTATTCTCTCTAGCCACGACCATATTTGACCTGGTACTGATTTCTGGTTGTGTTTATCATGAATTATTAATGATTTGATTGCAAAAAAGAAGTAGCACAAAGCAGCTCCTTACTCAATTTTGCTATTCGCATGGCCAGTCGTCGACTGTCGATGATCGGATGGGGTCATCACCTACCTATACTATCAAGTTTTGTGATTGGTTGATTCAAAAAATAAAACAATAGAATCAACCACAAAGAAACCAATGTCCTAACCCTATCACTTTTGTTCCATATAGCCAATCACAAAACCTGTTCATTTTAGGTACGTATTTACCCATCGGATGCAGTGTGGCAGGTGCAACTTCAGATGTGACTATAGATTTCTCAGCGGTTTCGTCACCAAAATAGTGGAGTACTTCATCTATCGTATATGATATATAGTCCTTAGTATAATTTTAAACCGGGCAACTGCAAAACAACTCTAATATATTATGTTAATGTTAAAACATATTACTTTAATATTTAAACAGTTCAAATATAAATTTTTCATGAATATTTAACATCAATATTACCGAATTTACCCGAAATTTCTTTCAAAAAGTACCCGAAATTTTCATTTTTAAAACGTTTGGGGAGCAATCACCCCCTGTACTCCGCCTGGTACGACTATGGCTATTCGGGGTTAATTATCGGTAATCATGGTTATAGTTTAGTAGTTTACTACAATTTAAATACCCAAACAGCAGTTAAACTGTAGTTAAGAGACAACTGGACCCAGTTTAGCTGAACAATTTTAAAGGGATATGGCAATAAAAATTATTTTTGCCTTTCTGATGAACAAACTGTTTATCAGGTCACTGTTGCAAAACATCACGATCACTAATTTCCACAAATAAAAATCTTATTGAGAAAGAAAAACATCCACAAAAATCAAGTTTTAGACCTATATACGTGAAATTATGGCTGACTAAAGTTTTCACTTTATCCTGCTTGTGACATCACACGCGTATCTAAAAATTATCCAAGATGGCGGATCATGGTGGAAAACATCATTAATTTGTCGAAATTAGTGATGTTGTTTTGCACAAGATTCGTTTTGTTTACTTGGATTACCCAATTTGCTGATCAGAAAGGCAAAAATAATTTTTATTGCCATATCCCTTTAACCGAAAACTTCTGACAACTGACAAATTTGGCGAAAAAGATATATATATTCCAACCGGAAGGCCTTGAAGTTACATTTTTCGCAACTGGTCCCGGTTTGGTCTTAAAATGTGTGTATTCCAACACTCGAAATTTTCCTTCGCCATAAATCCTTTATATATATATATATATATATATATATATATAGTACAATATATATATAGTACAATATATATATATATATATATATAATATTTACAATCTTTATAATCTATATACATTATATATATATATATATATATATATAATAATAAAAGTCTTTATTAGCAAGAATAGTCACAACAGACGTGTGGCTTTACAAATGATACAAATAATAGTTCCTACAATTCCATAATAGTAATAGTAAATATATACTACAGAAAGTTCCTCGTTACTACACAAATATTAGACATCTGTTTAAAAAAATTCTCTTAAATCTTTCTGTCCTGATCTTAGGAAGGATAAAATCGTGTCCACGCTTTCTAAGAATCCTGGCCCTCTTGGGAGGCAACAAATCATATAATACATGACAAGTGTTTTCTGAAATTACTTTCCATAGCTTTCTGCATGTCTCTCACTCTAATTATCTCTGACATCACACTGCGCTTGGACGTATAACCAAAACGAAAGGCCCGATTTAGAAACTTATCAATACCATCCAAGTATTTACCCTTATAGGCGGAGCTCCAAACCTCTAATTCATACAAAATTAGGGCCATGATAAGCGAATCAAATAGGCTTACTCATTTGATCTTTAGGATATCCATAACATTTACAAACTCGTAATATATACAAGCGACTGCTACCCAGTTACAGGGATTTTCATGAAATGTTATACCCAAAAGTTTTAACTGGCTTTTACGTCCAATTGTAGGAATAAGGGGTGGTAATGGTTTGGTAGTTATACCACGCACCACCATCTCCCATGTCTTCGTCAGGTTCAGCGACATACGATTACTCAGTGCCCAACTCTCAATGTTATTGACTTCAACAAGGGAAGTATCACAGTTAGCTTTTACAGGAACAGTAAGTTGCTTTTAGGATGTACTGGACTTATGTCGTTAACCATGAGAGCGAATAAAACTGGTCCGAGGACAGAACCCTGTGGAACCCCTCTATTGATACTAAGAAACTCCGTATTCACTCCATCAACGACGACCCTCTGTTTTCTGTTTCCAAGAAAACTAATTATCCAGTTGGTAATATATGGATTGATGTTAAGTAATTTTATTTTATCATGCGAGACTGTGTCAAGACTCAAATGCCTTACTGAAATCGAATGAAAATACACGAACAAAGTCTGTATCTTCATCCAACCACTTAAGCCAATTGTGGTAACATTTAATTAGGGCCATAGTTGTGTTGTGACCTTCTTTATAGGCAAATTGATCTTTTCCTATCATAGATTTCATGACTGTAGAGAGTTCTAGCCTCAATACCAACCTTTCAAAAAGTCTCATAATAATGTTCGTTACTGATTACATGTTTCCAAGGGAGATTCTTTGGGGATCGGAGAGACATTTGCTAGCTTCCATAGAAGTGGAACCGTTTACAATCTGAGAGAGCAATTGAAAATTCTAGTAACCACAGGTGAAGCCAATAGGGAAACTCATCTGGTCCAGGAGCTGTGCGCTTTTGACGAGACAGGAAAATCCTTACAGTATGCACGTCAATAATCGGAATTCGAGTGCCATCAGGAATAGATAGTAACTCTGGTGCAGTGTAAATGAACATCAGTGTTAATTGACTGAAAATACAGGTTAATGGTATCAGGATCGATTATGGATCTAATAGGAATACTGTAACTCTTTCTACCAGTAATTCTGTTGACTGTTTTCTACCACTCTAGATACCGAACTTTGATTTTTGTTCTCGTTATTAACAGCGCGAACTTGATTATCTCGGATAAGTTGGTTAATTCGTTTTTGAAGAATAACGTTATCTGCAAGCCGCCTTAAAGACGGAGTGCTTGCATATATTGGCGGTGAGATGCTCACCGTGCCAATCATAATTAGTTCAATTACCGTGATTGGTCAGGAAACAGAGATAAATGAGAAGTAATCAAAACAACAAAATCTCCATGGTTTCGAGACTCCATTGTTTGAATTAATTTTTAAAATTTCAAAGACTCCATTGTTTCGAGGGGGTGGGCCTCCCCTTTTATGCGAGCACTCCGTGTTTAAAGTGTTTTTCATCAAATTCTGGAATTTGAAGGCCACGAGATGTTATTCTTGTGATATTATCAAAAATATATTTGACCTATATGTATGAAATTTTCACTGTGAGTTCATACAGGTATTATCTGTGCAATGATGAATTGATTTGTTGTTAGACTACTCCAAAAAAATATATGTATAATTGGACATTTTTCTCCCTCATTTTTGGAAAATGCTAAAATATATGAAGGCATTGACATATCTGTAGAATAATTCGTCATTAACAGCTCTGGTATTTCATGTACCACATATGAGAAATTACTATTGGCGCGTCCTACAGTTTCGTGCAATCAAAAATGATGTATTCGCGGAAAAGGGTGTGACTGCTAAGCAATTAAAGATATGGACCCAAATCTTTTTCTTTGTAAATGCTGTTGGACCATGTTAACTACTTATGTAAAAAAATATGACTATTTAAAATTTGTAGTATGATAAATCGTGCTCTCAAAATGACTCCATTTTGACTGTCGAGCCACCTTAATATCGCTCATTTTACATCTAATCGCTGTCCAGCTCGAACCCTTAGAGTCAAAACCACTCCATGAAGGGTCAAAATCACTCTTCGAGGAATGGTGCTGAAATGACTCCTTGGGATCAAAACGACTCTTTTGAATTTACAGTGTGCCTGATTGTGGTGGCGTATGTTCTTATTTCTGATTTTACACAAGTTCTTGACCAGAGGGGACATATATGGTGGGTCACGTGATGATGTTTTGGCTCTAATTTCTGGAAAGCATTCATCGAACATTGTTACATTGACCAAAGGAGTTCATTAAACAATCGCACACTTTCACAGGGGTTTTCCAGATTTACCTGCATATGACTTTCCCAATCAAAAACTTCCAACTTCTTTTCCATATTAATCCTACAATGTTCCCTTACATCACGAAAATAAACAACTTCCCTAATTGGTTTGGTTGTAATACGAGGCTGGATCAGTACTGTTAGATGATCAGATCGAACAAGACCCTCAAACACGGACGGACACCTCCAGTGGTACGGGCAATTGGTGAGAATACACACATATATATATATATATTATATATATATATATATATATATATATATATATATATATATATATATATATATATATATATATATATATATATATATATATATATATATATATATATATATATATATATATATATATATATATATATAAACTTTGTTTCATGCCTTAGGCATGAAACACAGTGTTACGGTATCTGTAAAAGTTTAGATTTTACATATACTTTATAACTAGCTCTACAATTTTTGTATCGAGCACTCTTACTTACTGGGATTTTGTCCATGTTTTGGTCTATTCACCTAATATATATATATATATATATATATATATATATATATATATATATATATATATATATATATATATATATATATATATATATATATATATATATATATGCATATATATATATATATATATATATATATATATATATATATATATATATATATATATATATATATATATATATAACTACAGACGGTACCGTTTCGGCCTTTTGGGCCTCATCAGTGTAGTGCTGATGAGCAGGATGAAGATGACTGCTATTTACACAAAATGTGGGACATCAAGAACCATGCCAGAGCGCTCAGTGAGCGTGCGCACAATGCGTAAGCGACAATGGCTCATCCTGTAGAGCGCTCAATATGACCTAAAGGTCATAGAGCGTATCTAACATATATATATATATATATATATATACATATATATATATATATATATGAGCGTATCATATATATATATATATATGATATATATATATATATATATATATATATATATATATATATATATATATATATATATATATAACCTAACCTCAAGAAGTTTCGTCAAAGTCTCCGTCACGAAATGGTAAGTTATTTGCTTCCTTTTTTACCGTCGATCATGAGTAATCATGCTCTACGTTTGTTTGACCTTATTTTATCTAAAACCCGTTTTTCCAGTCACATTACTTTTATTAGTCGTTGTTTATATCGGGGGGTCATTCCCTACGGTTTTAGATCCTCTTTTGATTTATTGTCTTTTAATCTCCCCGCTATCGATCGTCGTTATTCCCATCACATATCAGCGGCTTGTTCGAGTCATTCCCGTCGTTTGATGCGTATCACTATTAAATCTATGTCCAGTAATTTACAACATACTGATGACTACATCTCGGGATGTAAGTCCTCTCTCTCCCAGGTCTGCCCATGCACCTATTTTGTTTACCGCTATCGTTCAACAAATTCGCATGCTAAATTCCAGACTCTATGTTTTTCTTAAAGACGTTAAGGCGTCCAAATTGGCCAAATTACTGGGTCCTTCCCCGAATCCCTCCCAAAGCACTAGTTCCTCTAACGAAGTCACTCGTCTAGTTTTCACTATTCCCTCTGATTTGCCATTATCTGACCCCGAGAGATCTTTTCTTGCGAAAGGTCTCAAGTTTGTTCCCAACTCCGGGCCCATCGATCTATTTTCAGTTAAAGAGGATACCGAATCTTTCTTCCGCCGCATGCGCCTCAAAGCCTTTTTTCATGATAAGCCCACTTTCAATAGCAATAAGGATATTTTCGAAGAACTCAACCCCAAGAAGTCGTCTTGGTCTCCATCCGAAGGTGATTTTTCTTCCCTTGATCTTTTCGTAAGACAATGCCGCCATGACATTGATAAATTGCAACCTCCGCGCAGAAAACAAGTTCATAACCTTAACAAAGAAGAGCTTCTAGCTTTGAATTCATTACGATGCCGAAATGACGTTGTCATAAAACCTGCGGACAAAGGTGGCGCTGTAGTTGTCTGGAGAGCGGACTTGTATCGACAAGAGGCTCTTCGTCAACTCAGCGACACCATCTTTTATACTAAGTTGAATTCCGATCCCACTCAATCTCACCAAAAATCCGTCAAAACTACCATCAAGAATTTCATCCAAGCCGGTGAATTGCCTGCCTCTGCATCTAACCTTATATTAACAACCCCCAGAACGCCTGTCATATATTTCCTACCTAAAATCCATAAACCTAACAATCCTGGCAGGCCGATTGTCACCGCTTGTAGTTGCCCCACCGAGCTCGTTTCCAGTTTTCTAGACAACGTTATGTATCCTTTGGTTAAGAAGTTGCCTTCTTATATCAAAGATACTAAACATGCCTTGCAAATTTTCGACCAGTTACGTTTCAGTAGTTCCGATAAATTTATTTTCACGATGGACGTCAAGTCCTTATACACCGTCATTCCCCATTGTGATGGCCTTGAAGCTCTGAAGTTTTTCTTTGATCAGCGCACTAATTTAGAACCCTCCACAACCACGTTACTCCGCTTAGCAGAACTAGTGCTTACCCTTAACAATTTTTCGTTTGATGGTGAACATTATCAACAAATAAGTGGTGTTGCGATGGGCACCAAAATGGGTCCAAGCTATGCTAATTTATTTGTTGGTTATGTTGAAAAACAGATCTTTGAACAATACACGGGTCCCTTGCCTGATTTTTTCGGAAGATTTATCGATGACTGTTTAGGAACAGCGTCGTGTTCACGTGTCCTTTTAGAGCAGTTCATCAACTTTGTTGATGATTTTCATCCTGCTCTGAAGTTCACGTGGGAAATCAGCGAGACCTCTGTGTCGTTCCTTGATATTTTAATTTCGATTAATGGTGATTCGCTGAAAACGTCGGTCTCGTACAAGCCTACTGACTCCCATAGTTATCTTCTATTTTCATCCTCTCATCCCAACCACACTAAGCAATCCATCCCTTACTCTCAATTCTTGCGTCTTCGCCGCTTATGTAGCGACGACCAAGATTTTCAAGTCAAATCAATGGAAATGAGATCTTTTTTTGTCCAACGTGGTTACCCTACCAACCTTTTAGACCTCGCCGTTCAGAAAGCTTTTCTCGTCCCCCGTTTAGACGCCCTTGAACCATCTTTGGAACGAGTTTCAAACAATAAAATTCCTTTAGTTCTAACATTTCATCCTTTCAATTTTAAAGTTAAAAATATTATTAATCGGAATTTTCACATTTTACAAAATGATCCTGAGACGTCAGCCATTTTCACCGACAACCCTTTGGTATCTTTTCGCCGTAATAAAAACATTCGTGACTCCTTAGTACATAGTGCCCTTAAACAAAATACCTCGGCACCAGCGGGAACATTTTCTTGCGGCCGTTCCCGCTGTAACACATGCGCTTTTCTCAATCCCACTACAGTTATTACTGCCCCCAAATTCGACCACACAATCCGTCATGCTTTTTCATGCACGTCCACCAACATAATTTATTGCATTTCATGCGATAAATGCCCTAAAATCTACATCGGTGAAACTGGGCGACGTCTTTCAGACAGGTTTGCTGAACATCTTCGTTCCGTGAGGATCAATGATGGTGACAAACCTGTAGCCCGCCATTTCAACAGCTCCAACCATTTGGTTTCAGACATGAAAGTCTGTGCCATCCTTCCCATCTCCGGTGGCAACGATAACCGCAAGCGTCAAGAGAAGCGTCTCATTTTTAAACTTGGCACCACACATCCTCTTGGTCTTAACGAACGTTTTTCTTTTATTTAATTTCCTACAAGTTTTTGGTTATTTTAGTTTGCTTGGAACCTTTATTATTATTAATTTTTTATTATTCGCGTATGCATTTTCATTCCTTTTCAAATTTTTTGTTTCTTATGCTAATATTATCGCCTAATCCCCTTGAATATTGGACCTGTCATTTCTCCCGCCCCCTCAGTCTGCTTGCTGATCGACTGTTAAAAATAGCAAATGATCTTACGTTTCCCATCTCATTAATTATTAGTTTGTTTATCTCCCGTGCATTTGATTGGCTACTTTCTACTTGTGACACCCTTTTGGCATATATATAAGCCCTATTTATTTCATTTCATCTCGTCTTACTCTGATGAAGGGCTCCGCTCGAAACGTCAGTATCTCGTCACTAAATTCTTGGCAGTTTACCACCTTTTCACTTTGCTATATATATATATATATATATATATATAACTACAGACGGTACCGTTTCGGCCTTTTGGGCCTCATCAGTGTAGTGCTGATGAGCAGGATGAAGATAACTGCTATTAACAGTCACCCTTGATGCCACACAAAATGTGGGAGTGGGACATCAAGAACCATGCCAGAGCGCTCAAACTGCAAGCAGTGAGTGTGCGCACAATGCGTAAGCGACAATGGTTCATCCTGTAGAGCGCTCAATATGACCTAAAGGTCATAGAGCGATATCTAACTACAGACGGTACCGTTTCGGCCTTTTGGGCCTCATCAGTGTAGTGCTGATGAGCAGGATGAAGATAACTGCTATTAACAGTCACCCTTGATGCCACACAAAATGTGGGACATCAAGAACCATGCCAGAGCGCTCAAACTGCAAGCAGTGAGCGTGCGCACAATGCGTAAGCGACAATGGTTCATCCTGTAGAGCGCTCAATATGACCTAAAGGTCATAGAGCGATATATATATATATATATATAATTAAGAAATAGAAAACATTTTCCGTGTTTACATACAGTTATATAAACACGAGTGTTTCCACGCGATTTCGAGTTCTCCCAAACTTCCACGAGTGTTTATATAACGTATGGGAACACGGATAAAAATGTTTTCTATTTCTTTTATAAAATAACCCGTAGAAAGCAAATAAAATGTACAAATATCTTTTTTATTAACACGTAAATTCTCCTTACTGCGTATGATGGCGCCGTGATGTCTAATTAATGGCGTATGACGGCTAATTGATGGCGTATGATGGCTAATTGATGGCGTATGATGGCTAATTGATGGCGTATGATGGCTAATTGATGGCGTATCACGATGGCGTAATCCATCCATGTTATATTTAACAATTAGACAACGAGCCCGCGTTTTCTATGAGCAGATAGTCAACGAGGCGGAGCCGAGTTGACTATCGCTCATAGAAAACAAGGGCGAGTATAAATTTAGTATAAATTTACAACTTTCTAACCCAAGAAATAACTTTTATTTCGCATTTTTCATGGAAAAAAGTAAATATTCTTTCGAAATCAGGCGACTTTTACCCCAGAGGTTTATATCAGCGGATAGTAACTCCTGCGATAGCCAATGAAAATTGAGGATTTGTGATATAAACTTGTCAATTTATACTAAAGCCTGATATAAACACGGTAACTGATCAATCACAGCGTGCGTAAGACACGACTTATTTTATAAATATATATATTGTTATATATATATATATATTCTGAGGATTAATGGTGAAGGAAAATTTCGAGTGTTAGAATATATAAGCTGAAGCATTTAACAACTACTTTTTCTCATCCTTTACTTCGTCTGCCGAAGATCTTTCTATTCCTGACTTTAGTGTAGACAGTGATTTTGGAGTAGCTTCTTTAGAAGATATCATTCTAACCAGCGAAGAAGTTGCAGGAATTTTGAGTCACCTTCATTCTAATAAAGCT
Source organism: Chrysogorgia sp. JL179-B06 (assembly GCA_035772405.1). Classification (NCBI taxonomy): domain Eukaryota; kingdom Metazoa; phylum Cnidaria; class Anthozoa; order Scleralcyonacea; family Chrysogorgiidae; genus Chrysogorgia; species Chrysogorgia sp. JL179-B06. The sequence goes on from JAYKKM010000148.1 coordinate 3,218,893, forward strand.
CATGGTCCTGACGGGATCCCGGCAAGAATACTAAAAGAATGCGCAAATGAAATCGCTCTTTCGTTATGTAGTTTGTTCAACAAATCCCTTAGACTTGGACGCTTACCATCGCAATGGAAACTTGCTCATGTTGTGCCCGTTCATAAAAAAATCATAAAGAACTCGTGTCCAACTACCGACCTATATCTCTTTTAAGCATCGTATCTAAAGTTCTTGAACGCTGTGTGTTTCTAAACGTACTTCCGCATGTTTCATCCAAGATCAACAGTGCTCAGCATGTTTTTTTGAAAGGCCGATCAACAGTCACGCAACTTCTATGCTTTCTACACGATATTGGTTCTGCACTTGATAAAGGTTTTCAAACGGATATAGTATACCTCCAATTATCTAACAAATCGATTTCAAAGCGTTGTAGTTGATGGTGTAGTTTCTAGCGCTCTCCCAGTTTTATCCGGTGTACCACAAGGATCGATCTTAGGACCTCTACTATTTACGATTTATGTTAGTTATATATGTAATGTATTATGTATGTTTGTTAATTCTTAGGGTATGACACCATGACTAGGGCTGAACATCCCTGTTGTGTCTTGCCTTGTGTATGTAAACACGAAAACAAATTAAATTAAATAAATATACATTTTAAGACCAAACTGGGATCAGTTGCGAAAAATGCAACTTAGAGGCCACGTGGAATTAAACCCACGACCCTGCGATGCTAGTGCAGTGCTCTGACCGCTGAGCTACGGAAGCCGTTGCCGAGAGCTATAGTCACGAGTTATATATATATATATATATATATATATATATATAAATAATAAATATATATATATATATATATATATATATATATATATATATATATATATATATATATATATATATATATATATATATATATATATATATATATATATAACTACAGACGGTACCGTTTCGGCCTTTTGGGCCTCATCAGTGTAGTGCTGATGAGCAGGATGAAGATAACTGCTATTTACAGTCACCCTTGAATATATATATATATATATATATATATATATATATATATATATATATATATATATATATATATATATATATATATATATATATATATATATATATATATATATATATATATATATAGTGAAAGTGGTCTTACCTCAAAATGATAAAAGCCGCAACTGTCAGTTTCACGCAAGGCGATCTTCAGGCGAAGAAGATCGCCTTTACATTCGCTCTACCTTTATGGTATTGAGCACTTTCAACGTTCCGTGAACAACATCACATTCTTTTAGTGTATATATATATATATATATAGGCTATATATATTGTTTCGAAGTTTCTATTGACCCGATAACACGAAGTCGAAATCCATTTTCACAATTTATTTACAAGTATTTACAAGCAACGCATACAACGAACAAGAATGTCAACTCACTGTTTGTTTATGTTCACACCCCCGGTCACCGTGGGGGGCCGTCAATCCTATCGAACATTTCCCCCTCCCGAATTAGGAGTAAAACTCAAATTCGTCTAACTCTATTGTCTCACTAGTTAGTGCGTAATTTCCATCGGAGATATTCTTGTAATGGGTCTTTTAAGAATTTTTCCTCTTATTCTAACATCAACAACACGGACAAGTCCGTCATGCCCTGGATATATCTGTTCGACACGTCCGATATTCCAGTCGCGTCTTGCGACATTTGGTTCTATAACAACAACAACATCTCCTATCTTTAGATTTTTCTTAGGTGAAAACCATTTCTTACGGGATCCAATGTGTGGAAGGTACTCCTTCATCCATCTTTTCCACACATGACGTATCAACTCTTGTATTCGCCTCCAGCGATTCTTTGCATTGAATGATGTTGTATCCACACTGTCAGGGACGATGTCTCCACCCATTTGTCCGATAAGAAAGTGGTTTGGAGTGAGCACCGGCTCATCATTCGAATCGGTACTCAATTCAGTCAATGGTCTCGAATTTAATAGGCTCTCGACTCCTATAATTATCGTTTGGAGTTCTTCATCTGTTACTTCAGCGTTCCCCAACACTGCGGCGATTGCTCTTTTCGCTGACTTTATCATACTTTCAAACACACCACCAAAGTGTGGAGCTGATGGCGGGTTCCAATGCCAGGTTATTCCATTGTTCGCCGTCGTTCTCTGTATCTGGCTGTGGTCAAGTTGTTGCACCAATTCTCGAATTTCTCTTTCTGCGGCTACGAAATTTGTTCCGTTATCACTTAGCATTTGTTTGGGCCATCCCCTTCTGGCGGTCATTCTGACAAACGCGTTCATAAATCCACTGACGTCCAAGGAGGTAGCCATTTCCAAATGGCAACAATGCGTTTGTAAACACAGGAACAGACAAAGGTATCGTTTCGCCCTGGCTTTTCCTCGTCCTTGAATAGTAAGGTAAGGTCCTCCAAAATCTGTTGCACAGTTTGTGAACGGTCGACCAGTCATTTCGAGACGTAGTTGTGGAAGTGGTGCCATCTGTTGTGTCGAGGGTCGTACTCGGAAACGCCTTGAACATTCTGTGCAGTCACTGATACATCGCTTCACCTCTTGTCGAACATGGATAACCAAATAATTCTCTCGCAAATGGTTAATGGTGTAGTTAACACCCATTTCGTGGCACTCCTTTTCATGATGATACTTTACGATAAGCTTCGTCACGTGATTCTTCTTTGGCAAAATAATCGGAAATTTCACGTCTTTGGATAACTCGGTAGCATTTCTAAGTCTCGTATTTGAGCGCAAAATTCCGTTGTCCAACATTGGATTGAATGGTAGTAGTGAACTTCTTTTCGGTATAAACTTTCCTTTCTTTAGTGCCACGACTTCTTCTCCGAAGACCTTGCGCTGCACTTCCCTGATGATTTGTTCTTCACTATTTCTCAGCTCGATCGGCATCAGTTCTCCATTTGTTCGTTGCTCTGGAGGAACTCGACAATTTTGAACAAATCGGTTCACCCAACTTCTGACCCGCACAAGAGATAGTCCTAATTCCAGACGATCTCGTTGATTTACACGGTACCATTTCGAATACCTCTTTGGTTCCAATCGCCACTCTTCTATGGTATTTGAAGGTGATTCATGGTTGCGATCATCATATACTGTTTCGGCACTGTTACATGGGATCGAATGCGATACATGTGTTGTTGCTTCCCATGTTTTCGTTCGGAGCTCTTTACTAGCCTCTACTGGGTTCGAGAATTTACGAGGTGGCCAATTTTCCTCTGCGATGAGCAAGAATTTTGGACCATTCCACCAAAGTTCGGATTCAGCTAGTTCCGAAACGGCCAGGCCTCTTGTCCCATGATCAGCGGGATTCAATTTGGTCGGTACGTAACGCCATTGATTAGGACTTGAGTGCTCGTGAATCTCACCAACTCTATGGGCGACGAAGGGCTTGTATTCTCGACTTTGACCTTGGATCCAGTACCCAACGTTAAGACTATCCACCCAATACGTGACTTTGTTCAATACGTTTATGTTCACACCCCCGGTCACCGTGGGGGGCCGTCAATCCTATCGAACATTTCCCCCTCCCGAATTAGGAGTAAAACTCAAATTCGTCTAACTCTATTGTCTCACTAGTTAGTGCGTAATTTCCATCGGAGATATTCTTGTAATGGGTCTTTTAAGAATTTTTCCTCTTATTCTAACATCAACAACACGGACAAGTCCGTCATGCCCTGGATATATCTGTTCGACACGTCCGATATTCCAGTCGCGTCTTGCGACATTTGGTTCTATAACAACAACAACATCTCCTATCTTTAGATTTTTCTTAGGTGAAAACCATTTCTTACGGGATCCAATGTGTGGAAGGTACTCCTTCATCCATCTTTTCCACACATGACGTATCAACTCTTGTATTCGCCTCCAGCGATTCTTTGCATTGAATGATGTTGTATCCACACTGTCAGGGACGATGTCTCCACCCATTTGTCCGATAAGAAAGTGGTTTGGAGTGAGCACCGGCTCATCATTCGAATCGGTACTCAATTCAGTCAATGGTCTCGAATTTAATAGGCTCTCGACTCCTATAATTATCGTTTGGAGTTCTTCATCTGTTACTTCAGCGTTCCCCAACACTGCGGCGATTGCTCTTTTCGCTGACTTTATCATACTTTCAAACACACCACCAAAGTGTGGAGCTGATGGCGGGTTCCAATGCCAGGTTATTCCATTGTTCGCCGTCGTTCTCTGTATCTGGCTGTGGTCAAGTTGTTGCACCAATTCTCGAATTTCTCTTTCTGCGGCTACGAAATTTGTTCCGTTATCACTTAGCATTTGTTTGGGCCATCCCCTTCTGGCGGTCATTCTGACAAACGCGTTCATAAATCCACTGACGTCCAAGGAGGTAGCCATTTCCAAATGGCAACAATGCGTTTGTAAACACAGGAACAGACAAAGGTATCGTTTCGCCCTGGCTTTTCCTCGTCCTTGAATAGTAAGGTAAGGTCCTCCAAAATCTGTTGCACAGTTTGTGAACGGTCGACCAGTCATTTCGAGACGTAGTTGTGGAAGTGGTGCCATCTGTTGTGTCGAGGGTCGTACTCGGAAACGCCTTGAACATTCTGTGCAGTCACTGATACATCGCTTCACCTCTTGTCGAACATGGATAACCAAATAATTCTCTCGCAAATGGTTAATGGTGTAGTTAACACCCATTTCGTGGCACTCCTTTTCATGATGATACTTTACGATAAGCTTCGTCACGTGATTCTTCTTTGGCAAAATAATCGGAAATTTCACGTCTTTGGATAACTCGGTAGCATTTCTAAGTCTCGTATTTGAGCGCAAAATTCCGTTGTCCAACATTGGATTGAATGGTAGTAGTGAACTTCTTTTCGGTATAAACTTTCCTTTCTTTAGTGCCACGACTTCTTCTCCGAAGACCTTGCGCTGCACTTCCCTGATGATTTGTTCTTCACTATTTCTCAGCTCGATCGGCATCAGTTCTCCATTTGTTCGTTGCTCTGGAGGAACTCGACAATTTTGAACAAATCGGTTCACCCAACTTCTGACCCGCACAAGAGATAGTCCTAATTCCAGACGATCTCGTTGATTTACACGGTACCATTTCGAATACCTCTTTGGTTCCAATCGCCACTCTTCTATGGTATTTGAAGGTGATTCATGGTTGCGATCATCATATACTGTTTCGGCACTGTTACATGGGATCGAATGCGATACATGTGTTGTTGCTTCCCATGTTTTCGTTCGGAGCTCTTTACTAGCCTCTACTGGGTTCGAGAATTTACGAGGTGGCCAATTTTCCTCTGCGATGAGCAAGAATTTTGGACCATTCCACCAAAGTTCGGATTCAGCTAGTTCCGAAACGGCCAGGCCTCTTGTCCCATGATCAGCGGGATTCAATTTGGTCGGTACGTAACGCCATTGATTAGGACTTGAGTGCTCGTGAATCTCACCAACTCTATGGGCGACGAAGGGCTTGTATTCTCGACTTTGACCTTGGATCCAGTACCCAACGTTAAGACTATCCACCCAATACGTGACTTTGTTCAACGGTTCGTTTAATGCTGAACACACTTGTTTGGCCAATCTCAGTCCAATAATTGCTCCCATGAGTTCGAGTCTCGGAATACTGAGTGCTTTGAGGGGCGCTAAACGGGTTTTCGCTGCGATTAGCCTGGTTGTAACCAATCCTCCTTGATATTCATGTCGACTATAAACAGTCGCAGCATACGCTTTCTCGGAAGCATCTGTAAATACATGTATGGTTAATGCGGTTGTGGGATGATCCATCTTAAGACATCTTGGAATTTGAATCTGTTCTACTTGACTAGATTCTTTGAACCACTCCTTCCACTGCAGCTGTTGGTGCGTAGGAAGACAGGTATCCCAGTCCACTGCCTCTAACCATGCTTGCTGAATTAATATCTTCGCTCGGACGATATACGGTGAAAGAAACCCGAGAGGATCGTAAATAGTCGCGGTTCTTTTTAACACATTACGCTTAGTAAATTCGAAATCATGAGAAGGCTGTGTACATCGAAAGGAAAATGTATCTTCATCAGCCGTCCACAATACTCCCAACGCTTTGGTTTCTGGAAAGGCACTCTTATCAAAATCGACTTCTACTGCTCGATCAGCCATTGGGACGTCTTCCAAAACTTCTTTCCGGTTGGATATCCATTTTCGAATATGGAATCCTGCTTTGTCTCCAAGCTTTGACAATTGATCTCGTGTCTCCTTTGCTTCCTTTATCGTTGACACTGATGGCATTAGGTCGTCCATGTAACAATGCTTTTGGACTGCTTCCGCTGCCATCGGATATTCGGTCTTGTGAGTTTCTGCGTGCATCTGCCAGGCAAATTGAGCGCAAAATGGACAATAGCAGCCTCCGAATATAAACCTCGAGAATTCATACACTTCTGGTGGTCTCGTCTGGTCACAATCACGCCACAAGAATCTGTGAAAGGGTCTATCCTCCGGGGTCAACACAAGCTGGTGATACATCTGACTAATATCGCCCACGACGACCACATTCTCTTTCCGAAATCCCACGAGGATGTCGAATACCTGGCTTTGTAGTTTCGGACCGGGTAAGGATTCTGTGTTTAAACTCTTCCCTTCGTAGGTTGCGGAACCATCAAAGACAATACGAACCTTCGTTGTAGCTTTGTCTGGTCTTATTACTGGAAAATGCGGCAGAAACCATTCACTTTCTGGCTTGGTTTCATCCTCTAACACTTTACGAATGTACCCTTTTTCAAGATAATCTTCCAGCACTCCTTGATATGCTTTGGCCAAGTTATCATCTCTCGCCAACTTTCGTTCTACTGATTGAAGTCGTCTTTCGGCCATTGGACGATTATTCGGTAAGCTAGGTCGATCATTTCTCCAGGGTACAGCTACTTCATATCGCTCGCCATTGAACTTTAACGAGTTCGTTGCTTTCTCCCATGCCACTCTCTCTAACGGCGTCATTTCGCTAGTCGGTCCAGTGATGGCGGCGGTTTCAAGCTCCCAGAAACGTTTTACCATACTGTTGAGATCTTCGTTGACCATGTGATTGTTCGCGTGATTACTTTCATCTAAAGAGATACGTGTACGAAATGTGTGCAAATACCCAGTATTGCTATCTTTCATTTCACTTTTTTGGCCCATCCGTCCGATCGCTGTCCATCCCAGTGGACACAGTCGTGCGCTAGGTTCCTCTCCATTTCCTCGAACTTCTTTCATTGGGAACATGAGGTGGTAATGGTCAGATCCAAGAAGTACGTCGACGACCTTCTTTTGTGGCAATTTTGGGAAGGGAATATCCTTCAAGTGATCCCATTGGTTCTTCTTTTGAACCCAACTTGTTGGTTTCATACGCCCACAAATTTGTTGTGCTGTTTTTGCCACAATGACACCGTCCACATTTCCATCTACACTCTCTATCCCAATCTTGACTGTTGCAGACATGAAGCTTACTTTCTCATTATTTGCAACTTGAACCATCACTTTCTCTTTTTCTCTTTGTAACCCCAACTCTTCCACCACATCTTCATTCACATACGTTGTGTCACTTCCCTCATCTAGGAAACAGTTGACTAGCAATCTTTTTTTTTCCATTCTTTAATATGACTGGTACTGTTCGAAGTGCAATAACTGTATCATCATGTTGTTGGATGCTCTCCATCGTAGTTGTTCTCTTATTGGAATCCCCCTCCATGCCTGAAGGTGTTGTCTCCGGACGGTCTTTTTCATTCGGTTTCTCGTGTAGTAGCGGATGATGACTTCTATTGCAACCTGTTGCTGTACAGGTTCTACTTCTGTGACAGTTCTTTCCCAGATGGTCATCCCGAGGCAACGGTAGCAAAGTCCGAACCGCTTTGCTGTTTCCCATCTCTTTTCAGTAGGCCATTCTTTAAAAACCACACATTTCCAGATTGGGTGATTTTCTCCACATGCGATACATGGCTTATCCCTCTTACTGGCATCTTCCTCTCGATTGATACCAAATGACTTTCGACGCTTGTCCCTCCAAGACCCAAATTTCTCATCATGCTTTCGGTCATCTTTCTCATCGTGTGTAAACCCACGTTTAATCTCTGAAGCTTGCATTTGATATTCAGCTTCCTCGGCCACCCAACGATTCAATGCTTCGAGCGACTCTTCTTGTTTATTATCTTTAATCCATCGATAATATCGTGCGAGAAGAGATTCAGATATTTTCTCTAAAACAATGTTGTACAATGTTCCCGCCTCTAAATCTGATTTCTGATTGTTCTCTTTAAGAGTGACAACTGTTCGTTCCAAAATATCCGCGAATTTCTCCAGTTCTTTTGAACTTCCTTCCGATAGATTTTTCAATCGTCGCAATTCCTCCAAATGCGCTTGAACCTTTCGTCGTTCCCCCCCGTATTTTCGATTAAGCCTTGCCTTTGCTGCTTCGTATGCCACTTCCGAGTACCCGAGGCCTTTGATCGTTTCCGCCGCTTCGCCTTCCAAACAACCTTCTAATCTTAGCATCTTAAATTGAGACGTTTGCGAAGTTTCGTCGACGCAACTTTTGAATGCTGCAAACCACTGGTGATATTTTAGTTTATCCCCTTTAAACGTCGGAATTCGAATCCGTTCAAGCTGTCTGTACGAATTACTGCCATGAGACGTTTGTTGTGAACTATTATTTGAGTCGTTATTTCCCGCATGAACGACTTCCGACGGCTCCGTTTTTTCTCCTTGCTGACTGAACACCAAACTGCTCAAATACTTCCGAGCTTGACTTGTTTCTCTATCGATTTTTTCGTTGAATTATTCGTATTCTTCGCCGAATTTCTTCGCAGCGTCTAGATCTTCCTCTTTCTCGCAACATGTTTCTAAAAGTTCGATAACAACCAACGCTTCTTTTCTTTGTTGTTCGATATTTTCCAACATCGCTTTCACTTTCGATTTGTCCGTCTTATCATCGGATAGAACAGTGGCTAACTCCATTAACGACTGTGAAACTCCCCTTTTTGCAAGACGTTTAGCCTTCTTTAAATCTTGTATCGACGACATATTTGTCAAAATGCTTCGTCTCCAAAAATTCCCACGGTAAAGTTCAACGATCGATCGAATAAACTCACGAAAAAACTCTCGAATAAACTCTTTAACTCAAAATCCGTCACGAAGGACCATTTGTTTCGAAGTTTCTATTGACCCGATAACACGAAGTCGAAATCCATTTTCACAATTTATTTACAAGTATTTACAAGCAACGCATACAACGAACAAGAATGTCAACTCACTGTTTGTTTATGTTCACACCCCCGGTCACCGTGGGGGGCCGTCAATCCTATCGAACATATATATATATATATATATATATATATATATATATATATATATATATATATATATATATATATATATATATATATATATATATATATATATATATATATATATATATATTATATATATATATATATATATATATAGTCAAATACGTATATGGAAAAAGTGACTGCCCCAACCGGGAATCTAGACCAGGGTTCGATACTCTCTGTATACAAGAAGTCGTGTATCGCTTCGCTACTTTGGGAAGTGCGCTCGAGAGGCCTTGCACCACGCTATGGTTAGATGCGATGTCTGCCTGTTGGTGTTTAAGTGAAAGCAGCGAATTAATACGTATATGGAATCTGACCGTGTCTCATTAGCTCAAAGGTCAGAGCGCCGAAACGTTGATTCGTAGACCAGGGTTCGATTCCCGGTTGGGGCAGTCACTTTTTCCATATACGTATTTGACTATATTTAAATCCTCTCTCATATCAATTAATATATATATATATATATATATATATATATATATATATATATATATATATAATATATATATATATATATATATATATATATATATATATATATATATATATATAATATATATATATATATATATATATATATATATATATATATATATATATAATATATATATATATATATATATATATATATATATATATATATATACTAAAACGAATGTGATGTTGTTCACGGAACGTTGAAAGTGCTCAATACCATAAAGGTAGAGCGAATATAGTGAAAGTGGTCTTACCTCAAAATTATAAAAGCCGCAACTGTCAGTTTCACGCAAGGCGATCTTCAGGATGTAAAGGCGATCTTCTTCGCCTGAAGATCGCCTTGCGTGAAACTGACAGTTGCGGCTTTTATCATTTTGAGGTAAGACCACTTTCACTATATATATATAATATATATATTCAAGGGTGACTGTAAATAGCAGTTATCTTCATCCTGCTCATCGGCATAAGTATTTTAAAATTGGCGCTTAAGTTTGCAGTATTTCCGCGTGACGTCAATATAATGATAAGAAGCTTGTGTGTAAATAGGATTAAGGTCTTATCTGTTTGTACAAAATATTGTTAGTTTTAGCTGTTAGTCATTAGGCTTTTTTATCTGAAGAGTGCCACATCTCGTGGTACGAAACTAAATAGTAATAAATATGCCTAGTCAAATGTGTTGAGTCGTTTCATCTTCATTTAATTATGCTATGGATATCCATTGAGCACTCTGCCAAATGTTATTATAGTCTACTCAACTTTTATATATATATATATATATATATTATATATATATATATATATATATATATATATATATATATATATATATATATATAATATATATATATATATATATATATATATATATATATATATATATACGGTATATATATATATATATATATATATATAACACAAGATGAAAACACAAGTTACTTCATCGAATTTTTAATCACTACAGATCTGTTTCGTATGGCAAGTGTTAAACTTGCCACACTCATCAGGTGAATAATTATAGCGTAACAGTGTGACAGAATATATACAAGGGATGCATAATTAAATAGATTGGATCATGTTACATGGTTTAATAAGTATTTCTTTCGATGTCGACATGCGGAAATGAGTTCGTTACGTTTATTGAGGGAGCTTAGTTCCGGGTCCGACGTAGGTTTGTTCTTCTTTCGTCGTTGTGTTCGTTACTGTAGCCTGGTAGACTACCCCGTTGGTCTGGCATTCTCCTTTCAGTGGGCAGGTATCTCTCTGACGGCAATTACATTTTCTTTCTGGGTTAGTGCTTTTGTGGTCTTCTTTGTTCAGGATGGTTTTGTTGTGTGTTGAGATGATGCTCTGGACGTTCGGCATGCAACTGTAACTTATATAGCTTTAATGTGTTCCGGTTGAATATTTTGTTTAATGGGTGCTTTTTTGGAAAGGATTCGTCGACTGCTTTAAGGAATTTATGTCCGATATCGGTGCTAACGTTGGAGCTGTATGGTGGGTTATACCAGGTGATATTTCTACTTCTGCGGTGTGGTTTTTGTGCGGGTTGTGGCTCATAGTGTAAGTTATAGTTGAAGCCGCTTTTTCTCAGTGCTTCTTGATACGGGGGCGTGCTTGAATCAAATGATTGCTTGTTGGATGAGATTTTCGAGAGACGTCGGTTAACGGTTTCGGGAATTCTGCGGAGGATAGTTGCAGGGTGGTTGCTGTGGATGTTGATGTATTGGGGGATGTTGCCAGGTTTTGTATACGATTTGAAGGTATCGGATCTTAGGTCAATAATATATATATATATATATATATATATATATATATATATATATATATATATATATATATATATATATATATATATATATATATATAATATATATATATATATATATATATATATATATATATATATATATATATATATATATATATATATATATATATATATATATATATATATATATATATATAGGTAATATTTGGCATTTCACTCCATCAAACTACATGTTGAAAGGATTTATGGTGAAGGAAAATTTTGAGTGTTGGAATACATATATTTTAAGACCAAACCGGGACCAGTTGCGAAAAATGCAACTTGCAACTGGTCCCGGTTTGGTCTTAAAATGTATGTATTCCAACACTCGAAATTTTCCTTCACCATAAATCCTTTATATATATATATAATTTTGAAATTCTACAACCTCTGAAACGCTATTTCCTTCATTTTGACAACACTTTTTAAACTAAAAACACTGTATATTTTTGAACCCAAATCACGTTCTCTTCGCACATTTCTCCTTAAAGGGGCTATGTCACGATTTGCCTGGTTACTCAGCCAACACTAATTTCAGCCTCTTGTTCAAGATAGTATACGGCAATCGTGGCCTTCCAGCTCCTTCTCGTTTCACACCACGATTAGACTTTAAATTGTCATTACGCTTTACTTATAACTCGTCCAAAAATAACCCACCAATATGAAAATAACATATACTAATCGAATAAATCGTTAAGCTTTCGCTTCGCTTTGATTTTGGATTCCGAATAAAAAATCAAAAAGTACGCTTAGCTGAGTAACCAGCAAAACAATGCGTAACACTACTGTACCTTTGTTTTACAGTCCTTACTGCAGGAAAATATTTGTGTTGCCTTTTATTTGAAAAGAATTGTCCACACCAATATTATATAAAAGGTCAAGCAACAGCATAATAATTGTAGTTACATGTATATAGTTAGGAAGGATAATCAGTTAAAATCACTTGGTTAGGAAGGATGATCATCTCAAAATCATCTTGGTTCTGCAGCAAAATGATAGTTACATGTATAGTAGGAAGTGTAAAAAGTACAAAATAATCTTGGTCCAGCAGTAAAATAATAGTTAGGAATAATCATCAGGTAAAAATCATTTTGGTTCTGCAGCAAAATGGTAATTAGGAAGGATAATCAGTTCAAAATCATCTACATGTAGGTTCAGCAGCAAAATGGTTAATGGTAGTTAGGAAGGATAACCAGTTCATGAAAATCATCTTGGTTCTGCAGCATAATGTGATAATGCTATATTAATTACATGTAAGAGTAAGTCAATATCGTCTAGGTTCAAACAGCAAAATAGTAGTTAGGAAAGTTAAAATCATCTTGGTTGGGAAGGATAATCAGTTCAAAATCATCTTGGTTCTGCAGCAAAAAGAGCCCTTCATCAGAGTAAAATGTGGTGAAATAAAATAAATAGGGCTTATATAAGCCAAAAGGGTGACATAAGTTGAAAGTAGCCAATCAAATGCATGGGGAAAAACAAACTAATAATTAATGAGATGTGAAAATGTTAAATCATTTGCTATGTTCACAGTTGAGCAGCAAACAGACTGAGCGAGAGGGAGTACTAGTCAAGGGTGTATGGCAGGTTTAATGCTCAATGGAGTATCAGTGGGAGTAAAGTGGTAGGTTGTGGAGTATCAGTGGGTGTAAAGTGGTAGGACGTTGTAGGAATCAAAAGCTTGTAAAGGAATGAAAGTGCACGAGCAGCTAATAATAAAGTCCTTAGTTTACAAGAGACCTTATATTAGCTCATACACATTTTCGCTATGATTTGTATGCTGGATTGCAAGGTAGCAATCCAGTATGGTGTAACTGGGGCCTTAATCACTGATTTGGAAACTGTCTGGGACTCATTTTCTGAGGATTTTAGCTATACAATCTTCCATGTATCTTAATAATAATCACTATACTCATGTATACATTTTGCATATGGTCTTTAATTTATTATGAACTGTTATCTGTGTTTTAATAATAGGGTGTTTCTTGCTTTTTAGCATATCTATAGATGAAGTTGTAATTTTTCCATTCCTGCTTAAACAAAAATAAGAGAAGAGCAGCCCCAAAAATGTATTTAGTTTATTTTGGTAAGTTTAAGTTTATTTGCTAGGTAATAATGTTTTTATTATGCTAGCCAAAGAGCATGTACTGTACATGAATGAGCAATTCATAAATATCTGTAAATACCATATACATGTAGGCATATGCAGTGACCACTATAGGCACTGGCAGTACATATATTATATAAATTAACCAACTACATAATTACACCCTTTGCTCTCCATCAGAGTCTTAACCAGGCTATGTAACTTGGTTTTCCAAAGACTGCATGATTTTTAAATAATTTGAAACTTTTCTTCAAAAAAACTGGTTGTCCAGTGGATAGATGCCCAGTTTTATACCAGTACGTATGTACAAACATTCAAATTCTCCCAAACTTACTCTAATACAGTGGAACCCCTATAATTAAGCGGCCACCCTCGGCCGGGAATTGGCAAGTGACCTCTTAATAGGGGTGGCCTCTTAATAGGTATTAAGGCATAGCATGAGAAATGTAATTATTATTGATCTTATTTTTGTCAATAATACTGACCGTACCCTCAGTCTGGGGTGATACCATTGGCAATTAGTGATCACTCACTTATTTTCTATGTTTTGAAATGCGGAGTTCCTAAGTCATCTCCTCGAACAATAGACTATCGCTCATTTAAACATTATGATAAATCTGCTTTTGTTTCCGACCTAAGTGAAGTTCCCTGGTCTATTATTGACGTATTTGATGACGTAGATGAAGCAATATTCATGTGGAACGATCTTTTTTCCTCAATTGCTGATAAACATGCACCAATAAGAAGTCGAAAAATCAAAGGTACCCCGTGCCCATGGATGACATCTGAATTGTCAAATATGATGCTTCAACGCGATTACCATCATCACAAGGCTATAAGATCAAATTCATCTCACCATTGGCAAAACTACAGAAGGCTAAGAAATCAGACAAATCATGATTTTAAGACACTAAAAGCTCGGTATTTCACTGATTTGATAGATAACTCAAAGGGTAGAGCCTCTGATATGTGGAAGACTCTAAATAGAGTTTTTCCGGCGAAATCAAACAGGGATGGTTCGGTTTCCTCTGCTCTAATGTCAGACGGTGTCTTGATCACTAGTCCTATACTGAAATTGCCGAATGTTTAAATAAATTCTTTACGAGTATTGGTCAACAACTTGCCAAGCGCTTTAGTTCGCTCTGCAGCCCCGTTGATGTAAACAATTTCTCGCCTGAATGCCCATCATTCCATCTAGAGTATTTATCAGAGGATTATGTTCAAGCCCAAATAAAGTGTCTTAAAACAAACAAAGCAATTGGTCTTGATCGTTTAAGCACCAAATTACTAGTTAAAGATTCAGTTAAAGTTATAGCCCCCGTGATTACAAAGTTATTAAACTTATCTATTAAAGAAGCAAAATTCCCTTCACTATGGAAATGCGCAAAGGTTGTAGCTCTGTTTAAGTCGGGAGACAGAACAAACGCGAGTAACTATAGACCTATATCGGTCTTGCCTGCAATCAGTAAGATCATTGAGCGGGCTGTTCATGACCAACTTTATAGTCATCTTACAAGAAATAACCTTATAAACCCTAAACAGTTTGGCTTTAGACAACGATTATCAACTACGGTTGCTCTGGCCGCCTTTACAGACCAGGTTTTATCGAATATGGATGATGGCAAAGTAACTGGAGCTATATTCCTCGATTTAGCAAAGGCATTTGACACCGTGGATCATGCGCTACTATGTCACAAATTACAATGTCTTGGTGTTTCTGGTCTTTCCTTGGACTGGCTTTGTTCTTACTTAAGCCAACGCTCCCAGGTTACTGCTGTTGGAAAATATGTATCCACTTCGACGCCAATCACCATTGGGGTGCCACAGGGCTCTATTTTAGGTCCCCTATTATTCATCGTGTACATTAACGATTTACCTAGTTGCTTGGAACACACAAATGCCACCCTCTACGCTGATGACACGGTCATTTATTGTGATGCTAAGTCTCCTTTAGACCTACAGAGTAAATTGGACAAGGATTTATCCAATGTTGTTACTTGGTTCACCAACAATAAATTGACTGTTAATACGACTAAATCAAAATTCATGCTTATGGGAAGCTCTCAGAAATTGAAGTCATTTTCTGAATTACAGTTATCCATCTATGACGAAGAAATTGAAGCTGTTGAAGACTTTAAGTATTTGGGCATTACCTTGAACAGAAATCTTACTTGGCATGAACATATTGCTAAAATCGAATCCAAAGTTAAACAAAAACTTGGCCTCCTTAAACGTATTAAGTGTAATTTACCTACCCATGCTAGAATTACTTTTTACAATACTTTGATCAAGCCTATCTTTGATTATGCCAATTTGGTATGGGGAGACAAGAGAAATGTAGTTCTGATGGACTCTTTGCAGGTTCTCCAAAGTCGTGCAGCTAAAATAATCTTGGACAGAGACTATTTCACTTCAGCTTCTGATGCCCTAAATGAATTGAGATGGGTACCCCTCAGCACACAACGCTCTTTCAAACGTTGCCTGTTCGTATTCAAGTGCATTAATGGCTTAATTGACTTTGATCTGAATATCCATGCTGGTTCTTCTATACACAGCCATAACACTATAAATAAGTCTATCTTTAGAAAACCTATTTGTCATACTAATTGGGGTATGTTAAGGACAAATTATCATTGTGTTCATGACTATAATAAATTAAATTGTGCCGTCAAAGAAATTTTGAACATAAATACTTTTAAGCAAGCTCTTAGAAGTAGTGTCCAGGAAGTAGCATGAACATGTTTATTTGTACTTTTTATATTTTCACTATATGTTTTTTTATACTTTCTTTGTATTTTTAACTTAACTAAATTGTATTGATTTTAGTAGCGGACCCATCTGAAAATCATTTTTATGAGAATGGCCTCCCTCTGTAAATATCAACGTAATAATAATAATTTCAAAAATATCATGCTTGATTGGCTTATCGGACAACTGTTGCACACAATGTATTATATAAAAAATGTTGTTTACAAATGTACCATGCATTATTGAAACTACAAACACATATAATAAGTTGTTGCGAAAACACTATGTCTATTTGTTTCAAGAATCATAGAATTCCTCTCAAGAAAATATGGCGATACAAGTTAAGTTGAGGGTAAACGCGGCATGGCTTGGAAGTTCCATGTGAATACCACTTCACAGGAGATAAATGTTCCATTGAGTGGTTAGCATCAAAGCTTGAAAAAGAAGGATTTACTAACACAAAGCTAGTCACTAGCGAGTAACACGGATGTTTTATCAGTTTTTTGTTTATTTCTGACTGTCATTCGAACAACGCCGAACTGTTTCATATTTTTTAAAAACATAATTTTTTGGTGGCCGCTTAAAAGGGGTGGCCGCTTATTAGGGGTTCCATTTACAGTATTATACTAACAATAACTTTGGGACTTTGATAACTGGCCGCTTAATAAGGGTGGACGCTTGATGGGTCAGACATTTAACGCTCTACGTACTACGCTGGCCGCTTAATATGGGTTCCACTGTATTTGCATCAGGCTATATAAACACAAGCAGGCATTTTTTATTTCATAAATGTTGTCCAGCAAAACACCATAAAATGATCATTTATTAATCGGGATCTAATGCACATGAACTAAGCCAAGGATTTATGGTGAAGGAACATTTTGAGTGTTGGAATATATACATTTTAAGACCAAACTGAGACCAGTTGCAAACATCAACATCAAGGCTTTCTGGGTTGTTTATTACTTGTAAGTACATGCAGTCTTTCATGAAATTCAGAATTTTTATAATACTCGAATTCACGGTGGCAAAACAGTTCATGTTTAGTTGTAGTGAAATATCTCCACGAAGGTTACTTTTACGAAGGTGACTTTTACGAAGGAAAATGTCACAACAATCCAAAAGAAACTGAGCGAAAGTAAAAGAAATAAAAAAACACAAAAGAAACATAAACATAAAAGAAGATTATTGAATCTTATTTATTATTATTTTGTCCAAGATAATTGTACGAGGATAATCAGATAAAACTGCTTGTTGTTAACAAATTCACGACGGCAAAAAAGTGCCGATACGCTATTTTCGTTATTCACGTCGGCAATTGCCGAATGCCGCCGCGAATTTCAAAGACTGACATGTGTCATCTGTAGTGTTTAAACAGTACAGTATGAAAAGTGGCAGTGCTGGTGCTGGAGAGAAGGGTGAAGTTTGTTTGGTAGAAACTTCTTGAAAAATTCCACAGGACAGAGCAGATGGCCAAGGAGTAAGAAGACTTAATATAAGTCATATTTGACATAAACTGCTTCATAATATTATTCAATTTATAATTTTGTAGCTAGCAGAACTGGCAAGTGGAATGTGGTGCTGTCTAGTAAGAGCAAAGGCCATAATAAAAAGCTCTAACAAATAATTATATTTATTATATAGTTCCCAACTGATATGTAAAAAAAATTGTCTATTTTCCAGCTTTTCAATAATAAATCATTTTATATTTGACAGTTGTCTTCAATTTATTTTCTTTAACCTTCTATCTTTGGAAAACCCTTCAAATATAGCACTAAACTATATTTTAAATTATAACAGAACTCTTCCATGCAGGTTTACTATTTTGGATGTATTTTGATACTATTAAAAACTGTTTTATTTACTACTTTTGGATGTATTTTGATACTATTTAAAAACTGTTTCATTTACTATTTTGGATGTATTTTAATACTATTTAAAACCTGTTTTATTTACTATTTTGGATGTATTTTAATACTATTTAAAACCTGTTTTATTTACTATTTTGGATGTATTTTAATACTATTTAAAACCTGTTTTATTTACTATTTTGGATATATTTTAATACTATTTAAAACCTGTTTTATTTACTATTTTGGATATATTTTAATACTATTTAAAACCTGTTTTATTTACTATTTTGGATATATTTAAATACTATTTAAAACCTGTTTTAAGTAAACTAGTATTAAACTAGGAGTTCTTATCAGAAGTGAAATGCTGCCTCTGGACTGAGCAGTGTTCAGGATCACTGATCAGGCATGCCAGCAGAATGATGCCAGAAATTTCTATGGCATATGATATGAGGATAAAATAGACTGTAGAATCTACATCATATATCAAGGCGATCATGTATAGCCTTGTAATATTAAAATAACATACGGTAATTACATATGGCGCGTTTATGTCAAAATTCAATGTTTGAACACCATACATCTAATTCGAACAACATTTACTCGAAAGAGCAAGCCATAAATTTTCCATGATCAAGCGACACTTACAGTATGCCCGCAATATTTGCTGGCTGGCGGTCGTGCGGTCATATTTCAAATCGAACAAACGAACGGGAATATAGGCGTTAACTCGGACTACAGGCTACTTGGGCTTGTGTATGACTGTATGTAAAAGTACGCAGCCGGTGCAGCACAACGTATGAATATACCGCAATTTGAAAGGCAACGAATGACGGAATGAGCTATAAGCATTAAATTTGGACAATTGGATATCTAAATGTAAACAATGTCGAACTGCGAACTATGTTGAACCGTGTAGCTTTGTTTTTTCAATAGAAACTAATGTCACATCCACTTTAACTTGTGCAGCAGCTACAGGCATGTAAAAGTACTTTTAAAATTTAAATGGAGCGCTCTGTCGAAATCCCGCGCTTGACGAATGACATATCACGAATATCAAGGCATGTTCGATATTGCGCTTTTTTGAAAACAACTAAGTAAGGTAGCACAATAACGTTTATTACGTATATTGTAGACAGATAAATTATCTTGTTTTAAGGTATAAGAGAGCTTGTAGAGTTGATTATTTGTCAAGAAAACGTTTGACGTATTTGGGTTAAATTACGATGCTGTTTTTGAAGATGGCGGCCAAATTATATTTTAATTTCGTCGTCAATATGAAAGTACTGAAGCCGTAGATTAAGGACGATACAAATAAGAAACATACAGCGATTGCGTTTGTTATCGAAATATCGGGATTCTTGTCCACAGGCTCTCAAATACTCTCGAATTTCGGCAGTTCATAAGCAAGCGAAAACAGACAAAACAGCGGAGTCGATTTTAGTGTCAACTATTCGACAACTGAACACATGCATGCTTGGGAAAAGTTAAAACAGGTTTAAACTATCTTTCAAATAGTTTTAAAACAGATTAAAACTATAATAAAACTCATTTATAAATAGGGTTGGCACTCACTTTCTAAATAGAGTTAAAATAGAACTTGAACTAGATTTAAAATAGCTTTTCAAACTAGCATTTACAGAACACCCTAGCAAGCCCATTCACGAAATTTGTTACCGCCCGCGCAATTTGTCTCCGATTTATCTCAAATTTGTACCAAATATAGTTAAGTATGCGAAAAACCCTCTCAAATTGTGAAAAAAATAAAATATATAAATATAAATATATAAAATATTTTTCCAGATATATTCATCAATTTAAAATCATATGACCTTCGGTTTAACCTGGTCTTTGGTTTTACCAAAAAGCTCTTAATTTACCATATTTACACTTCTCGATGTTTGTTATAAAAAAGGGTGTCGGGTTTTTTTTATTACTGGAGGGGTTTAGCAGCTAGGATATTTTATTCCTCGACCTATGTTGTGGAAGAAGCAATTGATGAATAAAGGCCCGTAACTCAGTTAGTTTTTACATTAAAAAAACGCCGACACCCTTTTGTAGATCAAAAATTACCATTCTAGGGTATTCTGTAACCTTAAACTGTGGCGGGAAAGTCAACTTGTACATGACAGCTAACTTGTATCAAATTACGAAAGAAATTGGAAAAATAAACACAACTTCAACTCGTCTCTCTAGCTCTATGTCTGACAGTAAACGGAATAAAAATCCATTCTGCGGTAGTCGTAAAAAACGGGCCAAACACAAGAAAGCTGACAAAGACGTCTTTTTGGATGAAAAAAAGGAACATTTATCTGCCAGCGACAAGGGTTCATACTTTGAACAAGAGACACAAGGGAAGGGGACGCAACCACTGATCTAGAAATAGACTGGATAGTGCATCCTATTACTGAGCGCCTTAATGAAAATGTAACCGGAAGTCACGCCCTTTTTGTGAGCGACGCCATATTGGAAGGTCCCACTTTGTGGAGCGAGCTAATACATTTTACTGTTGCGAAGTTGTTGTTTTCGTATATAATCACGAAATCAACGAACAAAGCAAATTAATTTTGGTATTTCAAGCAACAGGACACATCATGGAACTATGGAGGATCTAAAAACGTGAAGGAAAACTGAATGGTAAGTAAATAAGTTGACATTTTGACGAAATTTCGAAGCGGGCCGAGCGACCAGAGAGATCCAAAAGCGTGAAAAGGGTTTAATACAACGCTACCGTGAATAAACTGAAAGTTAGAATACAAGTGTGAGATAATACTGTAATTGTGAAATGTTTTCAATCGGTAGATCATTTGCAAAAGCGAAAGAGGTGCAATTAAAGGTACAAAAGATAGATTGGCTTGTAGTTGTAGGCTGTAGCCGTAGATTTTGACAAGCAGTACATGGGACTGTGACAGGAGCATGTTTTACTCTATAAGTTTGCAATATTTAATATTTGGTGCCTTCCATAAAATTAGCTGTAGCATGCATCATAAAAATAATTTGCCAGTTTGTTTTAACATACTCCAGGTCCAGTGTGTGTAACTTGTTGTGTTGGCATTTAAGAATTTTCTGTAATTTTTATGAGAAATTGTTTGTGAGTATACTACTGTATTTGTAAATTTTAATGTGATATTTGTATGTTACAGGTACATGTAGTTGAAAATCAAACAACTATATATGAAGGAAGAACTCAAAGGTGAAGTGACATGACAACTTAATACAGAATATAATTAAACTGTGTTATTTACAGTTTTCAAACTTTGTAAATCATAAATCATTCAATTAAAGAATATTTTTACAATTCTTGAGTGTATTTTTTCTTGTGTAGTTTGATTCTGTATATATAAATGAAAAAGTTTAAGAATTTAATCTTTTCTTTGACTTCTGTAACTTATGTTTATCAGGCATATCATCATTCTTCAATGAATTATATGACCATATGTTCGACTCTGCAGTTGATGACAACCATGTTTATGGACTCATCAAACAAATCATCAAGTGCTACTGCAAAGTCAGACTTTACCACCTTGGTGAGGAAGCCACACAGCATCTCTGTGGAAAGAAAATAAGAAAAAACTTAGTAAACTGGTCCTGTTTAACTGCACAGGCTGTCGAAACATCACTATACCACCAACATCAACAATCTTTCTTGAGACTACACTAACCTAGAGTATGTGACTCTGACTACCGCTGAGACCATCAAAATGCCAGTCACTATTACCAACATCAGCAATCTTTATGAAGATTACAGAATAGAATACATTCATTATCACTGGTTGAAGAAAGATGGTTGAAGAGAAGAAAGATGGTTGAAGAGAAGGAAGATGGTTGAAGAGAAGGAAGATGGTTGAAGAGAAGGAAGATGGCTAAAGATTTTAAAACCGGTTTCTTGAACCACCAAATATACTCAAAAGTTTACAAACAATTTTCTCGAATAGATCAATAAAACTGGTGCACATACAGGTTATCTCAAATACATTATTTACAAGAATACGTCTCTGACCGCCCCAACATGTACACAGTCAACACTCTCAAAAATAGACCAAATAGTGATTATCAATTGCAATTTTTTTGTGTCCAGCTGAACTTTTCATTGTGATTTCGAATTAAGAAATATGCATACTAATAATAATAATAATAATAATAATAATAATAGATGCACACTCTTAGATGCACCGAGTTTAATAAACAATATATTTTTACTCAAAGAAAACTCGGAGTAATGATTAAAATAGGTTGTCCATGCATTCATAAAATCTACCAGATGGGGTTATCTAATTCGGGCTTTTAATACATCATACTAAAATATACTTTTTAGTCACAACTCACAAGTACTCACCGACGGTACTCACACAAAAATCGAAATAGCTATATTTCAAAACTTACCATAGCGGTTGTCCGTAGTAAAGCTTGTTCAGTTGATCACATTTTCCGAATTATTTTAGTCCTCTAGCAGTGTTCCATATTCTGAGTAAATTCTGAATGATAACGGGCCTTCATCAGTTCAAAGTTGTAATCACCGATACTAAGAGCTCGTACCATCGAACTCGCAAATTCCGTTTTTCCCAAGAATTTGGGGCCAAACAACTACAATTTCTCTCTCAAAATGCTTCGCGTGTCCTCTCTTTCTCGTAATAAAAAAAATTGTCCGATCCCGAAGGAGAAAATGCTTTAAAACACGAAAACTCTAACTGCGTAACAGTAAATAATAAGCGAAGTGGGACCTTCCAATATGGCCACGAGGTTGGATAAACACCGTTACACTAGCCTGCGTTCAACGCGTTCGCAATAACATCCGGTTCGCGCTAATTGGCTAATTTTTGACAGCACGTTGATGGAGAACTTTGAGGGCGGAAAGCAAAGTTGTATGGGTTGCGTCCACTGATCTATATATAGACTGGATAGAGCATTTGTCTGAAAATGAAGCTTCCGGTTGCTCGTGGCGCCCAGGCTTTTCACACGCTCGGCGGACTCGCTGAGCGAAAACCCTGGTAGACGCTGGTCACGTGAACTGCTAAAATCTGCAGATTTTTAATTAGCGTTGCTATGGTACTTAGGGAGGGATGACAAAGGGTTTGTTGACATTAGTCAAGATATGACAGGTCTAGAGCAACCGGTTTGTATTTCTGCTTTAAATGCGGATTCAAAAGTGGATGGGTATTCTAACGCTACGACAAAGGCGACAGCGTTGGAAAAGTCGCCAGAAGACTTGTAGGAGAATAATTTTTTAGGAGAATAATGATGTATCGTTATTATCGACATATTCCAATAATCGTAGAGACGCGCGTTCGAAAGAATTAAATGACCAAAGAAGTAAATATAATGTCGAAGGTTTAGTTTGTGTATACTTGTTGATAGTTATCAAATTAAATGAGGTTTTAAATACAACGATCGGAAACAATTGCCTATGATGAACTTTCCGTAATTTGACCCTTTTAATAACTGTCAACAGATTACAGATACAAAGAGCGAAAGTGGACGGGTATTCTATAATTTAGCGATGACACACACTCTTTCTTGATACAGCTTGCTGTGTAATAATTCTCGACCAAATTTGCAAGACAAGAATGATTCCGTGTGAGTAAATACAAAGTTGTATTGAGCGTCCATAAGTTTATCCTTTGATAATATCAAAAATCACATTGAAGCTCTTCAACTTCGTCTATAGACTAGCTATATTTCCAATATTTCCTTGGCTTTTTGCGTTGAAAATTGATGATCTTAAAATCCCGCCGACGATAACCGTCTTAGTCTGGTCGACATGGATTAAATAAAGAAATAACAGCAGAAAACGAATCGCATTGTATTCTTTGGTGAACAACAACATTGGCAACAGATGGAAAATATTTAGGGAAAACTGCAACAACATCTTTACAATACACGCTTGTGGTAACAACAACGTGAAGACTTCAAAGGAAAAACCATCGGTGAACGCTGTTTTATCCTCGGTTTTATCCTTTGTGTCTGAACACAATTCGTCAACTCAACGTGTTTAAGACCACCCCTCCCCTGACACAAAATCGTTTAGCAGACACGTGACCAGCGTCCTCAGCGAGTCCGCCGAGCGTGTGAAAAGCCTGGGTACGAGGTTGGTGTTTATCTTCTTTGAGACTTTTTGTCATCGACAAAATCGTGTTCGGGGAGAAAACCGCTACTGTAGATGCTGTAAAGTGTCATTGAAAGTTAAGTATGGTGATACTTGGAAGTCCATATCAACAGCAAATCTATTTTTGCCATCTAAAAAGCGAGGATTCGATGCAAGTTTTGGAGCAATTATAGAATACCCGTTCACTTTTGAAACCGCATTTAAAGGCAGAAATACCAACCAGGTTGCTCTAAACATCTCTTTAAATATAATGTCGAAGGTTTATATTGTGTGTACTTGTTGATAGTTATCAAATTAAATGGATTTTAAAATACAACGAAGCAATTGTTTCTGATGAACTTTCCGTAATTTGACCCTTTTACTAACTGTCAACATATATTTATAAATTGCGAAGCTGATTGCTATGAGTACGAAGAAAACACTGAAACCGAGCGCACGAAGAGTACTCTTCCTTAGTCTACGCCTTAGCCTCTTCAACTTGGTCGTCTACGATATTTCTAAAGGAGATACAACGACAGCACTGCTGACTGCTGTGCAGAGCTGCACAAGTCGGTTGGCCTTATGAGATCCCGTTGGTAATACCGCTAGAACGTCGTTCCGTTAAGCAAACTATCAACTGTAGAATATTGCTCATCTTTCAACTCCAAGGAAAACTTTAATTTAGATGAGAGAGAGTTCAAAACATCTTTTACAATACGTTCTCTGTTGTCATTGTCAAACATTTCGGCCGTGTTACATTTGTTTTGTTCGTTAACAAATATCGCATGACGTCATTGCAAATTAGCCAATGAGCATTTTGCGTCCTGTAGCAAAATTGTATGGGATGCGTGCAGGCTCTCTTTCCCCTCCGGGCTCCGCCCGCCCCCCGCAAGCCGCCCGCCCCAAAGCAGAGAGCCTGCTCGCAGGCTATGGCCAGACGTGATTGCGAACAGCGATAAACGTTCCGAAAGGTCTTCTAGAAGCGAGCAGAAACTGAAGACAAGTATGGAAAGTTTCCAGAAGCGAAAAGCGGCATTACTGGTCAGAATCACAATCTGAATCAGATGATTTTGATTCGGATTTTAACTCAAGTGAAAATGAGGATGACAGTTATGTGTGTTACCAACCACCCGTTGGCAATTATATTGTCAGTCCAGAATGTTTTGAATTAATGCTAGAAAACTCTGCAGTGTGTAGGGAGTGCCAGCTTCCACTAAAAATACTTGAAAAAATGAAATCGAGACAAGGTTCAGGAGCGAAATGGATTTTCTCTTGCTACAAAAGTGTTCGGCGATTTTTTTTAACTGAGTTACGGGCCTTTATTCATCAATTGCTTCTTCCACAACATAGGTCGAGAAATAAAATATCCTAGCTGCTAAACCCCTCCAGTAATAAAAAAAACCCCGATACACTTTTTTAGAACAAACATCGAGAAGTGCAAATATGGTAAATTGAGACCTTTTTGGTAAAACCAAAGACCCCTGTTAAACCGCGGCGCGAAGGTCATATGATTTGAAATTGATGAATATATCTGCAAAAATATTGTATTTTTTATTTTTTTCACAATTTGAGAGTGTTCTTCGCATACTTAACTATATTTGGTGCAAATTTGAGACAAATCGGAGACAAATTGCGCGGGCGGTAACAAATTTCGTGAATGGGCTTGCTATAGGGTGTTCTGTAACCTTAACATGTTCCATAATGGTGGCGTAAACATAGATTGTATATGGCATACAGATCAGTATACGATACATGGACGATCGTCAACTAAGCTCATTCAGAAAAATGATTTTGAGTCCCGGACAGGAATCGAACCAGTAACCTTCTGATTGCCCGTGAGACGCTTTAACGATTGAGCTATTGAGACTCAGATGGAGAGAGAAGGTTACAATGATGCACTGGTATGTACTCTTGCCTATGCGGCAGTCAGTATTTATCAGCAGTGCTTGGATGTGTTAATATATACACTGCTTCTGCTGTAGTGAATGCGAGTCGCATATAGGTAATTCTAATTACCTTCGCTCTCCATCTGAGTCTCAGTAGCTCAATGGTTATAGAGCGTCTCGCCGGTAATCAGAAGGTGCGGTTTGATTCCTGTCAGGGAATTTGATGAATTGTCTGTCTACGTCAATAAGTTCTCCCACTCATGCATTTCACCAGCAGTGTATTAACCACTGATCTCAACATATTACTGATATATGACTGCCGCGTAGGCAGTACATATATAAATTGAACGTACATCATTGTAACCTTCGCTCTCCATCTGAGTCTCAGTCGTCAATCATTAGAGCATCTCACTGGCAATCAGAAGGTTACAGGTTTGATCCCTTTCCGCTTCGCTGCTCGGTAAATATTCACTGATAATCACCTCGACTTCGGTAACTAATTTTTAAATATTGTAGCATAAATCTCTCTGTTAGCAATATATGGTACAACTAACATGGTTGTTTTATTCAACAGTACTATATTCAAACGTTTCGATTGAACGCAACTTCGTCACAACGTCAAAGAGTTAATAAACGATAAAGTGAAAGGGACTTCGTTTAACACAGATTCACAGTATACTATTAAATATTTACCTTTATTGGTCTTTGGTGATCAACTAATTCAAAACTGAAACTTGCTTGCCCGTCATTCGTTAACTAGCCTGTGTGCAGCGGCTGAATATACACCTGTAATGAAATCAGTCTGTGAAAACTCGCATGATATGCACGTTATCGAGCCCCTGCTGAGCTTCTTAGAGCTGAGAAGTAGATTTTGATTGTTCAAATCACAATTACCCCTGTCTCACTATAGCCAAGTCTTAAAATGGGCTCCGTGTTATTTTTGTGACTACCGCGTTAGTCACTAATGTCGGAGAGATCTTGCTTGAGGGTTTGAGTGCTTGTCTTGGACCTCAATACGTCATACTCGACCAGCTATCGTGAGATGTCGACAAGATCGCTAGGTATTCGAGAAGTGAAAAACAATGTGAATCCGATTACTTTTGCTCTAGTGTAAATGCAGCCTAAAAGTAAGCGTATTACATATTTTTATCTATATTTTATCTAAATGGTGATCATTTTACTTTCCTATTGATGTTCGTTCAAAATTATCATAAACTGTGCGGTAATGCACTAGAACCAGCGAAGTGTGTCGAAGCAGTTAACTATTTATGGTGTTAATGACTATTAAGGCTTCGTTTAATCATTTGCTAGTGTCTGTATACCATAAGCGGAAAACCAAGATACACAGTACAATTTATTGAATGGATTGTTTATATATTATTACTCGGGCCTCCCCCTGTGGGGGGAGAGCACGAGTCTTAAAAAGGGCTCTGTTTATTTGGCAATGTCGCGAAATGGCAATTCTTGCATCATCCCACTTGGGTCTGGGTACGACATCGATCTGAACCACTGCTATATTTATGCGCCATTGTCATATTTTTAATATTCATCTGGTTACAGTACCTTTCCTCGAGTGTTCTTCACTGAAAATATTTGATGTGGCTGGCAGTATCTTGATCTCACGATGCTTACAATCGCACACGCCGATCGCCGAAGACCTACGGCTACACTAAAAGATAACGAGCGATTTCGACACGGTTGGTGCCTTGGTGGTCTCTGTCTGCGATCTCGATATAAACCGTACACTGAAAATGCCGTACCTGTACGCTGTGTACTCGATTAAACCTATGTTTAACAATTTAATATGAAACTCAACGTATGAATGCTGTGTGAAAATATGTTAACTGTTCTGAGGTAACTGTAATATGTTTTATAAGCTTTGTTGCCTGCATTGTTTATTGTTTATAAAACTCAACATATGAATGCTGTGTGAAAATATGTTAACTGTTCTGAGGTAACTGTAATATGTTTTTGAAAATATGTTAACTGTTCTGAGGTAACTGTAATATGTTTTATAAGCTTTGTTGCCTGCATTGTTTATTGTTTATATGTCTATATACAAAATAAAGTCGATGCTAATCAACAGTTTATTGTTTCATACACAATAATATTATATTCGAATTTTACCTTGTTTCACTTGATGTTTTACCTGTAAGCTTAAATGGTGCTCCAAAATGTTGTTATCAGTAAGTTTGTACCGATTGTTCATATTATTATATGATATATAAATCTCTGACACCCATACCAACTATCAAGATCAAGGAGTAAAGAGTTTGTTATTGTTTGCTGGTTATCAATTCATCTATTCACTTGATATTTTACCTGTAAGCTTAAAATGGAGCTCCAAAATATTCTGGGTTATCAGTAAGTTTGTATCCATTCGATTGTTCATATTATTATATGCGAATGCTTACAAATGAACACACAGTATATAAATCTCTGACACCCATGCAGGAAAGCGAGTTGGCTCGC
The DNA here is from genome assembly GCA_035772405.1 of Chrysogorgia sp. JL179-B06. Lineage (NCBI taxonomy): Eukaryota > Metazoa > Cnidaria > Anthozoa > Scleralcyonacea > Chrysogorgiidae > Chrysogorgia > Chrysogorgia sp. JL179-B06. The sequence goes on from JAYKKM010000148.1 coordinate 3,247,639, forward strand.
TTAACCGAGACAGTAACATAGTTAACAAATGCAGTAATCTGTCTTTATATTACAATTAGCTAGCTGGCCGGCCCACTGGACTAGTCACTAGTATATAAAGCCTCTCAAATAATAAATATGCTAAAATTATGAATATGTTTACTGGCTCAAAATGTTATATAACTTCAAAGAAATAATGATTTTGAATTACATTTCTTTAAACTGTTTATAATAGCTTATGACACCTTGCTACTGCCAGTTAAATGGTTTGATTTACTGCTATGCCTTATACACCGAGAAAAAGATTAACTGATTTAATGCTTGCTCAAACTGAACCTGTTTGCCGGACTGACCATATGAATTGTTATTACATGAGCCCATGCCGGCTTGCTTGCCAGGCTGACCCTGTTGGCTAGAACTGAATTAGGTCAGCAAACAGGATGGCTCATTTGGTGGGGCAGACTTCTCAGTAAGCCAGCTTGGATACTGAGCCAACTCACCATCATATAAAATCAAAGCCGTTGGCCAACACTATGTTATGGGTTTGCAATGATGGAAAATTTAATCACCCCTGCACTGACAGGTGTATCAGTATCATTGCATGTAACATTGTACCTACAAATATAGACCTTAGTAAAAAATCACTCCCCAATTAGTATTCTTTTATATGCATCTAAATTGACCCTTATGAACTCGTTTTCATGTACAAAATTGAAAAGGATTCTTTCTTTAAAACTATACTGTAGGTCATAAGGGCCAATTTATATGCATATAAAAGAATACTAATTCGGCGGCCATTTTTTAATAAGGTCTATAGATTTGTGTATATTGAATTCAAATCGCTGAATTTGCCTACAATGTCTTTCAACAAGCCATTAACTCAAGTAGCCCGAGTTAACGCCTAGCGGGCGTCTTGTTTCTCATAGAACACAGATTTATTAACACCATATTTACATTCGTCATTACTGGTTTCATATCAAGTTACAAGTATAGCGTCTGTTTTTTTTCTGATGACTTGTTTTAATATCTTAATATTTTAGATCTAACGCATCTGGAAATTGTATGTATACTGTAGCTCTGTGTCCTTAGCAATGGTAGGAGATCATTCTCCTGTTGAACGACACGTCTGAGGGTTATGGCATACATTGAGCTTTTTTTAAATTCCAATTTTTATTATAATCATCTGTCATTTAATTCCATCTACTGTATATGCAATGCACAAGGAGCTTCACATACCTTCTCCTTACAATACAATACAATACAGTGTGTATCAAAAAAACTGCTACCCTTAGAAAATGAATTAGCATTCTTAAAGAGAACTATTGTAATTTAAAAAAAAATTATACACCTGGGAATTAAGATGGTCCAAGCGCTGCGTTAATCAAGAAGAGACAAAGCAGTTTTCAATACGAATGCAATCCAAGTTATTTTTACGCATTCGTTGCTCAGAGGTGTCTAAGCCTTCAAACTATTACAATGGGTTCTTTGAAAAAAATGCTAATTCACAGTTGCTTCCGGTAGCGGTTTTTTTGATACACACTGTACAGGGTGTATAAAAAAAGCGCAACCTCGGAATTTCCCAAGAAATCCACTTTGTTTTTATTAGCTCAAAAGATTTTAGGCCTCTGGGAATTTAACTGTTGTTGATACTTGTAAACTAAACAACTTTCCATTAAATAAATGCATAAATTTCGATTCAATTCTGCTTTACGTGCTCGAGTTTGTAGTAATTAGACAGTTATGCCCCTGGAATACGATTACAAGCTATTTTAAATTCCCAGGGCCGAAAATGTTTTGTGTTTAAGAACACAGTGAATTTCTTTAGAAATTCTGAGGTTGCGCTTTTTTTATACACCCTGTATATTGTATTGTTGCGGGACGGCAATTGAAAGACTATCGGCCTTTACTGAGCACTATATTAAGCCATTGGCGCAGAGCTTGCCATCTTTCATTAAGGATACAACTCATTTTATTAATAAGATTGAAAGTCTTAACGAGCAAGGACCACTTCCTGACCATGCTCTATTAGTTTCTTGGGATGTGGTCGCTATGTTTCCCAATATTGATAATGAATTAGGGGTTGGCGCTGTTAGAAATGCTTTAGATTCCAGAATAAATAAGTCACTGTCCACTGAGTGTATTGTTGAAGCTGTGGAAATCTGTTTAAATTCCAACAATTGTTTATTTGGTAATAACAGCTATCTACAACAACACGGTACAGCCATGGGGCCTAAAAATGCATGCAGTTACGCTGATTTGGCCATGGGTATAACTATTGATGACAAGGCCAGATTTGAAGGAGATTTAAAACCTAACCTTTGGTGGAGGTACAGAGATGATATTTTTGATGTTTGGACACAAGGGTTAGATAAGCTCTTGAAATTTACGGAATATATAAATTCGCTGTACCCTACCATTAAGTTTGAATTGGTTTATTCAGGTGAGAGTCTTAATGTCCTTGATCTCACCTTGCATCTCCAAAATGGTTATGTGCGTCACTAATATTTATGCCAAACCCACCGACAGTCATTTATATTTGCCATTTTCGAGCTCGCATCCTTACCATTGCAAGAAGGCCATCCCTTATGGAGTTGCCTTGAGAATTAAGCGGAATTGTTCTACCAATGAATATTTGGAGAAAGCTTGCATTGAGTACAAATCGTATTTAAAACAGCAAAATTATCATAATGAATTGGTAGATAAACAATTTGAAAAGCCATGCGGAAAGATAGGACTGAAATTTTGAAACCCAAGAGGAAGCGCAAGAGGCGCACGTTTCCGTTAGTATTAGATTATAACCCAAGACTTCCAGACATCAGTAAAATTATTAAGAGAAACGTGAATTTATTAGAATCGTCGCCATTGTTGAGAGATATAAGTCCATCATACCTGCCTATAGGAGAACCAAGAATTTGAAGGATATATTAGCGCCTTCTAAGTTTAGGAAAAAGGCCTACGATACTGGAGATGACTCGGTTAAGTTAGGATGTTTTAAATGTATAAAGAAATGTGACCTATGTAAAAATTATTTGGCAGAAGCTGAACATTTTACCAGTTATGTCACAGGCCGCTTTTATAAGATGAAGCAGGCGCTTTCTTGTACTTCTTGTGCGGGTGATATATTTAGTTTCTTGTAAGAAATGCAAATTGCAGTATGTGGGATCCACTAATAACCAGTTTAAAGTTCGATTTCGCAATCATAAATCGGCAATGGTTACCGGTAAAAATACCTGTGAGGTTGCCACACATTTTAATAAAACTCCTCATGTCTTAGGAGTTAGGGGATTTTGAGTTTATAGTAATTGAAGCTATTTTAAATAAAGACAATGTTGAAGAACTTCTATTAGCCTGAGAGGCTTATTGGACAGCACAATTGCGTACTTTACAGCCATTAGGGCTAAACAAAAGATGCGAATACCGTTCAAAGAAACGCATTAAATACATCATGTTAATTATTACTATAGGATCAATTTAAAGTACATTTATGTAAATTTTTATTATATATTATGTATATATAGGGCACTTTGTGCCATATATCATTTTTATATTTTAACTGAAGAAGAACGAATGTTCGAAATATTTTAAAAATTTATCTGGACTGGTGAGAAGTTTTCTTGCTCTTTGTCATTCTCTTCAATTCATATATATATATATATATATATATATATATATATATATATATATATATATATATATATATATATATATTATATATATATATATATATATATATATATATATATATATATATATATATAAAAGGATTTATGGTGAAGGAAAATTTCGAGTGTTGGAATACATACATTTTAAGACCAAACCGGGACCAGTGAATCAATCGATTTGATCGAGTGAAATGCCAAATATTACCTATAACATACCCAGAATCTTATCCCGGCATTACCACCACCATATATACAGAACTCGTGACTAGGCTCTCGGCAACGGCTTCCGTAGCTCAGTGGTCAGAACACTGCACTAGCATCGCAGGGTCGCGGGTTCAATTCCCAGCCGGAGGGACTTAAAGTTGCATTTTTCGCAACTGGTCCTGGTTTGGTCTTAAAATGTATGTATTCCAACACTCGAAATTTTCCTTCACCAAAAATCCTTTCAATATATATATATATATATATATATATATATGTATATATATATATGTTCTGTATATATAGATATGTTCCATATAGATATGTTCTGTATATATATATATCTGTATATATATATATATATATATATATATATATATATAATATATATATAATATATATATATATATATATATATATATATATAGGACCGCTCCTTATAAGGAAGTAAAAATGTCATTTTGAGTGATCCGTTTGAATCGGACGTGCGATATCTGTTATTGCGATATCTACGGCAGCCGATCATTTAATCAGCAAACGACTGTAAATATACAATTATTGGATGAGGCATGATATGAAGAATTATCCAGACTGAGGTCAATGTTATCTACCGAAGCCGAAGGTTGAGCATTGACCGAGGTCTGGATAATTCTTGATGTCATGCGTAAGCCGAATCCAATAATTGTTTTATTATACATTGTTCAAAATACTCTTACTAAAAATATACAAACAAAGTGACAGTCTGGTAGTAATCTACTACAAGCCATTTTTTATTTTGTAATTTTCGCACGCTTTTCCTAGTGATGTCATCAGCGTCCAATAATTTTTTTTTTGGACACCTCCGTCCAATAATTAACAGTTATTCCACGAACTCGAGTCGTATATGAGCTGATAGCCGACGAGGCGCTAGCCGAGTCGGCTATCAGCCATATACGACGAGAGTGAGTGGAATAACTGTTTTATTATATACACAAGCTCTGGATATGAACAACATAAAATTGCAATTTTATATTATACAAGTAATTGAATAGATTATTAAATTTTCTCTCAACATCCGTCATGCGTAATGAAGATTAAATTATGTCACGTGAAAGTGAAACGCCGATCAATCACTCATGGAAGGCATTCATATAAACAGTTTGAACGAAGAAAGTTTCGCTCTGCAAAACCACTTTACCGATCAAAAAACAGTTCAGCAAAGTCAGTTGTAAATGTTCACATTGCAATGGTGAAAGTTGAACACTGTACTTTTTGTCGTGGAGCTTCGCCGACACTGAACCCCGTTCATGTTGACATCAAACTTATTGCATTTTGAATCATTTGGACGCTGAAAGAGACTTTCACTAGACTTTCACAGGCATGATTTAGATGCTTCAAGTATTTTTGGATCGTTTCGACAGGGCGGATGCTTGAGTCTCGAATACGGAAGATTTTGCCGTAGGACTCATCTTCGGTGTTGCCGAGGCCGCCTTTTGCTCTTTTGAAATGGTTTTTTTGTAGACTACTCCAGCTATCTTGCCAGACTTTCTCAAGTCTTTGACGAAAGCTTCTAGAATATGGTTAGCTTCAGCAAAGGTAGGGTCACCAATTATGCTAAAACCTTTGTTTGACGTTTTTTGAGAAATCTAAATGGCAGCTCTAATGAACTTCATTGTTGTTTTTATTTACAACGGCCATCTTTCTGCCTTAGCAGAAATGTGAAATTGCTTTATTAAGCAAGAATTTAACTTTGTTTTGGACATTTCTGTTATGTATTTGTCAAATTTCTTTGAACTCGTAAACCATTCATTCGTAAACCAAGTAGAAACGCTAAAATTTAATTTTTTGAAGGCCAAAAATATTTCTAGCAACGCCACTTTAAACGTCGCTGTTTTTCTAAAAATATGAAATTTGGAGAGCTTTTCGTAAAAAATTTGGTTGTTCTATCTACCGTCAAATACTTTCATTCCGAATTTGGTTGCTTTCTGTGTGCATTTTGGTGTACTATTTCCCAGTAAAACTTGAATTTCTTCTTCGTTTAATTCTGCAAATCTGGCAGCCATTTTGCTAGATTTCTCTACTAGTAGGATATGAGCTGATAGCCTACTAGTAGAGGAACCAATCAGATTGCAGAATAGCTCATATCCAGAGCTTGTGTATATAATAATTCACAGTATTCGGCGGAAATGACGTCGCGGCAGTCGGACATTGATAATTCACTGGAGTATGTTGACCAATAAGAAACGAGAATGAAGTTTGAATGTATAATAATACGTATTATTATTTTATCGACCCAGAAGACGAGGTAGTTTTTGTATACGATAACGCGCCAGCGCATAGAAATGCTGCCATTCCAGGGGAAAATAGCTGAGTGTCTTAGTGTAGTGGTTGGTTTCAAGGGTTGCGATGCCGAATATGGAGAGTTCAAATCCCACAACAGACATCCTTTCTGTGAGTTTTCTTTTTTAATTTATCATTCTTTCATTTTTTTGTCTTGAATTTAACGGTTAGGCTTAGGGTTTGGTTAGGGTTAGGATTATTATTAGGGTCTATTTTAGAATTATTGTTACTATTACCGACTGCCGGTCATGGACGAGGGGTTATTTTACTCCTCGCAAGCGACGCCGGGATCCATTTCTCACACAAGGTACGTTTGAATATATAGCTAATTACTCGGGCCGTAGCACGAGTCTTAAATCCAGCTTCATTCGTCGTCGTCGTCGTCGGTTTTTTGTACGTCGAGAGAATGTAATTATTGCGTGGGCGTATAAATAGCGAATTAAAGCGATTTCGGACAGTTTTATTGTCAATGAATCGCAGTCTGAAAAGCATTTACGAGACCTGTAAACCCGGAAACTAATGCAAAGATTCTCTCCAAGATGAGAGAAACACAGATGAGAGATTAAAGAAAGAACTCGCAGAACCGTAGACGAAAAGTCAACATGACAACATTATATAGTGGTTGCAAGCGAATCGAGTTCGTACTTTCGTTTTATTGGCAATGAATTGCAGTTGGAAAAGTTTACCGAGACCTGTAAACCCGCAAACCATTGCAAAGATTCTCTCCAAGATGAGAGAAACACAGATGAGAGATCAATCATGAAGACGGAATCGTCGGAATGGACAGCCGAAGGACAGGGAAATATTATACTGTGTTGTCTATTGACATTTATCCCGTGAAACTCCATAATATTAATCATTATGAAACGTTGTGTTTTTCTCCGCTTGAATCTGGCGAATCGAACGCTGTAGGTTTTGTCTACTTAAAATGTGAAGATCACATGTTATATGAGAAAATGCGTAAGCGTAATAAAGCGAGACTCGTCTTTAAAATCAAAGGACATGGCTATTCAAGATCTATTCGACGTCGTTTACCCGATGATTTAATGCTTTTATGTCCATTAAACCGATGTAATTTCGTAACTATTAACATGCAGCGTAAGCAATTTTCCCAAGCCTGTGAGCAATAGTCAAAAAGTGGTGTCATTCTTCCTGTTCAGTTCTTCAATTCAGGGAAAGCTAGGTTCGTACTTGTAGTTCAACTTCAGTTCGCTACGGAAATGAAGTGGTTAAAAAACTTTATATGTTCGTGTAGCTTAACTTAACAATTAACGTAGCTTAACTTCGATGCAGAAATTAAGTGGTTGAGAAATTTATATCACTGGATATTCTATGCTTATAGTATTATTTGCAAACAGTTGTGTTAATAGAAATTAATTATTTTTTATTATCCGTATACATTTTTAAAAATGCGTTACATTTCTCCTTGTTTTATTAAGGGTTCGTGTAGAACGAAAGGTGTGGCTAATCCTGTTCATAGGGTAAGACATTTATAATCATTGACGAGGATGAACAATCCTTTTCATGACCAATACACAAACTGGAATCACAATTAATTATGATGTTTAATTTTATGGCGAACATTTATGCGTGGAAGTTTAATAAGTTTTAGTTATAGTTAACTTGATCTATGCAAGATTTAGGGCAAAGTTGGTTGTTCTAATTCCAGGTTTAGACGCCGAACTTTTCATGAGCCGAACCTAATTCAAATTTAGGCCGACCCAAAACTAGATAATCTCGCTTGTTGATTTAGACGCAGAACTTCGGCAGAGTCAAACTTTTTACGTGAAACAATAATTATTTAGATCAATGGAAAACGAGAAAAAGGCATTGAACCTATATTTCGACATTTCAAGAAGTTACAAGATTAATCGTACGGTAGACCATTAATAAGTTTAATCCTGCACGTAAAAACAACGATAAAATTTATCTTACAATGGCAGGCTCTTGTAAAAGAAAAATAGATTATTTGTTATCCCTTTTCTTATCAGTAAGAAGTAATATGAGGACATTGCGAAATAAGTGTGGTAATAAGTCACAGTTTACTTATGAAACGTATTGCATGCTGATATATACCTAATTGAAAAAATTGTTAGAAACGTTTTCTTGAACATGGGGACATAGTACATTTATGAATCCAGTTCTTCTTTTGTTTAAATATAGATAGAAGACTTGGTAAAGAGTGTTACAGGTAAGTAAAATCCAGCCTTTTAAAAATAATTAATCATAATTGAGCGAAAAAAGGTTGCCAGGTCATTCATTTTTTATTTAAAATATTTTATACATAAAATATTCATGAAATATTGCATGACATATTGCGTGAAATATTGTATAAAATATGCATAGTATGGCTTGAAATATGCATGAAGTAAGGGCCTATATGGCGTGAAATATGGGTATAATTTCACGGACGTTGAGGGAGGCCGAGTCAGCGATATATTAGCGGTTTCGCATAAAAGTTCTTGAAAACAAAATCAGATACTCCAGAAGGAGAATATTTCTTGCCAAGATGGGATAGATTTAAAAAAATATAAATTGCCGTATAACTGCAAATTTAGTACGATAACTGGAACTATAAAGGATCGTTGATGATGTTTAGACTTACATATTACTGGACTTATTAAGGCATTGTAAGTAGTAAATTATTGGATTGTAACCGACCCCAAAACGACATAGATCCTAACCCCCCGCCTAACGAGTTTTCTGATCCTAAACCCGCGCCTAGCGAGTTTTAATTCTCCCATAATTGGAGTCCTTAGTAAATAGGTGGGGGGTTAGAAAACTCGTTAGGCGGGGGTTAGGTTAGGATCTTTGTTGTTTTGGGGTCAGTTACAACCAATAATTTACTGCTTACAATGCCCTAACAAGTCCAGTAATTTGTGGCTTACAACGTGAGGGCCGGCTGTCCTGGTGAAGTATCTGATTAACATTGTTATGCGAAACCGCTGATATATCGCTGACTCGGCCTCCCTCAACGTCCGTGGAAGAGTTATACCCAACCTCGTAGCGCCCGGGATGGGTCTTCTCTTCCCTCGCTCCACTCCCCTCCCTGGTAAAGGCTGGTCACGTGACTCCAAGGATATTGGATTATTTTGTAACCTGGCTTATTCTCGCTTATATCATCCGGGGGGCCGGATCGCTGTGAAAACATACCACAAACGTTTATAATTGAAAGTACAGTATATGGATAATTTAAAAATATTACAATTTATTGGAAAGACAGCACGGACTGCAGACAGAAGTTGAAAGATGGTGGATTATTTCGAAAAATACGTTGGACATTTAATTGCTGTCATATTAAAGATAAATGATGATCAACATCAGAACAGTTCGAAATATGCAGTTTGAATATAAAACGTCGAGACCGAAACCACACCAGAAATCTGAAATCCCTATAAATGCTTTCAACAGTCAGACTGTAAATTCGAACTGTTCTGGCGTTGATCATCATTTATATTTAATATGACAGCATACGATGTCTAGTAAATCAACGTAGTTTTCGAAGTGATCCACCATATATCTTTCAACTTCTGTCTGCAGTCCGTACTGTCTTTCCAATAAATTGTAAATGGTATTATGGTATGTTTTCGCAGCGATCCGGCCCCCGGATGATATAAGCGAGAATAAGCCAGGTTACAAAATAATCCAATATCCTTGGAGTCACGTGACCAGCCTTTACCAGCGTCTTCTTTTCCCTCGCTCCACTCACTGAGAAGACCCTGGGTACGAGGTTGGAGTTATACCCATGAAATATGGCGTGAAATATGTCATCAAATATGCATGAATTATGGCACGACATATATGTATGCATGAAATATTGCATAAAACATGGCATGGAATATGCCGAAATATTCAGGAAATATTGCATATTATATAAAATATGACATAAAATACGGCATGAAATATGGTATTTCATATGTCATGAAATATTGCATCAAATATTGCTATTATTGCATGATATATGCGTGAATATGCAATTATATGGCATTCGGAAGTGAAGAAGATATGTATACGGGATAAATACCGAGAACGGAGGCTTTACGCCAGATAAATCCTGAGGGCCGCACTTAAAACACGATTGAAAGAGGTTTCCTCAGAGCACGAGAAGTCCCTAGGGAGAAGAATATCGATATATTCATAATAGGTATGAAATTTTCTTGTTTGGTGCAGTAGTTCTGTTGTGAAGCGAACGTGTTTCACAATGGAAGACGAAGATAGTTACGAGGATATTCTTAGGTCGAATGCACGGGATTTTATGAAATAAAAAGACTCCAAAGCAACGTTTGAATAAAAGTTTATTACAGAAGTTCAGAAGTAAGTATGTACGGACTTTTACAAGTTTGTTTGAATGATTGCATGAATAATGTATATAAATAATGTTCGAGATTCTTACGCATCCGCATTGATTTAGTATCACTCCCACAGTTTTATATTGAACGGTCGGTGTCATAAAGTACTGACTAAACCAACAATTTTTCAAGAAACGAAATCGCTTGTCTCTTGTATGAGGATGTTAGTTTTACCAGCGTCGCTACCTGAGATAGGCGAAACCTTGCTCTCCTTCTCGTTTCAGATCGCTACCAGCGTACTCAACTCGGGAAAGTTGTGGCAGGGATCCTATGAATTTGGGTATTATAATTCATAGGGATTATATATATAGTCCCAGGGACTATATATATAATCCCTGCCACGTATATCAATCAGGTAATCATTTCATTATTAACCCCTATTTACCCTGGGACTATTCAAAAGCCGCCTCCAGCTTTTGAAAATGCTCTTTTGTTCTTATGACTCGAAGTGTTTTCAAGTTATTTTCAGCAATACTGACCAAGATAAACTCCAGGAAGATCTTAATGCTCTGTACAATTGGTCTATCACCTGGGGCATGGAGTTTGATGTCGACCACTTGTTAACCGGTTTTTGAAAGGAGTTTTTGTTTCACGTCCAGCACTACCGCGTTATAAAGAGATATGGGATGTATCTATTGTTTTTAATTACTTAAGAGTTTTACATCCAGTTGAACGATGTCACCTATAAAACTGCCACGTTGCTTGCTTTGTTGTCTGGTCAGCGTTGTAAACGATTCAATATTTGAATATTGACAACATGCAACAAACTGATAACAAAATTATATTTAATGTAACCCAGCTTCTAAAAACGTCAAAACCAGGAAACTTCTGGGGGCGTAAAGAGTTTATAACATGCTCAGATGATACACGGTTATGTATTGTTACTTGTCTCAAACATTATCTGAAATTAACAGAGCCTACCAGGAACGATCAAAAACAGTTATGTTGAGTTATCAAAAGCCTCACAAACCAGTATCCTCTGAGACTATAGGCAGGTGGTTGAAAAGTGCAATGAAGAAGGCTGGTGTTGATACAGACATTTAGTGGTGCTCACAATACCCGATCAGCTGTGACATCAGCAGCGAAGGCACTGCACGTTCCTATCCAGACTATTATGGATGCAGCTGCTTGGACAAATGAAGGAACTTTTCAAAACTTTAAATTGTAAAACCAGTACAATCATCTTCTAACTTTGGGGAAGAACTTATTGAGAAATTGAGTAAGACTACTTGTACTAATTAAACAAAATGTTTATTTTGTGGTTATTGCATGATGGATCACAAAATGGTTTTGGACAAAATTTTGGTTAGGATTATAGTTGTGTTGGGCACAGGCTTACATGAAGTAACCAATTTTAGCCATACATGAAGTCCTACCGTCAGTTGTCATGTATATAATAAATTAGTAATAATATGATTTTGCTCGTGCAATTAAGGATTTATACTACTCGTGATATTTGAAATTTGTGCCAAATTGCACTCGCCTAACGGCTCGTGCAATTTTGGCACAATTTTCAAATATCACTCGTGGTGTAAATACTTAATTGCACTCGCTATCATACGATTACCTATACATACTTATAAAATAACCGGAAGTAAATTAGCGACAACACGCTGTATGATTGGTTACTGAGCTCAAAAACCCTGTCATTATAACTGGTCTTTAAAAGCGTTTTGTTTCATTAGTTTATAACAAACCTTTTCACTCTTGGTGTTCTTTGTACTCATTTCAAAATATTTACATGGAATTTTTAATTCATAGTGTAAGTCGTTAGAAAAGTGAAAACTTTCCATTGCAGAATAGGCCACCATTTTGAATTTTTTTGTCAAACTTATTCCCAGTGTCTTCTCTCTTTTCATTTATTGCACGCGAGTGCAATAAATGATTTTATTGCACTCCTCTCAGCCAATAATAATCCAGTAATTTTGTCATGTATATGATAACTAGAAATACGAATCCGCAATAATCCCCTCGCTCGCCTTGTCTACCACTACACCACCCCTAAAATTTATTTTCCCTATCCATGACCCCCAGTGCCCAGACCGCGTATTTGTATTTGTAGTCTATGTCGATAAGATTTTAAACGTTATCTCGACCAATATTTACTCGATTTCAATTCTGTAAATAGATTTGGAATTAGCGAGTCTAAATACATAAAACACGTGCCTATTATATTACGCAAACGTGTATAACCTTCGTAAAAACCCATGTATGTAGTTCACCATTCGCCAATGGCCTCCTTCGCCCAAAACCAAATATTGTCCGATTCAAACGGTTCAGCCAAAACGACTTTTTACTTATAAGGAGTTGGTCCTATCATGCTTCGTTCAAATATATATATATATATATATATATATATATATGTATACAAAAATTTGACTGCCCCAACCGGAATCGAACCCGAGGTCTCCGAATCAACGCATCGGCGCTCTAACCACTGAGCTATTGAGACACGGTCAGAACAGTCCGCGATTCCCGGTTGGGGCAGTCAAATTTTCGTATACATATATTTGACCATTAATAAATCGTCTCTTCATCTAAAGAAAAAAAAAAATATATATATATATATATACAAGGGGATAATATATTGCATTCTATTTTTGAATAAATTAAGAAAAATAATCTCAAGGTAAAATTTCAATAAAATAAAATGAGTAGTGGCAGCGGTGGAATTCGAACCGGCAACCCATCGAAATGACTACCAATGCATAAAAAATTATAAAAAAATAGCTCCCACGTCAATGAATAACGTAAGGTCATGAGCTCTTTTCTATAAAGCATTGTCAAAAATATTTTATTCAATCTATATATAATAATTTCCCTCGATAATGAGTGGCAGCGGTGGCATTCGAACACGCCATCGAAATGACTGGTGCCTGAAACCAGCGCCTTAGACCACTCGGGCACGCAACCAAATTGTAAAAGCTTATCAACTATAGTTCTCGTGACATTGCTATGCTTTAATTAGTGTGATTTGTTTCTGCGTTTACTTAAAATTTAATCCGTATTACCATCATGTAATTGGTGCACGGTGAGTTCTTTCTATACGTTTATATAAAATTTAATCTCGTATACGCATCATGTAATACATTTCATTCCATCTCTAGAATTAATTAAGAAAAATAATTTACGGTAATGTTGCAATAAAATAAAATGAGCAGTGGCAGCGGTGGGATTCGAACTCACGCCATCGAAATGACTGGCACTCGGCCACGTTACCTATGCATACAAAATTATAACAAAAATAGCTCTTACGTCAATGGATAACGTAAGTTGAGCTCTATTCTATAAAGCATTAAATATCCATCCAATTAAATTATCATTGTCAAAATATTTTATTCAATCTATATATAATAATTTCCTTCGGTAAATTATAATAATAACGAGTGGCAGCGGTTGGATTCGAACCCACGCCATCGAAATGACTGGTGCCTGAAACCAGCGCCTTAGACCACTCGGCCACGCTACCAATTTGCAAAAGTTTATCAACTACAACTCTCGTGATAATGCTATGGTTTAGCGCGAGATCTTTCTGCGTTTAGATTTCATCTCATTTCATTACATTCCATCTCTTGAATTAATTAATAAAATAGGATATGTTGATGTTGCAAAAAAATAATAAAAGTAATGCTGTGATTCGAACCCACGCAATCGAAATGACTGGTGCCAAAACCCAGCGCCTTAGACCACTCGGCCACGCTACCAATTTGCAAAAGTTTATCAACTATAACTCTCGTGATAATGCTACGATTTAGCGCGAGTTCTTTCTGCGTTTAGATTTCATCTCATTTCATTACATTCCATCTCTTGAATTAATTAATAAAATAGGATATGTTGATCTTGCAACAAAATAATAAAAGTAATGCTGGGATTCGAATCCACGCAATCGAAATGACTGGTGCCTAAACCCAGCGCATTAGACCACTCGGCCACGCTACCAAATTGAAAAAAATTATCAACTACATTATACTTCTCGTGACAATGCTATGGTTTAGCGTGAGTTCTTTCTGCGTTTACATTTCATATTTCATTTTATTCCCTCTCTAAAACTAGAAATACGAATTCGCAATAATCCCCTCGCCCGCCTTTTCTACCACTACCGCCCACCACACCGCTAGAGTTTCTTTTCCCATACATGCACCCAGTGCCCAGACCGCGTCTGTCGATAACAAATCCTTAAAAGCTGGTTCGTCGTATGTAGATTTTGAACGCTATCTCGGCCAATATTTACTCGATTTAAATTCTGAAAACAGTTTTGGAATTACAGTGTCTAAATACATAACGTACGTGTCTCTTATATTACGAGAACGTGCATACCTACGTCCGGGCTTATTATAAGGTCAGCGTTAAGATAAAGTCAATATTATGAAATGATAAGGTCAGCGTTAATATGATCAATTTTCAATGTGTTTAGCATTGAACCAGACCTATATATACCCCACACGATAACAAGCTTTTTCTCGAGCTTTCACTATTTTGTAGTGGCAAAGCAGGCCATGATAACTGGTCATTATATGTAAACTCTAAGATGAATTACATATTATTATTCAAAATTCAAATATGAAGATGATTATAATTTAGCATAGCATGACCAAATGCCATAGGAGCGATTATAGAATATCCGTCAACTTTTTAACTTAAATTTACTGACATAAATCAAGAATGTGAAATCGTATTTATTAATAACCTTTAGCTAAATCTAGAGTAATGTAATTTTAAAGAACGAAGCAATTCTATTATGACAATTTTCAGCAATTTAACACGGTTTAATGACCATTTAACAGTAAGCGTTACTGGTATTCTGTTCCTACTGACCTAGCGGCTCTTAGAAATTTAGCACTGTATATAGGACTGCTTCGTTCCTTAAAAAATCCCGTTTATTTTTGTCCTGGAGTTCTCCAATTTATGAATTAAACCTATTATAGATAAAATCAACGGGATTTTTAAAGAACGAGCCAGTTCAAAACAGTGCTAACTAAAATTTACTCATGCAAATTTATGTGTCCAGTACACGAAGTAAGATGTATCCCTTACTTGATTCTAGAATAATTAATATTATCGAATACTTCTAGCTCACTTTAGTTAATTTCAGGCTTTCCCTCCCTTCTTTCCATACTGGTGTGTCTTAGAATGGTTTCCATTCTTATATAGGTTTCAGGCACAATTGCTCCCTGATTCTGTTTTACTTCAGTGTTTACGTTTCTAAATATAAATCGTCGCTTGACTTGACAACTTTGCGTGCCCACTGTTCCTTGCATTTGAAGGACTAACTGTTGTGATCGATGGCTTATAGATTTACAACAATTCAGTCACAAGATTTGAATAGGTTATATTTGCTTTTATTTGGCATATCACTCATAAATGAGTTGCAGTACGGTGTTTATACAATATGGAGCAACTGGCAAGCTCGGGCCGTGCGCTCAGGAACGCTTCTGTCCCCTTCTGTGCCCGCATGCTCATATTCCGCGCTCATACTGTACTCGACTTTTCCTTTTGTCTTTTCTAAAAATTTGTTCCACGCGATATCTCACATATATAACAAAGGAAAATTTTATTTTCCGCCTATAGTGGAGATTCGACGCTTAATAGGGCAGTTTTCCACTAGGCAAATATTTTCGCGCGTAGCGAATTTCTATATTCATAATATTTCTGATTAGTTCCAGCTGAGAGCTCATAAGAAACATGTATAGGACGTAATTGGACAACCATACTGTGGTTGGGACAAAGATTGTTCATTTGACTATTCTATGACAATAAGCCAGATAAATCTTGCGTCGGATAAATCTTATTTCAATTCATAATATCAGGCTGAGGAATTCAGTATAAGGAATTTGCAAGTGTATAAATAGAAATGCAATTAAATATCTATTGTGGTTTTAGCCTGTTGTTATGAATTAAAATAAGTTTTATCACGAACTGGCTTATTAGATAAATTTACCCAAGAGTATTGCATAATATGTGGTGATTTCAAGATTGACTGGCTATCAGATGAAGGTCAGAAACAACAGATAGTTAAAATATTTGGTCCCTCGCATCAGCAAAAGTTGCATCTGCCTTCCTTATAAACGATAATGATCACTTCTGGATCATCTGTACACCAATATTGAAGACGAATACGTTACAAGTGGAACATATGAATCATATTTTTCAGACCACAAACCGGTGTGGTGTGCCTTAAAATAGATGAGACATGCATATACATATAATACATACATCATAATGTTCGTTTCATAATATGTCTTATACACACAGGTTAAAAGTTAAAAAGTTTAAAAACTACAAAACGTAATTTTAGACTACAATATCATCTTCAGGGTTCAAATTAACCATCAACTAACCTTCGCGACAGCTGAGTGAATAATCAAACTAAACCTTAATTGTTTAAACAACCTGTTAACAAACATCTTTTGTATACTATAATAAAATTGTCGTATATTATGTAATGAAAGATTGCTGGTAGCATATAGGAATAACGAGACCATTCTACATCTATGTTGAAGACCATTGGTTGCGTTATAAAACGAGTGTAATTAATAGCGAGTTTAATTATTAGCGAGTGTAATTAATACATAACACACGTACCTATTATTATATATATATATATATATATATATATATATATATATATATATATATATATATATATATATATATATATATATATATATATATATATATATTATAATAGGTACGTGTGTTATGTATTAATTATATTAATACCATGGTTGTCTCAATTTCTTTTGTCTTTTCAGGTTGAATTAATAACTAAATTACCTCATTTGGATTAATTTATACAATCTAGAGGTCGTATTAGAACTAATACAACCTTGAATGACGTCATGAGAGGTAGTATTAGCTTCTTCTCACCTGCCATGCAAATTTGATATATAACATGAAATTTCGACAACCATGGTATTACAATTCGGGTCATTAAGTAAAATTCCTTCGGGCCTGCCGCCCTCAGGAATTTTACTTAATGACCCTCATCGAGCGGGCGGTTTAACAGCTAATACACCTCACTACCATGATATTACTTATAAATATATTGTGTAGTTTGTTCCAGTGAAATGCCAAATATTACCTATAATATACCCAGAATCTTATCCTGGCATTACCACCACCATATATAAAGAACTCGTGACTATAGGCTCTCGGCAACGGCTTCCGTAGCTCAGTGGTCAGAGCACTGCACTGCATCGTCTTCAGATGACGGCCTTTTTAACAGATAATAAAAAGCTATCGGAACACCAAAGTGGGAACAGGAAACTTCATTCCACCGAGACCTTAAATCTTTTTATTACTGATTACATACTAAAACAAATGGACGAGAAGAATATCACCGCTATGATACTTATAGATTTATCAAAAGCTTTTGACAGTATTAGTCATGACATTCTACTTGACAAGCTTGATAAACTTGGCATCTCAGCATCTTCTTTAAAATGGTTTAAAAGTTATCTCTCGGATCGATATCAATCAGTTAGAATTGGAAACCACCTATCCAGTCCCAAACTAATTACACATGGTGTCCCTCAAGGGTCAATCCTTGGTCCACTCCTTTTCAGCCTCTACGTCAATGACTTACCATCGATATCTAAATCTGCCAATATAGAGTCGTATGTTGATGATACAAAAGTTTATCTATCTTTTAGCTTGAAGGATTTTGATCGTGGACTAAACGATCTAAAATGTGATCTGAATAGAGTGGCTGGATGGTGTTGCTCCAACAAATTACTCATAAACCCGAAAAAAACCAAGTTTATTTTATTCGGCGTTCGACAACTTTTGAGAAAACTGCCTGCTGATCTATCCATTCAATTTCTGGGAGAGTCTTTGAAGCCTTCAACTTCCGTAAAAGACCTGGGTGTAACTTTAGACCAATATCTTACCTATGACAACCACATCAGTAAAATTGCTGCATCTTGCAACTATTCTCTATGCCAGATATCGAGAATCAGTTATCTTCTTGACCAAAAAACGTTAGAAATCGTCATTAACTCACTCGTTTTTAGTAGACTGTTCTTCTCTTCTACTGTTTGGTCAAACACATCCAAGAAAAATATCGCTGTATTGCAACATGTTCAAAATTTTGCTGCTCGAATTATAAGTGGTAAAAAGAAATTTGACCATATAACACCAACTTTAAAGTCCTTAAGATGGTTGCCAGTTGCTGATGTTCTTAAGTTCAAAAATGCAATAATGACTTTCAAATGTATGAATAACTTGGCTCCTTCGTATCTCTGTTCAAAATTTTCACACATATGTGATCAAAAACACAATTATAACACTAGGTTTTCTTCGTCTTCTAAACTAATTATACCTCGTTGTAGAACAGCCACGGGGCAACGTTCATTTCTCTTTAGAGCAATTGAAATATGGAATTTTACTATTGACAATGATATTGCAATAACGTTAAATTTGGGAACGTTTAAGCAACTTTTTAAATCAATTTTGTTGAAGAAATTTTTAGATTTGTAACATCTGCATGATTTCTAATAGTTTGTAATACGAAATGTTGTAATATTTATAGGCTCATGTAATAATTCTTGTAATATTTTACTGAAAACTTTGTAATAGCTCACTGAAAAGCCCTTTTAGGGAGTGTCTAATAAATACTACTACTACTACTACATCGCACGGTCGCGGGTTCAATTCCAGCCGGAAGGCCTTGAAGTTGCATTTTTCGCAACTGGTCCCGGTTTGGTCTTAAAATGTATGTATTCCAGCACTCGAAATTTTCCTTCACCAAAAATCCTTAGAACCTGTAATTTAATCGAGTGAAATGCCAAATATTACTTGTTATATATATACAAATCTTTTGTGAGAAATAGATCTCTGCCCTGGTGAGATTATTACCCTCGCTTGCCCCGGCGAGATTATTACCCTCACTATAAATATTATTACATAACGTCACGTACGTACGATCACTTTAGCCAATATCGACATTCGTACTCATGCATGTTTACCCAGTCAATAATACATTTAATAATAACACTAACCACTATCACTTGAATATCGACATCATCCTATTATATAGATTATAAATTTTACAAGTAGTTGCAGTGATTATAGTTGGTGTGATGTCTAAATATTCCTTTGCCAACTTAAGCTATATGCATGCATGAGATGTAGAAATATAATCTAAGTCAGTCTTGTTTCTCTAATTTATTTCTAGATCTGACGAAGTTCTAGAGAAAACCAAAAAGCACCAACCACCCAGGATAGAGTAAGTCCCAAACAATAGAATAATAAAGAAGTTTGGGTGAAAATAAAACCTGAAATTATGCGACTAACTACGAACCCAAGGTGAGCTGTGGCATACGAGGAACCTTGGTAAAAGGCAGCGTCGTCTGGATGAGTGACTTTAGACAAGAGTGAACAACCCAAGGCGAATTGAAAATAAGGCATTCCTAGACAGATGTAGATAATAAGTACATAGCTATTGATTCGAGAACTTGAAACATTATTCCAACTAAAAGCAAAGTACGATAATATAGAAATGGCGAGGATTTGTAAAAACATTAAAAATGCCAATAGCTTTCTTTCATCGAAGTAGTCGGCGACGATGTAAAGTACTAAAAAGAGGACTAATGCAAACAACGAGCTATTTAA
This sequence comes from Chrysogorgia sp. JL179-B06, assembly GCA_035772405.1. NCBI lineage: Eukaryota > Metazoa > Cnidaria > Anthozoa > Scleralcyonacea > Chrysogorgiidae > Chrysogorgia > Chrysogorgia sp. JL179-B06. Next base: position 3,267,761 of record JAYKKM010000148.1, read on the forward strand.
AAAAAGTAATTTAACATGAATGAATTGAAGGTGAAAGTGTTGTGCCGCAAGTAAGGGAGTGTAAAATGTCACCGTAGTAGAATAGAATATGCTAAAAAATATCAGATAGAATAAACAAAAGATCGTAGAGTTACAGCAGCGTTGTGGAGGATCAGGTGTATTTAGCTTGATAGGAAGATCTTGTTCATTATCATGGAACTGTTTTGTCTTTTCACCTGACATCTTCTCTTTCCCAAACTTACTTGGCAAGAATAGCGCAACTACCAGTGCGACAAACCATATAATTGTCATAACCACTCCTGGAGAGTTACCGGCGTTGATTTTCCAACCTTCGATATTGACGTTAAAAAGCATAAGACTGCTGAGAAATGGACCAAAAGTAGCGCCTAAGGTGTACATTCCGTCAAGAAAAATGAAAACTTGGGCATAATATCTTTTATGCGTGTACAACACTATTTGACCTTGAAATACTCCAGCAACTGCGAGCCCCATTCCATTGATGAAGCGACCTGCCAATGGAAAGTATGCAGAGACTGGGATAGAATATAATAAGTTTCCAACAATATGCAGGGTAAAACAGATGATGGCGATACATTTGATATTTCCAAGCCTGTCAGCCAGTTTTCCAACAATAGGAGCAGCAAGGATAGCGGATATACTGTACGCAGATAGTAATAATCCAAGAAAAGCTTTCGTTTGTCCGAGGGATTCCATGTAATACCAGGCTGTTGGTGATATGAAGTATTCCTCAACTCCTTCCATAAAAACACGATATGAAATGAAAAGGAATACCCAGGTTTTCATTGATGTAAAATACATTTTCACCGTATTTTCTTCTGCAGCTACAGAGAGAATGAAATGATATAGAATTAGAAAATAAAACAGGTAATGACAAGTGTTCAATATATACAAACACACGTAAACACTTTCCACGATGTGATCTGTTTGTTACATGTATTACAATAATTATTTGACCATTTTCAAATACTGAATGAGAAATATTAAAAGTAAAATAAAGTACAACGCCTTTTGGAAGGTCTTCATAAACAATTCATTAAAGAAAACTATAATTGAATTCAAGATCCAAATGAGTAATAAAACGTGTTGTGCTGCGAAGGCAGTGCAGAAATACACATCAAATATCTAAAAAGGTTGGTACTGCCGAAATAGCATGTAAGTAGTCTAACGTTTCGTGCGTAGGCCTTCGTCAGAGAGAGAAACGTTTAACCAACATATAGATATTTGATTTATAATTGAATTGATCATGTTCACCGATTAAATTACATTTTATAATTGATTTAAAGGTAAAATAAGATAATTAGAAAGATACAGGATACAACTCCCTGATATATACATATATACAGTTGCGAAAAATGGAACTTAGAGGCCTTCCGGCTGGAATTGAACCCGCGACTCTGCGATGCATGCTAGTGCAGTGCTCTGACCACTGAGCTACGGAAGCCGTTGCGGAGAGCCTAGTCACGAGTTCTGTATATATAGTGGTGGATAATGCCGGGATAAGATTCTGGGTATATTACAAGTAATATTTGGCATTTCACTCGATTAAACTACAGGTTCTAAGGATTTATGGTGAAGGAAAATTTCGAGTGTTGGAATATATACATTTTTAGACCAAGGGACCAGTTGCGAAAAATGCAACTTAGTGGCCTTCCGACTGGAATTGAACCCGCGACCCTGCGATGCTAGTGCAGTGCTCTGACCACTGAGCTACGGAAGCCGTTGCCGAGAGCCTAGTCACGAGTTCTGTATATATAGTGGTGTTAATGCAGGTATAAGATTCTGGGTATATTACAAGTAATATTTGGCATTTCACTCGATTAAACTACAGATTCTAAGGATTTATGGTGAAGGAAAATTTCGAGTGTTGGAATAATAATAATAATAATAATGGAAACTTTATTAAACTTAAATTTAGATTTTACATATACAATTGTAAATCTCGCTTTTTAAGGTAATTTACAATCGGCTACTTGAATCGATAATATCAATACATATAAGTATAAAAACACATAACAGTATACAGCACAACATTAAAATGTAAGTAAGTCGGGATTTGTCCATTTCTTGTTACGGCAGCAGAATATATAATATGTTGTTCTGATTGCAATCGTCGTCATTCTTTTTACGCAATATTTTTGGTGAAGTTTGTCAAAACCAAGATCGTTGAGCATTTTTATGAATGTAGAGCATTCTTTCGCAAAGACACCAAGAGAGCTCATTGATAAATTAACAAATTTAACAGATCTAAATGATTATAATAATAACAATAATAATAATAATAATAATAATAATAATAATCAAGGTTTAATAACATATCTTCGCATTTACAAAATGAAATGAATTATGATATGTGTACATTATACAATGACAAGCAACAATAAAAGACTGTACAAAAATATAAAATGTTATAAAAAATACAATATATCGGCGTTTACAAAAGTTATTAATATATACATGTATACAAGGTAAAACTATCGATTGGACATTGCGTAATAAGACATGGCGGGGATAAAACTAATGACATTTGCATGTCATTTAAACAAAAGAGAAGCACATTAGAATGATTTGTATGTCAATAACACCGAAAGAAGGACAATAGCGCTATTTGAACATCATTTGTGCTTGTAAGTAGGTTCTATAACAACACCTTATAATATATTCCGTAAAGTGAAAATCAATGGGACGAAACAAAGAACAATTGCATGAACTTATTAATCATTAACATTTTCACAACAACAATAGCAAAAAATGAAATGACATTTAACAACAACAAATATTCATTAATATAAAGGCGGAAAATGTGGTCCCGTTGCACTCAGCTGCGTTCTGATATGTATACATAATTAACCATGAAAACATATAAAAGTATAGTTGAAAGGACCTTATTACGAACAGAAGACAACAACAGCAAGTGCAATGGCAGAGCGAGTGAGAAATCGAATTGGACAAGAAGACAAGGAAAGATTGGTACGTGCTTTTGAAGCACTGGATCAAGACTATACATAGCGATAGCAGATAATTTGGGCATAAACCGTTCAACAGCACGAGGAATCATTGCCCGATATTTGCGAGAAAATAGGGTTGCTGAGAGACCACGTGGAGGGCGAAACAACGTCAAAGTTGATGAAGAAATGAGGAGGTGTCTGGAAGCAATTCTCAACGAAAACTGCATGCTAACATTGACAGCTATCAATGCAGAGTTACAACGACGTCTACCAGAAAAGCCATTTGTCAGTGACCGCACCATATCGAAGCATTTAGAAGGCATGTTGTTTACATTGAAGTTAGCCCATCGAGTGCCAGCAGAACGCAACAGACAGGATGTTATAGAACGCCGTCACGAGTATGCACATTGGTTTCTAGAAGAAGCTAATTTGCACCACACAGTATTTATAGATGAGTGTGGATATAACATTTGGACAGCGAGAAGTCACGGTCGCTCGCGTCGGGGGACAGAGCCTACCGTCAAGTATGCGGTCAAAAAGGAAGAAATATATAACCATATGCTTGGCCATTTCACCTGTTCTAGGTATCATACACCATGTTATTCAAATGGGTGGTATGACACGTGAATTATTTACGGAATTCCTCATCAATACAGCCCAACAGTTGAATGATGAAGAAACGCATTACCTAATATATGATGGTGCACCAGCTCATAGAGGAGCAGCCGACCCAACTGATGATATCCATGTAAAGATGCTCCCTCCTTACAGCCCGTTCCTGAATCCTGTAGAACAAGCCATCAGCTGCCTTAAAGCCAACATTAAGGCAGACATTTCCCGTCCTGACATTCAACTTCGTCTGAATGACAGGCAAGCGGCAAGAAATGCACAACTACCATTGGGTGAATATCGGAAACAAATATTGCTAGCAGCTGCTGAAAGAAATCTGCACAGCATAACCGTACCGAAATGTACTGCATGGGCCAGACTTATGCAGACATACTTGCCACGATGTCTTGCAAGAGAACACATCCAGGGCTAAAAACTATTAAATTGCATTGGGACTACACACAAACATTAAATCTATATTTGTTAGAACGCGACTTCTGACTTTGCACGCCTTTATATTAATGAATATTTGTTGTAGTTAAATGTCATTTGATTTTTTGCTATTGTTGTTGTGAAAATGTTAATGATTAGTAAGTTCATGCAATTGTTCTTTGTTTCGTCCCATTGATGTTCACTTTACGGAATATAAGGTGTTGTTATAGAACCTACTTACTAGCACAAATGATGTTCAAATAGCGCTATTGTCCTTCTTTCGGTGTTATTGACATACAAATCATTCTAATGTGCTTCTCTTTTGTTTAAATGACATGCAAATGCTGTACTACACTTTGGAAGAGAAACACAGTCCTTATTGCGCAGGGCACGTCCGTGAGCAGCTACACGGGTCGGAGGCAGCAGATGGTGCAATCGGCTACTATAGGATCGCTTATCTTTTTGAAGGACTTCAAACACAGATTTTGTCTCCTAATGTCTAGACGGGGGCATTGAGCGATCTGAAGAGCATCAGCGTAATGTGTTCCTGGATATAATATACGTAGGGCATGCTTCTGGACAAGTTCAATCTTAACGGAAAGATAGTTTGGGAGACTCGTATGCCAAGCGACGCATGCGTATTCAAGAACGGACCGCACCAGTGCGAAGAAGACCGGGAGGAGGTCAGATGATGGGATTCCACTTTGCCGCAAAACACGTAAGATATATAAGCGCTTAGATGCTTTCTTCACTATCATGTCGACGTTGTCACTCCACTTGAGCTGGTGATTGAGGGTTACACCAAGGACCTTGAATGATGATACAACATCCAGTGGTGTCCAACTGATGTATAGAGGGGAAATATCCGGACTCTTGCGAAGGAACTTAATCGTCATTTCCTTACATTTCTTAACGTTCAATCGCATATCATTGCTCTCTGCCCATTGTTGAATCTCGTCCAAGTCAGACTGTAGAGTCGACTGATCGTGAACAGATAGAGACTCGGAAATTGTGACATCGTCAACGTACTTCCAGTGACTTGTTCTTAGAGACTTCAACTCAAGGTCAGTGATCATGATAAGGAATAATATCGTGCCTATAACTTGGTTCCCTGTGGGACACCACCATTTACGCGTACCCAATCAGATTGAACTCCATTAATCTTGACCGACTGTCGTCTGTCAGAGAGAAAGTTACAAATCCATGGGATAAGACATCTCCTAACCCCTATAGATATCAGTTTCTCGATTAACAAGTTGTGGTTTATTCGGTCAAACGCCTTACTAAAATCAAGGAAGCACACTCTAAGATAGTGTGAAGGGGCTTCGAGAGTATGCAACCAGTTATTGACCATGTCTATAAGACAATAGCTTGTAGATGAACCCTTTAGGCTACCAAACTGCTTAGGATCTATTTTGTGGTTAACGTCTTGCATCATCCACTTAACCACGAAATCTTCGAGAATCTTTGACAAACAAACATACTCGTTCAATCGCCTAATTCTGAGGCCCCAGTTCAATGCAGTGCGACTGAAAGGAAATCTTGCGAAAACCAACCAACAGCGAGCGTTCAAGATCACAAAGACATACATGTAGTACGGACGGTAATCCGCGTTAACTAACTATGAATGAATGAATTTGAATGAATTTAATACTTATATTGCGCAAGTTACATTGATATGATCAGATGCGCATTACATACAGTTGATAAAACATTAAAAATATGGAACACTTAGGCTATAATATTATAGTAATATTGACGAACAGTCGTAATATAGCTAATAAAAATAAAAATAAAAATTGATTAGTTATAATGCTATAACCAAGCTTATAAGATTCTAATAAGATAGTCTAAAAAGGTAAGTCTTGAGATGGCTTTTAAAAGTACTAATATTGTTAATCATTCTCAGATCCTTTGGGAGGGAATTCCATAACTTTGGTGCAGCAGTTACAAAAGCCCTGTCTCCTGACATAGCTTTAGTCCTGGTTCTTGGAGTAGCCAGTAAACGACTGTCGGACGACCTTAGACCGTAAACTGATGATTTAAGCTCTATTAAGTCACTCAAATACGTTGGCGCAAGGCCATGGATAGCTTTAAAGGTGATCAATATTACCTTAAAGTTAACGCGTGTCCGTATTGGTAACCAGTGCAAATCACGCATGAGCGGTGTGAGATGGCAGTATCTTGGTGCATTGGAAACTAGCCTCGCAGATGCATTTAGAACACGCTGAAGCTTTTGTAGTTGGTAATCTGGTAGTCCATATAACAAGCTGTTACAGTAATCTATCCGGGAAGTTATAAATGAATGTACTAAAGCTTTCGTTACATCTGGTGGTAAATACTTCCGAATTCGTCTGATATTATGCAAGTGGTAGAATGCTGTCCCACTTAACTTACTAATATGACTAGACATGGTTAATTGCGAATCAAACCATGCTCCGAGGTTCCTTACAACAGACACGGGTAGGATCTCTGATGATCCAATCTGGATACTATCAATATTAACCTTAGCTAACTGTTGCCTATTACCTAGGATTAAGAACTCAGTTTTGTTGTCATTTAGCATAAGTTTGTCCGTGATCATCCAATTCTTAATGTCGTTAATGCAGTTGGACATCGACATCAGTGCCGACTCAACGTCAGTGGACACATCGGGACTAAAGGATACGTACAGCTGCGTATCATCCGCATAGCAGTGGACCTGGGGTAGATGATCATTAACAATTTGGAAGAGCTTCCGTGTATATATGGTAAAAAGCAAGGGGCCAAGGCAGGATCCTTGTGGGACTCCATGCTTGAGGGGAAACTTCCGTGAGAGACCCCCATTGACTGAGATACGCTGAGATCGGTCAAATAAGTAAGACTTGAACCAAGCCAGAGCCGTCCCATTTATGCCAAGGTCAGACTTTAGACGATCAATTAGAATATCATGGTGTATGGTGTCGAATGCAGAACTTAAGTCCAACAGGACAAGCAGGGTTACATGTTGATCGTTTATGTTCATCAAAATATCATTTTTGACCTTGAGTAGTGCTGTTTCAGTGCTGTGGTTCTTCTTGTACGCAGACTGCAGTGGGGAATGCAAATCATTGACTGTCATGTGCTGCATTAGCTGATTTGCCGCAGCCCTCTCAGACAGTTTGGATGTATACTGCAGGTTGCTGACAGGGCGAAAATTATTGAAGGCAGTGTCAAGACCCAATTTCTTTAGAATGGGTAACACCAACGCTTCTTTCCAGTCATCAGCAAAGTGTCAAGCGGTCGAACTGTTATAATAACACTAGAAGGTACGAAACCCCTCCAAACTGACTCATCCGGAGCTCTTGCTGCAATACCTGCACTCATTAATCCTTCTACCAGTCATAAATCTAACGCGACTGTACCGGAAGCAGAATCCGGTGCAGTCTCTCAATCCGACAATTAATCTGCTAGAAGCGCAACGAAATGACCCACAACTTTCGAAAATTATCGAAATGAAAAACCGTGGTCTACCAAAACCAAGGACAATTAGCACCGACGATCCCAGTCTTAAAACTTGGTACAGATATTACGACCGTCTCTTCGTCCGAGATAGATTGCTTATGAGATCACTTGGTAATCGACAACCTTATCCCAATTACGTAATTATAATCCCAACAGCTCTCCATGAGACTATTTTAAATGCCGTTCACGATAGTCCTTTTGCCGGTCACTTAGGAATAACACGCACAGAGGAAAGGGTGAGAAAGAGATTTTATTGGCCTGGAATTCGTAAAGATGTCGAAACTATACGTAAAGAAATATCTCATGTGTACGCGTAACAACTCGCCAGTTAACAACAATCGAGCGCCTATGGGCACTATTTCCGTAGGTGAACCTTTCACATTCTGGGCCATGGACTATATGGGTCCACTACCAGAAACTAGTCGTGGCAACAAGCACATACTTGTAGTTGTCGATCACTTTACGAAGTGGTGCGAGGCATTTGCGACTTGTGACCAAAAAGCTAGCACGGTAGCGCCGATTCTAATAAGTAGGATATTTTCTCGCTTCGGACCACCTGCTGTACTGCATTCGGATCAAGGGCGTAACTTTGAAAGTGTTTTGATGCACGAAATTTGCAACGCCATGGGTATTACTAAGACGAGAACGACGGCATACCATCCGCAATGCGATGGTCAAACGGAACGGCAAAACCGAACACTACAAGGCATGCTTTCGTCATTTGTTTCTAGCCGAAGGGATGATTGGGATTTGTGGTTGGATAGCATTACATTTGCTTGCAACACAAGCAGACATGATTCGTTTGGAGTTAGCCCTTATGAAGTTGTCTTCGGCCGTGCTCCTCGCCTTCCAGAGTTAGAACTTGGAATACCCTTATCGAACCCTTGTACACGAAGTGATTATCTTAACTCGGTTAGATCGGTCTTCCGAGATGTTCGACAAATAGCAAAAGAACACCTATCCAACGCATCCAAAAAACGAGCTAGACTCAATCATGAGACAAACACCTGGCGGCCGTTTCTAAAGGCTGGAAGTTCGGAAATAAGTGGGTGGGACCTTATAAGATCATAAAACGGTTAAATCAGATCGAAGGCCGGCAAAGAGATTGTTGTACACCATGACAATCTCAAGTTAAGTTATATCCCATTTCAACTGGGCGAACTCGTTTGCCCAACCCGAGAAATAGGAGAGTTTCAGGTGGTTGATGTTGCACCTCAACAATTGGAGATCCCGCGGATAAGGCCTGCCAGACTTAGACAGCAAATACGACCCCCTGATCGTTATGGTTATTATAGTTTTGGTTTATTGTACATGTATATAGCTTTTTGATTAATGTTTTCATAAATATATTTATATATATATATATATGTCCTCGGGACGAGAACATAAAGGAGGAGAATGGTGTAACGAATGTGAATTAGTTAATTAGAGTAATTAGATTTAGCGACTTTATAAATAGCTGTAGACGCTCCCTTTCCCCTAGCGCCCTTCCTAATTATAACGCCCTTCCTTTACGTAGATATTATACCACTATATTTAGTTATCGACATGTAACGCCCAATTCGGGCCTAGGGTATATAAGAAACTAAACTGAAGCAATAGAGGAGTTCTGACTGAAAGCCTCGAAGTGTGTGATATATTCGGTACGCTACAATAAGAATAACATCTCGTGGCCTTCAAATTCCAGAATTTGATGAAAAACACTTTAAGGCGGCTCGATAGTCTAAATCATGAGAAATTGCATTTTTTCGCATAAAAATGTTTGTAATGCAGATATGAGTTTCATTGTGGTTCATTGCATAGCGCTAGTGGTGTTTTTTTTACGGAAAAGGTTTATACCCTCAACGTTTACCTGAGTGGAGAAATCGTATTTCCAATAAATCCATAAAACTAATTTGCATAAAATCTGCCGCTTATCATAAACACAATTTCTCTAGATATACAAATGCTACAAGTGTGAAACGTTTCAATAATCAAGACCACCGCTAGAGCTATGCAATGAACCAAAATAAAAAAAATGCAATTTCTCATGATTTAGACTATCGAGCCATCTTAAAAGCTGTGGCACTAAATGACTATTCAATACAAGCTGCACTAATAATTAACAATTATTCACCGAAGTGGAAGTGAATAGTGGTGGATATTTACCGAGACGCGAAGCGTCGAGGTAAATATCCACCACTATTCACTGACACTTCGGTGAATAATTGTTAATTAGCATATATCAAAACAAATTGATAAAAATTAGGTAAATTTCGATTAGTTTCATTATAATTTAGCCAGGAATTGTTGCGAAACGTAGGCAAAACTAAATTCTCCCAAGGTGGCAACTCCATATATGGAGTTGTTTATCAGTTTTGACAAGCTGACAGCCCGGTCGTTTTGAAAACCTTTCGCAGTTTGTTTCGAAGTTGGATCACAGTAAGGCAAAAGACCACTGGATTTTATCCCAAAGGAAATATTTTAATACTGTAAATGGGAAAACCTTAGGACAAAGGATAGCTAATGAATTCTGCATGGGTGAGTAAACGAGTTGTTCTTTGCAAAATATGAATTATATATAAGCGTTTTTATTTCTGTCAGTGCAGTGTCAATGTTTCATGTGTTTAGTCGTTGAATTTCCTTTAATTTACAAAGAATTTCTGTGGGTGTTTACTGTTATAAAATCGGTAGTATGTTTCCCTGGTCATAACCAGGTCATTTGTTTAGTATTCAGTTCATTACTCGCCAGTTTCTTTGGCAGTGTATCGCGGTAATCTTTACGGCCGATACCGTACTAATTCTTTAAGTTTTGCTTGATTTTTGTTGTAACTGAAATGTTTGTAAATGGGTTAAATTCTATATGAAAGGCAATTCAAATTGTCTCATAAACTATATAAAGGAGAATATCGATATATGAACTACGGAGTACACTTTTCTAAAGAAAACAGTCAATTCGTTCAATCGAGTTTGTTTTTTGAACACATTTATTTCGTTGTTCTGCGGGTTTTTGAGCACTTTCTATTCTCTTTTTGCAACTTTTTTTTCATAAATATTACGTAAAATAATTGCCCTGCATACAGTAATTGTTTTCTACCTTCCTGCTTTTACCAATTTCTTGCATTACGTAAAAAGAAAAGTCGTTCAAGAGAAGGACGCCATCTTGTTTTGCGAAACAGTGAATAGTGCAGGATATCCCGAGCTAGAGGAACCAATCAGATTGCACGAAAAGCACTATTCACTGTTTTGGTATATGCTAACAGTGATTATTATGCATTTTGGTAAAAAAAACGATTGCTAAAAAAACAAAACGAGTTGGGCGTAATAGTTGCTTATAGGGGTCACGCGAGCATTGGCTTGTTCTTCCCCGATAGGAGGGTAATTGCGAACCATTGGATGAGAAGTATAGGGTTACTAGTAGGGTCACTACCCTATATACTCCAAAGGAGTCAGCCGTGGTTTGGACCTTCCAATAGCGATGAAGATCGACCGCAGCTTACCATTATACACATCGATGGTAGCGGCGGCAATTCTTAGTTTAGGCATTATGGCAAGCATTAACTATAGTTATAGACCTCTTTCATAATGGCGGCCAATGTAAATATTCCTTTATGTGCATCTAAATTACGCTTTATGGCCTCGTTTGTGTGTCAGCAATTCAAAATAATCTTTGCTTACTAACGAGGTTGTAATTTATATGCACATAAAATAATACTTAAATCGGTCGCCATTATGAAAGTGGTTTATATATATATATATATATATATATATATATATATATATATATAGAATAACTGGACTTTCGACGTTAGTTTATTGCATACAGTTCTGTGTTGTAGCACTCATCAGTGCTAGATGTCGAAAGTGTAACCGTGTCCAGTTATTCTATATATATATATATATATATATATATATATATATATATATATATATATATATATATATATATATATATATATATATATATATATATATATATATATATATATATATATATATATATATATATATATATATATATATATATATATATATATATATATATATATATATATATATATATATTAATAAAAATAGGTTTGAAACTGATCTATAAAAGGTTTAAAGGTGCCGTCCAGTCCGTTCTGATCTATAAAAGGTTTAAAGGTGCCGTCCAGTCTGTTCTGCGCATGTCCACGTTTCTGTTGACATCGTTTGTTTACATTGCATTATATAAACATTGAACATGAAGTTTGCGGATTTTTTTCACTCGCTTGAACTTTTCCGCCGAAAAAGCGTGTCATAATAAGCTTTTTGGTTCCTAAATGTTGTTAATATATCAAACTACCACTCGTGCCTTCGCCACCTTTAACGAATACTCGCTTTCGAACTGTCGCAAATTTATTCCGTTAAAGTTTGTGTGTCCTCAACGTTTGAAATATCACACATGCGCAGAACAGACTGGACTGCACCTTTAAAAACATTAAAAATGCTAAAATTTTACTAAATTTTCGACCAACCGTCTGTGATCTTCTTCAGATCTTCTTCATAATATAATATATATATATATATATATATATATATATATATATATATAAATATATATATATATATATATATATATATATATATATATATATATATATATATATATATATATATATATATATATATATATATATATATATATATATATATATATATATATATATATATATATATATATATATATATATATATATATATATATTTTCGCTTACCTCAAAAACTGTCCTGCTACAACTTGTTTCATCTGTAAAAGAATCTTCAGGCAGAAGAATCTTCATTCTTTTACAGATGAAACAAGTTGTAGCAGACCAGTTTTGAGGTAAGCGAAAATCTATTATTTGCTCTAACTATATGTTGTTTGAGCACTCTTTGCATTTCGTAGACCAAAACCTACACGTAATATATATATATATATATATATATATATATATATATATATATATATTTATATATATATATATATATATATATATAACTACATCTAACTATATATATATATATATATATATATTTATATTTATATATTTATATATATATATATTTATATATATTTATATATATATATATATATATATATATATATATATTAAAAATATTTATTAAGTTGACTCTGACCAACTAAAAACGTATGACAACGTTCAAAATGTTCTTAAAGACGTTTCGATCAAAAGGCTTCGATCTTCGTCGGTTAAAAAAGGTAAAAAAGCAATTACAGCTTATTATATACAAGCATATATACATATATATATATATATGTGTGTGTGTATGTGTGTGTGTGTGTGTGTGTGTAATATATGAATGCAATCATGCAATGACGTGATCATCATGGCGCGTAGGCGGGAAATTTTAAGCTCCAGGAATTTGTCAGTTTTTCTTCTACTTTTTCTATTCTTTGATGGACTACCGTTGCAAAAAAGAAGACTTCTACCCTCAATATCTAACTGTGATCTTCTGTATGTGTGTGAAATTGTTACATCAGTTAAAATTCATCGTCAACTCCATCGTAAACTTCGTCGTAAAATTCAACGTAAAATTCACCGGCTAACGGCCAAACAAGCACCGTTGCCTGCTTCCATCAAACTTTTAATTATCTACCGCCTCGTGCTGATCGCATCTCTTTCCTTGATGCTGGTTCTTTTGTTTGGTGATGTGGAGAGGAATCCTGGACCAGGTTTGTTAACAAGCAAGGTACCGTTAAAATGTCTCCTATTAAACGCTCGAAGTTTGAAAAGCCTGCACAAGCAAGGTATGGCAATAACATTCATCAATTTCAAGACTTGGTTTATTCGGAGGACAGTGATATTGTATGTGTTAATGAAACCTGGTTGAACAAAGACATACTGAACTGTGAGATTCTCGATCAACGTTACGAAATCATTAGAAAAGGACAGGGTAGCAGAGGAGGCGGAGTACTTTGTGGCAATTAAACACTGAATAATTTTTAAAAATTGTGATGAACTCAACAAATCACAACATTTAATGTAACAGTATTGACCAGTTACGGATTCAAATTCACATTTGTTGATATTATTCATGCTATAGACCACCAAATTCGGATGAAAACTGGCTGAACGAATTTAACGACTTTCTTGGTGTGACTCGTGATCAGTATGATGACATATTTCAATCTACCGAATATTGATTGGCAGAACACAGGTCGCGAATCAACAGAAAGAACAACTGGAAATGCGTTTTGTGAAATTTTGAAAGACTTTTTCCTTTTTCAAATAAACACTCGTCCTACAAGAGGGAACAACGTTCTAGATTTGCTAATCACCAGCATACCCGACCAAATGAAAATATAGTGTGAAATAGTCCTCTTGCCAGAAGTTTCCGGAATAGTGACTGATCACAGCGTCATACTTTTGAGATACTGACATGCCCTTGTCGGCCGCCGAGAATAAACAGAATGGTTTATGACTACCAACGGGCTGATATCGACGGACTTCGTACTGCTCTTAAATCATTAACCTTGTCTGAAATGATATTAGATAACGACGACATAAATAAAGCGTGGCTGAGCTGGAAAGACGCATTTCTTGCCGCCGTTAAGAAATACATCCCAATGAAAAGAGTTAAAGGAAGCAAAAACATCCCTTGGCTTAATAGTGAAATATTACACTTGTTAAATAAACAACGCAAACTTGCTTTTTCTCCTACAAATTATCTGCATGAACAATTCAAGAAACTTAGATCTAAAGTTAAACATCTTCTAAAAGAAAGTCGAGAACGGTATTTTAACTCTCTAGAGATCAATCTGCATTTAAACCCAAAACGTTTTTAGAACTTGTTTAAGTTAAAATCTAAAACTAGCACTATACCACAATCAGTGTCTTGGAAAACAAAAAATGATACAAAAATTGCCAACAAGCCGAACACCATTGCGTCTATGTTCAATAACTACTTCGCTTCAGTCTTCACTCAGGATGTCTCTCAGGATAGCAAGGCTATAGTATGGCTGACACCTACGATGCTGATGTTCCACCAGTTTCTCCTTTACCAACCGTAGATGATTTAACTCTGTATGAAAATCAAGTTCTCCATGCTCTAAAGTCTCTAGATCCAGACAAAGCACTGGGACTCGATGGAATCCCTGGCCGAATTATAAAAGCGACAGCCGATCAAATTGCGCCATCACTCACATGTCTTTTCAATAAATCTATCCAACTTGGTGTCGTACCGGACGAGTGGAAATTAGCCAATGTCGTTCCAGTGTTTAAAAAGGGAGAGAAAGATCGGGTAGAGAACTACAGACCAATTTCCCTTTTATGTATCGTTTCCAAATTATTGGAACGATGCATACTAAACCACATTAGATACTATCTGCAAGAGATCATTAACGACTGTCGACATGGCTTCACTCCAGGCAAATCCTGCACTACCCAACTAATCCAAGTTGTGGACTCAATTGGAAGACTTCTGGATCCCCAGGTGAGCAGATAGATGTCATTTATCTCGACATGTCCAAGGCATTTGACAAAGTGAACCATTGCAAGATGATGGATAAACTTTGTCATTTTGGATTCAACGGCACCCTACTATCCTGGTTTCAATCTTATCTTCAACATCGTCGACAACAAGTCACGGTACTTGGATCTACATCTCTACCTTTGCCAGTTACCTCTGGTGTACCACAAGGATCTATCCTGGGCCCTATTCTCTTTCTACTTTACGTCAACGATCTGCCCGACGCCGTTTCTTCGTCGACAATAGCAACCTTCGCTGATGATACGAAATTGTTCAAACGCATATCAAGTGAAGAAGATAACACTCTTTTGCAAGAGGACTTGAACAATGTGAACGAGTGGTCGTCCTCGTCTGATCTAACATTTAACAAGACCAAATGCAAAGTTCAGACTATCTCACGGAAACGAAAACCAATCAAGAATCCATACTTCATGGGCACGCTGCGACCAAGAACGAGACCTTGGAGTGTGGATTTCCTCTGATTTATCGTGGAAGAAGCAGACTGAAGCACAGAATGCGAAAGCCAACAAAGATCCTGGGATATGTGAAGAGAACAACAAAATGCGTAAAAGCCATCACCACAAGGCGAACAATCTACCTCACAATTGTTCGTGCACACCTTGGATACGCTACACAAGTTTGGGCACCTCAAACAGTGGAGCTGATCAAGAATGTTGAACGGGTTCAGCGACGTGCCACGAAGTATATTCTTCGTCTTCCATTTCGTTGCGATATCGACTATATATATATACTGTATATATATTTATAATATAGCCATCCACTGTATATGAGCTGTTCTGCAATCTGATTGGTTCAGCTACTCACCGTATATCAGCTCATATACGGTGAGTAAATGAAAGCAATAAAATACAAAATGGTTGACCGTTTTGCTCAGCTTGATGAACAAGAAATAAAAACCCTTCTTGAGAATGCAATGCCACTGATAATACCAAAAAAACAACAAGATATGGAATGAAAATATTTAATGATAAGTAAAGCAAACTAAAAATTAGCCTTTTTCAAAATAAGGGGTGGTTTTGAAATTAAATTTGACATGAAACGACTGAAAAGGAGTGTAAAGTTTTAAAAGAGAAGAGAGAAAGGTAGAAATTAAATTAATTACATTAAATTTTGAATTTGTTTACCTCTTCCAATTTTTCTGGCGGTTTGTACATCACTGGGATGACAAAAGCAGAGATAAATACTAGCTTCAAGGTGTTTCATACATCTGCTAGGCAAGTTGACGGCTCGTATTACAATAAAAAAGTTGACAAATTCTTGAGAAATCCTCCCAACAACAAGCCATTTTCCATCATTGACGACCCTACTTTTACTGAAGAAAATTCCGTGTTAAATGCGTTCGTGAAAGACCTTAGTAAAACTGGGAAAATCGCCGGTTTGGTCCACAAAAAGCCAATAATCGTCCAGAGGCAAATTAAGTTGTTGTTTGACAGTGGCGAATAATATGTCCAGCCGACAGCACTAATCCATCACAATTGCTTCGTACCGTTTGGTTTTACCTTGGCCTTTACTTGGGACGACGTGGAAGAGAAAACTAGAGGAAACTTAAGGCAAATATGATGGTTTTAAGGTTAGGACACACGAGGCGACAAATCCCGGGGACATGTCGCGGGGACATGTTGCAGGGACAAATCCCGTCGTGTGTACTAGGCAAAACTTTGTCGCGGGGACAACATTTTGTCCCCGAAACATGTTGCATGTATTCAAAATGATTTGAATTCGTGCGACATGTCGCGGTGACAAAAGTATGTCCCCGTGACTTGTCCCATCATATGAACAGCTCGTGCAACTAGTCCCCGGGACAAAATTAAAATAAACCAATCACATAACGTTATTTTATTTTCCCTTTCCTTTTCTGACATGTCCCCTCGTGTGTCCTCAACAAGGGAAATGTCTCCGCGACATGCCCCTGCGATTTGTCGCTTCGTGTGTCCTCAACAAGGGAAATGTCTCCGCGACATGCCCCCGCGATTTGTCGCCTCGTGTGTCCCAACCTTTAACAACAGAGCAGACGGCAAGTTATATTTTCGAGTTGAACCGGAAAGTCGCAGGTTCCCGTCAACAAAAAACCACTACGGCGGTTTAGCCGACGTCGAAGACGAGTCCGACTGGAAAAGCTTTGCCCAGCCAGGTTAAGTTTCACAAAGCTTGTACTTTTTGTCCACAAAGCTTGTACTTTTTGTCCACACGAATTCCATGTTCGTTTTTATACGAATGTACATAAATATAATTTGCACTACGCATGACGGAAGTAGC